>CM077167.1:118191765-118659919 GCA_039583875.1 Platanthera guangdongensis | reverse complement strand
ACGCAGTAACGCCCGTGTGCCTGGCACGTTCCTCCATCGACATAGGACCAAACACAACCCAAGGACAACACCGGGTACTCTCGACACGCCATATTGCACACATGGTGACACGCCCGTGTCTAAAACGAACACGCCTGGGCTCCAGGTCGTGTCTATCTCCTCACACGGTCGGACCAACAACCCGAGCAGGACACGGCCTGGGACACGCCCGTGTCTGAGGCCGTGTTCGAAGTCTCGACGATCATCGACTGCCTTCTTTTCGACTTCACGGAAAAATTCGTCGAACACGCGCACGACACGGCCTTGGACATGCCCGTGTCCCATGCCATGTTCATTATCTAGACACTTCGTCAAGCGCATTTCGTCGACTTCCCGGGCTCTCAACGAACCCGAGCACGACACGGCCATGGACACGCCCGTGTCTAAGGCCGTGTTCAATGTCTCGACACTTCATCAAGACCAAAACGTCGACCACACAAGTTCTTCATCGAACCCGAGCAGGACACGGCCAGGAACACGCCCGTGTCCTAGGCCGTGTGACACTCACCAAGACCCAAACTTGGCTCTGAACGTTGTCCGTCCCCCTTTCGATTTTTGGGGCGTTACAACTCTCTCCCCCTTAAAAGAACTTCGTCCCAAAATTACAGAAAGCAAAAAGGGTACACAAAACTTAAATTATACCAAAAAGGAATAACTCTGGATACTTCTTTAGCATGGTTTGTTCTCGCTCCCATGAGAGCTCCACACGACCGTAGTTGTCCCATCGGACTTTTACGAGTTTGACCTCTTTGTTCGCAACTGGAGAATTTCTAAATACTCTATAGTAACTGGACGAACTCGTGTCCTCAAGTCCTCTTCTATCAGCACTGATGCCGATTCGATCACCGTACTAGCCTCTACTATGGCTTTCCTCGAGACGGAGACATGGAAGACGTCGTGCAATCCACTCAGCTCCGTGTACAACGCTAGCCGGTACGCTGCTTCTCCCACCCATTCTACAACCTCGAAAGGTCCCAAAAACCTTGAACTCAACTTCTTGAGTCGGCGAATCCGTGAAATGCCTTTGAACGGCTTGATCTTTAAATAGACTCAATCGCCTACTGTGAACTCTAGCTTTTTATGGCGAGCATTGAAATACTTTGCTTGCTGGTCTTGAGTCACATTTATGCGCTCTTGAATGGTTCGCACCAACTCACATGCATCGGCTACCACTTATTTTCAAAAAATTTTGGTGTCTCCCGCCTCTGTCCAAAACATCGGTGGTCGACACCGCCTCCCATACAAATCTTCATACGGCGCCATATTTATACTTGCTTGGTAACTATTATTAGAGGCGAACTCCACCATGAAGAGGTGATCCTCCCACTTCTTGCCAAAGTCCAGAATACACAACCTCAGCATATCCTCCATAGTACGGTTCGTTATTTCAGTTTGCCCGTCAGTTTGAGGATGGAAAGTCGCGCTGAACTTTAGCTTGTGCGAAAACTTTTCTGAACCAACCTCCAGTCCTTTGACGTGAAACGTCCGTCGCGATCACTAACTATACTCTTAGGGATCCCGTGTAGTCGCACAATGTTGCGCACATACAACTCTACCAGCTTCTCCACGTTGTCTTCCTTCCGATTTGGGATGAAGTGAGCCACTTTGGTTAAGCGATCCACAATCACCCATAATCGCCTCGTTACCCTGCTACGACCTAGGTAACCCATGCACAAAGTCCATGGAGATGTCATTGAATTTCCACTCAGGGATTGGAAGAGGCTTCAGGAGCCCACCCGGCTTCTGACACTCGGCCTTCACCAAGGTACAAGTTTGGCATCGATTCACGTACAAAGCTACGTCCCGCTTCAGTCCAGGCCACCAAAAGGATTTCTTCATATCCAGGTACATCTTTGTACTGCCCGGATGAATGGAGTACTTTGTGAAGTGAGCCTCAAACATCAACTCCTCATGGATCTTGCCGAACTGTGGTACACAAATCCTTCCGTCCTTCCTCAGAATCCCATCAATCAACTCCCAGGCACCGCTCTCACCCGTTTGAACTTCCACCATGTAAGGTTGAAACTCAACGTCCAAACGAGTCGCTTCCCGAATACGATCGGACAAATCGTTCTGCATTTCAATCCAGTTCAACCGAGCCACGCTAGACTCACTTCTTGCTACACATACCATGCCAAGGGACTCCTAGTCCCGCACCAACCGCTCATCATGAGCATCAATCCAATTCTCATGCCCCGAGGATTTCCTACTCAAGGTATTTGCCACCACATTGGCTTTGCCTGGCATATACTGAATCGCCGCCTCATAGTCTCCAAGGAACTCGACCCACCTGCGCTATCGCATATTCAGGTCCTTCTGATCTAGGAGATACTTTAGGCTTTTGTGATCCGTGAAGATCTCCACCTTCGCACCATAGACGTAGTGCTGCCACAATTTCAACGCGAAAAATAACGCCGCCAACTCCAAGTCATGGACGCGGGTAATTCCTCTTGTGAGGCTTTAGCTGCCTAGACCCATATGATATCACACTGCCATGTTGCACCAAAACACAACCCAAACAACATCCTGATGCGTCACTGAAAATTTGAAATCCTTCGATCCCATTTGGTAGACTTAGGATTGGATCTGTCATCAGCCTTTCCTTCAGTGTCTCAAATGCCTGATTGCACTCCTAATTTCACACAAACGTTCTGATCCTTCCGAGTTAGTGATGTGAGGGGTAGAGCTATCCACAAAAAGTTTTCCACGAAATCTTCTTTAGTACCCGGCTAGTCCAAGAAAACTTCGAACTTCTGCCATGGTTCTCAAAATCGGCCAATCTCTGATGGCTTCCACTTTTGTTGGATCTACCCCCACCCCATCCCCACTAATCACGTCACCCAAAAATGCCACCCTCTCTATCCAGAACTCGGACTTTGAGAACTTTGCATAAAGCTAGTTCTCTTATCAACACGTGCAGGACTACTCTCAAGTGAGTCGCATGCTCCACCTCCAATTTGGAGTACACCAAAATGTCATCAATAAAGACAACTATAAAAAGAGTCCAAGTATTTCTGAAATACTCGATTCATCAAATCCATGAATATGTATGGTGCATTCGTCAGCACGAACGACATCACCGAGAACTCAAAATGACCATAACTCGTAACAAACACTGTCTTGGGTATGTCCTCGTCTCGAATTCTCAACTGATAATATCCTTGACTTCAAGTACAATTTTGAATACACCACCGACCCCACCAGCTGGTCATATAGGTCGTCTGTCCGAGGAATCAGATACTTATTATTGACCATCAATTTATTCAACTCTCGGTAGTCTATGCACAACCGCATACTACCATCTTTCTTCTTCACGAACAGCACAGGCGCGCTCCACGGTGAAAAACTGGGTCTGATATACCCCTGCTCTAATAGTTCCTGCAACTGTACCTTGAGTTCAGACAACTCCTTTGGTGTCATCCTGAATGGAGGATGTGACACCGGCCTAGCCTTGGGCACTAACTCAGTCGAGAAATTAATCTCCCGCCGAGGAGGCACTCCAGGATGTTCGTCCGGAAAACACATCCTTGAACTCTGCCACTACGGGCACTTCCCCAAGCGATAACATGAAAAGGCGAACCTCCAATAAAGCTACAAGAGCTACTCCACCCTGGTTAACTGCCCGCACCAACTACATGGATGAAATCAGGGAACAGGCCACTCTATTAAGGCCCTCAAACATTAACTTCTGCCTGCCCATCGCTTCTTAGGGTCACCACCTTGGACAGGCAATCAATACTGGCACACTGCTCTGCTAGCCAGTCCATTCCCAATATCACATCAAACTCAACCAACGGTAGGGCCGCTGCTATCAACATGAAGTCAACTCCGCCTAGCTCGAAACAAATGTGCCCTTTCTCCCTAGTGATCATGGATGACCCATTGGGCATGCACACCTTCAACTCTGTACCCGCCGAGAATGACTCAACTCCAGTCCTCCAGATGAAGCTTTCTGCAGGGAAAGAGTGCGACGCTCCCGTATCAAATAATACCCTAGCGGGGTTTTCGGAAACAATCACAAAGCCTAAAACATAGACATCACATATAACGGTCTAGAAGTATGAAGCACAAGGTTAAACTTAAACTTCCTCATACCTGTCACCACATCGGGTTAGCGGATCACTTCTTGCTATCAAAGTTTGTAGGCCCTTGGTTGCGCCGGTTGTAACCGAGAAGTGCTAGACTCCGCCATCTTCCTTTTCTCTGCGGCATTGGGGCCGGAGCGCACAGTCTGCTCCTGCCTTGTCTCCTGCTCCGCACCTCCTTGATTACAAAAACGAGCAATGTACCCCACCTTACCACAATTGAAGCACGTCGGTGGTCAGTTAGAGTGAGACCCTCGGTTCGTCCACTTGCGTTTCTCACCGGACTTGAATGGATGAGGCTTTTTTCTCCACCTATTCCCTTCGGACCTTCCTTGGGATTGAGAAGGCTTCCCTTCCCCTTGCTTGGGAGCAAACCCCTTACAGCGCTTGGCTTCACTGCCAGATCACTCTCCAACATTCTGACTGCCTCAACCAACTCATTGAAACCAGCTCTCTTCATGGCAATGAGGGGTTGCCTTAGATTCTCCCTCAGCCCCTGGTAGAAGAGGTTATCCCTCTCCACATCGTCTTCCATTGTCGTTCCTGCATAACGACCCAACCGAGTGAGTGAACTCCAGGACATACTCATCCACTGTCTTATCCCACTGCACCAAGTGCAGAAACTGTCTTTGAAGGGCCAACCTCGTCGAAAACGGGAATGTACTTCTTTAGGAAAGCATCCCCAAACTCTTCCATGGACGGGGTACGTCCAGGAAACTGGCAGGCCACTATGGTTCACCCACCACAACTTTGCGTCTCCCTCCAACATGAAAGCCACAAACTCAGATTTCTTATCCTCTGGCATTTATGCCACCCTCAGAAGCTCTTGAATCTGTGTCCACCAATCCTCCGCATCAAGTAGGCGTACCAACTCCATTGAACGTGAGAGGATAGAATCTCAAAAAATACTTCATCTGCTGGTCTCCATGTTCGACCACCACTCTTTCGGCCAACAGCTCTACTTTCCTGAGTTCTACATCTGGCACAGCCATTGTCCGTATCTGGTGTAGCAGGGGTTGCTACCCGAGCTGTCGTTGCAGCTTGAGCTGCCACCATTGCTTCTGCAAGCATGCGACAGAAGTCGGCCGGGTTTACACCCATGCCCAAAGGACCCTGAGCAGTGGCGCTGCTCGCCGAAAGCTCTTCTCTTAGTCTTGACGTACCCACCTCGTTGCTTGCACTCTTAAGAAAAGCAAGGAAACAAGGAATCCGTCTATTAATCGTTAGACTCAAACATAAGGACACATATGGTCCCGCATTACTCCTATGTGGATAACTTCTATACGCACTAACCTTGAATCTAACCTGGCTCTGATTCCAAATTGTAACACCTCCCCTGTAATGACGGTATAATATGGGTCCGGCAGGGACCCCACAACATACAGACGCCATAGCTTTAGCATTAAAAGATGATATAAATACCCATTCTCAAAACTTAATATCTAACAAAAGCGTAAACAACAAGCAAGACTAGAAGTTATCCGCATACACAAGAGTATCGAAACGGCCTTATGGCCTTACCACAAAAGAGAGTCCAAACTCCAAAAAGTTAACATCAATAACAATGTGCACAAACACTCCTAGGTTACCTCGGCATGCAAGCCGAAAAATAAAAGCATCAAGCATACAAAGCCACCAAAAATATAGCTAGTGCAAAACTGGAAACACTTCATGAAGCTTAGGCCTTATTGGCCGGCGAGTTAGCACCTTCTTGCTATCCTTGTCATGTAAAAAATTATTGTAACGTGGGTAAGCAAAGGCTGACCTCAAACTATGTAACAAACACAACTCCTACCGGTCGCCCCTAACGGACCCCGAGGTACCCCTCCAACCTGCAAGTCAGCACTTCTTACCATATACATAAACAAGTAAAGCACTAAAAGAACAGGCTTGGATGTCTCAAACAACATGCACGTTTTCTATTGTTGAGCATATAATAAAAAGGGGCCTACTATGCAACTTGTATGCAAAACTCAGGCTTCACCTAAGGCACCCTATCACGTATGCATCTAGAACATCATCAAACATCTGGGTACTTTCACTTTCCCCATTGGCATTAAGCCACAAACAAAAGGGGTACTGCAATTCCCCTAACGGCATACAAGCTGCCACACGGAACTCTTGCCAAGGCCCCACCCGCTCATGGTCTTAGATCGGGGCTTGCCTGCAAGCTCTGACTTCTCACATCAGGATTCCGTCTAACACACTGACCGATTCTAAGAACCCTTACTCGACCCCACCAGCTCATGGCCTCATTGCATGGGCTTGCCCCATGCTTGGCGTTCTCGTCAGTCTCACAGAAGGGGACTAGTCTCATCGGGACACTCTCCACACATGACTTGCACATCACGGGATAGCCAGCCTACCATGAAGACATAGCCGCGCCTTAGCACATCACAATCCAATAACATTCTCACCCTAATCCCTCATTTGTACTATAACGTCCCCGCGCTCCAAGGAAACCTTCAACCGCCAATGCGGAGCTAACCTTGTCCACCAAGGAAACCATTTATCGCCATTACGGAGCTAACCATGTCTGGTTCTGACTACACGTACTCACTCGAGAAAAGGGGGGAAACAGAAACATCACAAACGACATCTTGTCACAACGGATTTCTACAAAATCCTTAAATCTCGTATGCAACATCACTGGCTCGGACTAACGGTCGCGACCACAGCTTCACCCACAATGCCTAATCCACTAATAGAGCGGATGTCTGATGTAAAAGCATGCCGGGGACGGACTCAATCGACCCAGAGGTTCTTCTTGAACCACGGTGACCCAAACCCCTCTCATTTTAGAGATTTGGTGCCCAAAAGCTTGAAAGAAAAGATACTAAACACGCATCCTAAAACCAAGAGGAGAAGTGTCATTACCTTATGACCCCTCTTCCTTGCCATGGGAACCTAGCCGGATGAAAACCACCGTAACGGACTTGCCTCCGCGGATCTGGACTCGGCTCGCGATTTGGGGCTCTGAAGCTTCTCCGGCAGCTAGATCTCTCCTTCACCTTCTTCCTTGCTCACCATTCTCTCTAGAACTTAGAAAGAGAGTACTTGATGAAGAATGAGGGTTTTCAAACCCTATTCCTGGACATAACTCAGCAAAGAAAGCCCTGGACCATCAGATCTCACTAGAAGGAAACGAACGGCAAACCAAAACACCTGGGCCGAACACGGCTTGCGACATGCCCGTATACAAGGTCGTGTGCCTCAATCGACGTCGAAACCGTCGTACCCAGAAAAGGACACGGGCTCTGAATACGCCCGTGTCAAAGCTGACATGCCTGTGTCATGCAGTACACGCTCGTGTGCCTGGGCATGTTCCTCCATCGACACAGGACCAAACACAACCCGAGGAGAACACAGGTACTCGACAAGCCCATGTCACATGTGACACGCCCGTGTCCAACACGAACATGACTGGGCTCCAGGTCGTGTCTATCCCCTCACACGGCCCGCCCAACAACCCGAGCAGGACATGGCCTGGGACACGCCCGTGTCTCAAGAAGTGTTCGAAGTCTCGACGATCGTCGACTACCTTCTTGTCGACTTTGCGGAAACATTTATTGAACACGCGCATGACACGGCCTTGGATACGCCCGTGTCCCAGGCCGTGTTCACTGTCTCGACACTTCGTCGAGCGCAGTTCATCGACTTCCCTGGCTCTCGATGAACCCGAGCACGATACGACCATGGACAAGCCCATGTCCTAGGACGTGTTCAATGTCTCGACACTTCGTCGAGGCCAAAATGTCGACCACATGAGTTCTTTGTCAAACCCGAGCAGGACACGGCCAGGGACACGCCCGTGTCCTAGGTCGTGTGACCCTCACAAAGACCCAAACTTGGCTATGAATGCTATTCATCCCTCTTTTGAATTTTGGGGCGTTACACAGGGGCTCAGCTTGACAACACGAGAGGCGTTGAGCACCCTGGCGCAGTTGAGCCTCTCTTGGAACTCCTTTAAAAGAGGCTTGATGGTAAAAATCAGGAAGAGAGGGGATTGGCACCGCTCTCCAAAGAAGTAGGCATATATATAGCAGCTTATGGATCCAATGAAAAGATACCACATAGCTCCTGTCACACTTGACGAATCTCTTGAGGTTGGATAATTCTTTTTGAGCTTGGGGCAATTTTGCAAAGAGCGGGAATTGTTTGCAACCCCATATCCCGCGAGCGGGATCGCCAGGAGCTGGCCAAGTCATGTAGCGCAGTTCGACTCTCATGCAAGTTGGCCAGGGGGTTTGAGTCCATCAGTGCAGCTTGGCTCACTCAGATTGGGGTAAGGCAGGTGTAGGGCAAGTGGGGCAGGCCAGGACCGCACTCGACTCAGGTCATCTATAGACAGCGAGTGCTAGCCCCATCGAGCATTCACTGCCCCGTGTGAGTGGAAGCGTCAAGGACCACTCACCCAGTAATTTGCAATCTAGTGTTCATGGAGCAAGCCATGCGATCCAGTTCCTTGACGTTGAGTGAGGCGTGCTCTGTCGGTGCCTTCTGCGCTTGGCGTTGAGTGAGGCGCACCTTGTCGATGCCTTCTGCTTTTGGCATTGAGTGATGCGAGTTCTGTTGATTCCTTCCACTCTTGGAATTAAGTGAGACTAGTTCTGTCGATGCCATCTTCTCTTTGCATTGAGTGAGGCTCGCTTTGTCGACGCCTTCTGATCTTAGGCATTGAGTGATGCTAGTTCTGTTGGTACCTTCTTCTCTGGCTCAAGAAGGCGAGCAAGACCCTTCCAGAATAGCATTCGCTCAAGGAGGGCAAGAGGGATCCCGCCCACAACAGAAGTGGCGGCTCTTGCCCGAAGAAGGCGTGAAAAGTCTCGCCCGTATTAGGCGAGTGGCCTTTAAATCCTGCATTCACCCAAAATGGGGTGTCGCGAAGGCAAGTGCCTGGCTTACCTAGCACTCGACCCTTTAGGCAAGTAGCGCCTTCATGGGCCACTCGCCCATTGGGGTCCAGAGGTAAAATTACCTGGATGCCCTTTCAAGGTTGTAAATAGCCTTCCAGAACAGCAGAGTTTAGCTGTTGGCAAACCACCTTTGGCTGCATATAACCATTCAGAACAGCGGAGTTACGCTAGTTGCAGACCAGTTTTTAAAACTAAAAATAGGCCCAAGGGGGTACCTTAGAAGGCAAGCTTTCCAATTCTCCAATTCCCAGATCTTCTTGCACTTTCTGAGGTGTCGTTAGATTAGCACTGGATAAGGAGGGAAAGCGCTTTAAGATCTTCCGGGTTTGTGGTGGGACCACCGTGCTGAGCCTTGGTTCAGTTTTGAGCTCAAAGCCCTCGGTCAGCTAAGCTTGCTAGGAGAAGTAATTTTGTGATCACCCCTTCCCAAAGGGTTCGAACTACACAGAAGCCTGTTCCCGATTTCAACAGCTAACATAAGTTTTTTCACTGGAAATGTCTTGTATAGTCAGCCTCATGTTTTCATCCTTGGAGGTTAGGATTTTGACATTCTGATGCACAATGTTAGCAGCTTTAACAAACCATTGAGTGATCTTTAAATTTGTATTTGTAGAATTTCCTTCAGAGAGTTTAAATTATCCATTATCTTAGCTTTAACCTTATGAACCTCTGATTGGATTTCAGCTCTCATATTCTTAACTGACTCATCATTATAGGATTTCAAGGTTGAAGCTTGCTTATCAGTAGAGCTTTCATTGAAGCGAGGATGAAACTATCTGATGTTCTTATGGATGGTCGCGGTGGAGTAACTTGATTTGTTTCCTCATCATCAACTGGATAATGTTTATCCCCAGGTCCTCTTGGCCAACTAACTCAGTATGGGTAGTTGTCACATCCTTTGGGGATATGGGGAAACTTTCTCCCAGGCCAGGGACCTCAGACCAGGGACCCAGCAGGACACGTCAGTTTGGGCTTTCCCCATTGGTCTGGGTGTTGAGGCTCTACCCCGCGGTCCTGTGGTTGGGGTTATCAACTTAATCATCATTCTGGGTTTTGAGATGAACACTTAGGAATTCCTGCTGCGGGGGTGTGTTGATCCAAAGAATCAATTTCCTCTATCCCCGCGGTCCTGTGGTTGGGGTTAACCAACTCCACCTCAACTAGAGCACTTCTAACACTCTACATCAACTTAATCATCATTCTCACTTAGGACTTCTCTATCCCAACCAACTCCACCGAATAGTTTGCTCCCCCTAAATAGTATCAACCTCTTCCAGGGGTGAGCCTGTACCAGCTCCATCAAGATTTACTTGAATGTTGATGTCCTGAAGATTTTCTTCATCACCACTGGAAGGTGATGTAACATCCCATGTTACTTCTAGTCCCCTTAACTTAGATTGGGTTAGGCATGGGGTGAGTGTTAGGAAAAATTAGCTAGGTTTGACCGTAGGTAGTGGGTTGTAGCCATGTGGGGCCCACTATAGGGTCAAGTCAAAGTAGGTCAAACTAGCCTAAATATGAACCCTAGCCACACCATGACCCCCACCACATTGCCCTAACCCTAAAATAATCTAAGTGGACCCTAGGGCATGTCATTAGGTCAACCCTTTGATACTGGTTGACCAAGGTCAACCTTAGCCCTAAGTTGGTCAAACCTATACCTATAGGCCCACTTAGCCCAAGTAGAGCATCACCTTGACCCAACCCATGTTGGGTGATACCATGGGGTCCATGACCCTCAAGTGGGGTCATCCCACTAGCCATCTTGACCAAGTCAACCTAAAAAGTCAACTTGGTCAAACATGTGGCCTAAAGAAGAAAATAAGGGCTAATCCCATTCCCAATAGGCAAATCCCACCCAACATGGCCCATTATCAGCCCAAGGTGTCAAAGACTAGCCCTACCCCTCTGGTTTTGGAGAGAGAGTGCATGCATGGGGGCATTTTGGGGAATTCACCCAAAAAGAGGAGAGAGAAATGGAAAGGTGGTGAGAGGTGGCCATATGGCCTCATTCCTTCTGCCCAAGCCCGCTGGCCGACCTCCCAAAAGAATTTGAGAGAGAATGTTTAGCATGGTGGCCACTTGGCACCTTTGGTGATACAATCAAAGCACAAACCGAGCTCTCCTTGGGTTTATCTCCTTATACAGCCACTTGCAGCTCAAACCGACCACACCATCATCTTCAGTGAGTGGAAACGAGTGCAGAACGAGTCCTGGAGCAGAGATTTTTGTGAATAAATGAGGTTTTCAGCAGGAGATCGCCGGAGTAGCTCAGCCATGGACAACCACTGCCAACCTCGCCGTCATGCCGCCATTCGGGTCCGTTTCGCCGTCTCTCTACCCGTACTAGTTTTTTAGATCCTCTAGGAGAGACATCGGGCTCAATTGAGCTTGATACCATGTGAGGAAAAGGAGAGTTTTCCGAGCTTTTCTTCTTGCTCGGGTTCGCCGGAGGAGCCCACTCCGGCGGGCTCATCGCCAGGAATCGCTAGCCACCACCTCAGTGAAGGTGGTGGAGACATCCGCCGGCGGTAGTGGTGGCTCAGTTGGCAGGAAATAGTCGGGCAAGTCGGCCCAGCGGAAACCAATTTGAGCCGTTGGCTGATTGGGGACGACGACCCGATGACGTCCGTTTTAATTCATATGATTATTTAATGTATAAATATAATTTATCAAATTTTTGTCACACTTATACAGTGATACTGCATGTCTATTTTAGGACCCTTAGAGGAATTTTTAGATCTGGTGATTACGATGGAAGTTGTCGCCCTTCCATAATCTTATAATTTGGTGCAGTATACTGTCCTATAGGGTTGTTTTGCTAGGACTGGTCCTAGGCTAGGGCAGAAACCAAAATCAATGCCCATGCCAATCCAGATGTCCACATGACACAAACTTTTAGGCATGTGCTTAACTAGGGTATATCTAGCCCCTGCCAAAAATTGAGAATTTTTGGGAAAAATTTTTCTATTGTTTTATTCATAATACACAAAAGTAATAAATGAAATATTTGGAGTGTTATGGCTCCATATGGCCCCAACTTTTGTTGGCATGTCCTTGCGGGCAATACATGTGCATGGTAAAAATTTCAGCACATTTGGACCACTGCATGTTGGGTAAACTCACTTGCATGTGTTGGTTATACATAGGCTTGCGGTGCAAATAGCCAATTTTGAAATATTGTGTATTAGGCCTATTTGGAACATCCAAAAATCATGATGTTGGATCCCTAGTTGATTTGGGCTAGGTTCAGTAACTTAGGATGATGTGACCCAACATGTATAGCCAGGGTCAAAGTTGTGTCCTAGAGTCTAGGCCAAGTTCTTATAGTCAACATCAGATGGACCAGCTATCAACAAGACTGCCAGAGACTCAAGACTTAGAAGATTTCAAGACTAAGTAAAAATGAGTTCGACGTTCGTCGAACTTAGGTCGACGAAAGACGTTCTCAGCTCGACAATCTTGAGATATTTCTCTGAGCTGAGCTCGACGATCTTTATTCTCTGGTCGACGAAAATTGGGATACTTCAACAAACTAAAGGCAGGATATCTCTAGATTATTCTAAGTCCAACTTCAGACTTTGGTCAACGAACAAGATTCTGAGCTCGCCGAACTTGGACCTCGAGTTCACAACAACTTTCTGTTAGAAGATCTCAGGTCGACGAAGTCAACTTCTCAGGATTGACGAAATCAATACTCTACTCGACGAATTCTAGAACCAGAAGATTTGTATCGACACTTAGGGTATGTGTCGACACCAACTATGTCGACACCAGAAAACTTGTGTCGACACCAAGAATAATCAGTCGACACCCACTTATGTCGACACCAGAAAACTTGTGTCGACACCAAGAATAATTAGTCGACACCCACCTGTGTTGACACCAGAAGTTTCATGTCGACACACAGAATATCAGTCAACACAAAATACTTGATTAAGTCCAGAATTGTTGTTGAACTCCAGTCGACGAATGCAATTGTCAGCTCGATGAACTTTAGACAGAAAATTGGCAATAGACAGTAGTCAAGTTCTCAGCTCGACGAACAGAAGCTGTCTGGTCGACGAATACAAAATCATAGATCGACGAACTAGTAACTCAGCTTGAGGAATTCTGTTATTCGTTCGACGAATCCAGACTTAGCCATTTCTGGCCTTCTGTCCCCATTCTAATGCGGAAATTCCTAAGTGATTAATGCTCTACATTCTCTAAATGTATCCGTTAGAACGAGCATTGATTACGGTCTTCTTCAGGAATATTACTTGCTGATTTTCCACGGGACAGTTGAGGAAATGATTCAATGCCGATTATTCTCAAGGCATCAGCATTAATTATAGAGGATTCAAATTTTTGAAAAGACAGAGAAGATACTTAGTCAGAGATACAGACACACACACACACACACAGACATAGACTTACTGCAAGAATCCATATAGCAGCAGAAAAGCTTCACACAGTCAAAAAAATCATACTAAAGCTTACATTGACAGACAGTGATCTTGATTCAGAAGAAGAAGAACAATCATACAATATCAAGAGCCTTCTTCTTCTTCCATATTCTCTCCAGGACTTCCAAGGATAACAAATATCAAATCAGTCAAGAAGTCCCTGCATCACTGCTGTCAAGAACTCTGATTGAAGACCTATCACCCTACAACAAAGCTTCCAAATCTTCTTGAACCATTCAATATTTCAGGGGGAGCTTTTGCTCAACATCAATCCACTTAAGTCTTCTCAGTGTATTGAGAAAGAGAAGAAAAAATCACTCTCCCACCCCCTCCTGTATAAAGGGTTGTCATCTCCCTTCAAAAGTGATTCCTGGTTGCAAGTCTCCTTATCAAAAGACTTGAGTTGGTTTTTGGGGACCTGATCAAAACCCATTGGTGTCAGGCACCTGATCAAAAACCTGAGTGGAGTCCTACCAGGGTGGTAGAAGAGTGGACTACCCAGATTTGGGGAACCACTATAAATTTTTTGTGTCGTCTGGTTGCCAATCTGTTTTTTGTTCTTGCAGTGTGGTTGTGATTAGGTTTACTATTTTTTGTTTTCCAGTTTCCTAATTACTGCACCTTTTCAGTTTACAGCAAAAGATGTAACAACACATGTACAGGGACCTAACAAATTTTAAATATACTCTATTCACCCCCCCCCCCTCTAGAGTATTGTAGATCTAACCCTCACTTTCAAGTGCTATCAGAGCAGGTTCCTTTGGTTGCACAAGTTAAAACTTGAACCAAAAGATCCCTTATTTGATCTACACATCACCTTCATTCACATTTAACTTTTAAAGTAGAACCAGAGCCATGGAACAGAATAAAGATTATGCAAGCACCAGACCTCCAGTTTGCAACTTTCAAAAGTTTGGAATCTGGAAGGCAAGAATCAAGCTATATATGAATTCTATTGGTGAAGATATCTTTGCTTCTATCTTAACAAGAGTACCTCCACCACCTGCCGCTCCTCTAAGCACATTTACAAATATGACTGCAGTACCTCCTCCAGACTACAATGATGAATACAAGAAGGCAAAGATGGCTGATGCAAAAGCCATGAACATACTGGCACAGACAATGTCTGATGACATTTTTCAGAAGGTTGCTGAGTCCACATCAGCAAAAGCCATTTGGGATTCCCTAAACCAAATGATTGATGGATTAGCTGATGAAAAGAAGGATAGGAGATCAAATTGTTGGGTTTCTCTATAGGGTTGGCACAACGCTTGTGCACGCAGCGGAAAAATAAACATCAAGAAAAACCCAAAGAGATGTGGATCGGGCTATGAACGTTGAATCAAGAAGTTAGCAAAACTAGGCAAAAATTACCTCGGTGGCGTTGAGTCACAACCCAACGGAGATGCTCCAAACTTTATTTGCTTGCTAGTGGCGAGTTCTACGTGGAATAGTGTCCACGTTTCTGCAGAAGTCCAAACGAGCAGGAGAACACCGATCTATCTGTCGCACGGATTATCGGGAAGGAGAAGACCGCACCTTTGCTTTCCCACGGACTGCTAGGTCCGCGCCAGGGATTGCAGCACCAGCGACAGTCGCCGGAGAAGAGGTGGTCGACGGAGCGAACATGGCGGCGGCGAAACTCTTCCGTCGGCGGCGGGGATCGGGATCAGCGAATCGAAAGGCGGAACGGCTTCTGTCGGGTTTCGATCTGCTACAGGAGAAAATCGTGAGCCCGTCTGCAATCCCGAAAACCCTAAGTGTCCTATTTATACCAAAGGTATAAATAAACCCAGGAAAATCGCTATCCGCAGACCACCCGAAAATAGGGTTCAGAATCGGCGAGTATCAATCGGTGAGAATCGGCGACAATCGGCGAGAATCACTGAGCACGTTCGGTGAGAATCAGTCGATGAGTATCATAAAGGATCGGCGAGAATCAGAGTACAATACTCGACGATTCTCGCCGATCGTCGAGCCGCGCTCGACGATACACAACGATACTCGACGATCGTCGAGCCGCGGTCGACGACAATTGTCGAAGTAGTCGTTCGTCGAGAATCAACAATTGATTCTCGACGATTCTCGTCGATCGGCGAGAATCAGAGAGACGATTCTCGCCGATCGGCGGGAATCAGAAGACGATTCTCGACTAATGTCATCGACCCTCGGACGACAATCCCAACCAGCCCTTCAAGGCAACATTTGCCCAACCCGATGATCCTATAAGGCAACACTTTGCCCATAACCCTATTCAGGTCGGTGATTGGTAACCTTTACCAACACAGTCAGTCAACCAACTTCTCCACATCTCTTATGTGCGACCCTGCAGGCTCATATCGCGTTGGCCGTGAGATTACATGTTTGATCACTTCCAGATCATCATGGTGACCCCAACAGACTCCCACTTGATCTCGAAAGTATCAAAACAAAAACCTCACAAACAATGAGCGGCATCTAGCAATACATCATTGCTCCCCAAGCAATAAGAGTTTATAACTCATAAGCCTTTACGACCAATGTATCAGCGTTGTTTTTGTCCCTTTGTCCCTTACATCCAGAAAGAACTAGAGGCATGGACCGTGTCACCCTCGTAATAGCTCAATCCAAGTTTCTTGATCCAGGACGGACTTCCAGAGAATGGTGAGTCCAATATCACATATTGACTCAACCAAGCATGGCCATGCATTTCTCAGTCCAGATCCATCAAGGGGCCCATGGATGCAACTCCTGTCATACAGGAGGACAAATCCCATATCTGCTCACACACAAACACCCAAATGATTCGTAACATGCCCAACAACCACCCTTATCATCAACCTTTCTCAAGGAAGACTTTAGATGGCTTCAAAGCACGCTCTTCCTCACTTGATGAATGCTGTGACTTCAGGTCAAAGGATCACAACACCATTGTCAATTGAGACCTACTCGTGACACGATTGGATGACAATCCACAGAGTAGTCTCAGGTTGGGTCTGTCCAGTACAACTTGTTCACTAACAAGTACCCACGTGATGACTTGATATCACAATATCATGACCTGTGAGAACCAGTCATCAGTCAACACACGTGCTAGTCTTCATGTATCATCATCACCCTTAGCATCTATGATGATACTCGACCAGGGACCTTTAAGAATGAAGCTTCAAATAAATCTTGGGCTCTCACATTCAAGTCACGTACTTGATGTCCCATGGAAGCGAACATTCTAAGGGTATCTATTATGTTAACATTTAACTATCATATATAGAAAAATTCATAATAAAAGAATTTGCCATTTAATTATAAAAGAAAAACTAGGTACACAGTTCATCATATGA
Source organism: Platanthera guangdongensis (assembly GCA_039583875.1). NCBI lineage: Eukaryota > Viridiplantae > Streptophyta > Magnoliopsida > Asparagales > Orchidaceae > Platanthera > Platanthera guangdongensis. The sequence goes on along the minus strand of CM077167.1, from coordinate 118,643,111 downwards.
ACAAACAGCCAACAAAATACAAGATTACATGCAACCCACAAGATTCTCGCTAGAGTTGATCATTTAGGTATCGTATACCCATCGATCTAGTATGACCATCATGCTTTCTCTGCGCGAGAGGCTTTGTCAGCGGATCCGCAATATTTTTCTCAGTCGGCACTCTGCAAATGTTTACATCTCCTCGTTCGACAATCTCACGAATAAGATGAAAACGCCGGAGTATGTGCTTGGAGCGCTGATGAGATCTAGGTTCCTTAGATTGTGAAATTGCACCATTGTTATCACAGTAGAGAACTACGGGACCAACAATGCTAGGAACTACATCAAGCTCGCTGATGAATTTCCTAATCCATACAGCCTCCTTCGCCGCATTAGCTGCTGCGATATACTCGGCCTCTGTTGTAGAATATGCAACTGTCTCTTGCTTGGAACTCTTCCAGCTCACAGCTCCTCCATTCAGGCAAAACACAAAACCTGACTAAGACTTGGAGTCGTCTCGATCAGTTTGGAAGTTAGCATCCGTGTAACCACTTACAACGAGCTCTTCCTCTCCACCATACACCAAGAACACGTCCTTAGTCCTTCTCAAGTACTTCAGGATATTCTTGACTGCAATCTAGTGACACTCACCGGGGTCTGACTGATACCTGCTAGTCATGCTCAAAGCAAAGGAGACATCGGGTCGAGTACATAACATCGTGTACATAATTGATCCAATTGCCGAAGCATATGGAATCAACTTCATGCGGTCCTTATCTTCACAAGACTTTGGACACTGGTCCTTAGAGAGATTCACACCATGAGACATGGGCAAAAATCCTTTCTTGGACTCAAGCATGTTGAACCGCTTCAACACCTTTTCGATGTACGTACTCTGGGTCAAACCCAGCAACTTCTTCGATTTATCTATATAGATCTTAATACCGAGTATATAAGTCGCTTCACCCAAATCCTTCATTGAAAAGCAGTTCCCTAAGTTGTTCTTAACAACTTTCAGGGTAGGAATGTCATTCCCAATCAACAGTATGTCATCTAAATACAATATCAGGAAGACAACAATGCTCCCACTGATTCGCTTGTAAACACCTGGCTCATCTTCATTCTTGATGAAACCAAACTCTTTGATTTTCTCATCAAAATGAAGATTCCAACTTCGAGAGGCCCGTTTCAGTCCATAAATGGACTTATTCAGCCTGCATATTTTAGTGGCTTCATCTGGGGATACAAAACCCTCGGGTTGTGTCATATACACTTCCTCAAGGAGGTTTCCATTAAGGAAAGCCGTTTTGACATCCATCTGCCAGATCTTGTAGTCATAATACGTAGCAATAGCAATAAATATCCTAATGGACTTTACCATGACAACAGGGGAAAAGGTCTCATCATAGTCAATATCATGAATTTGCTTGAAACCCTTAGCCACCTGTCGCCCTTTGAATGTCTGTACATTCCCATCCATGTCGGTCTTCTTCTTGAAGACCCACTTGCACCCTATGGGTCGTACCCCTTCAGGTGGTTCCACCAAGTTCCAAACTTGGTTTGCATACATGGAGTCCATTTCGGATTTCATAGCCTCAAGCCATTTGTCGGAGTCCGGTCCATTCATAGCCTCTTGGTAGGTTGCTGGTTCATCATCATGATCCATAAGCAACACATTACCTATTTGAGATACGAGAAATCCATATCTCTCAGGCTCAAACCTCGGTCTACCAGATCTACGTAGGACTTGTGTTCCCTGAGCAGGTTCTCTAGCTACAACATCTTGTAGTCCTGTCTCAGAATCCAATTCTGGTTCATTCACTACATGTGGTTCTTGAACTTCTTCAAGCTCTACCTTTTCAGTCTTTCTTGATAAGAACTCTTTCTCCAAGAAGACACCAGTCCTTGCGACAAACACTTTGCCCTCAGACGGTAGGTAAAAGTAATACCCTTTCGTTTCCTTAGGATATCCCACCAGATAACATTTATCCGATTTGGGTTCCAGCTTGTCAGGCATTTGACGTCTCACGTATGCCTCACAACCCCAAATTTTAATGAACGACATACTAGGACGCTTCCCAGTCCATATCTCATATGGTGTCTTCAGAACCGTTTTAGTTGGAGCGCGATTTAATGTCATTGCAGCAGTCTCTAAAGCAAAACCCCAAAAGGAAACAGGCAAGTCTGCATGACTCATCATCGAACGTACCATGTCTAACAGAGTACGATTTCTCCTCTCAGACACACCATTATGTTGTGGTGTTCTAGGTGGAGTGAGCTGTGATACAATACCACACTCTTTCAGATGATCACGGAACTCATGACTCAGGTATTCGCCACCTCGATCAGATCGGAGTGCTTTAACCCTTTTACCCAACTGGTTTTCTACTTCATTCTTGAACTCTTTGAACTTTTCAAAGGTCTCGGATTTGCACTTCATAAGATACACATATCCGTATCTACTGAAATCATCAGTAAATGTAACAAAGTAGAAATACCCTCCTCTAGCCATGGAACTCATGGGTCCGCATACATCACTATGTACAACACCCAAGAGATCCTCAGCCCTCTCAGTATAACCAGTGAAAGGAGCTTTAGTCATCTTGCCTAACAAACAAGATTCGCATCGCTCAAATGATTCATAATCAAATGAGTCCAAAAGTCCATCTCTATGGAGCTTGGATATGCGCTTCTCGTTGATATGGCCCAAACGACAATGCCAGAGAAAAGTAGGGTTCGAATCATTTGTTCTTAGTCTTTTATTGTTTTCTACATTACAGATCAGATGGTCCAAGTTCAAAACGTAAAGACCATTAAACAATTGGGCTACAACATAACAAACATCATTCTTAAATATAGAACAACAATTGTTCTTAATTATAAAAGAAAATCCAATCATGTCCAAACATGAAATAGATATAATGTTTCTAGTTATCGCCGGAACAAAATAACAGTTATCTAGTTCTATTACAAGCCCACTGGGCAAAGAAAGACGGTAAACTCCTACGGCTACAGCAGCAACTCTTGCTCCATTGCCGACGCGGAGGTCCACCTCCCCTTTACTCAGCAATCTTCTCCTTCCCAGTTCCTGCACATTTGTACAAATGTGAGAACCACATCCGGTATCCAATACCCAAGATGAAGGAGCAGAAAGGTTTATCTCTATAACGTAAACATTAGAAGCGGAAGTCATACCTCCCCTCAATTTCTGCAGACCCTCAATATACAAAGGACAGTTCCTCCGCCAATGACCAGCCTTGCCACAGTGGTGGCATTTCCCATCCTTCACCGTGCTCTTCTTTTTCATCAGTGCTGAAGACTTGGGCTCAAGATATGACTTAGGTCCTACCTTCGTCTTCTTGGAGCCCTTGGCTTTGCCCTTGCCCTTATGCACCATCAGTATGGGGCTGGCAGGCTTGGCCTTCTTCATATTGATTTCAGCAGTTCTCAACATGCCTAGGAGTTCGGGCAGTGTCTTGTCTATCTCGTTCATGTTGTAGTTCAAGACGAACTGCTCATAACTGTCGGGCAACGATTGCAGGATCAGATCCGTGGCCAACTCTTGACCAAGAGGAAAACCCAGCCTTTCAAGGTTCTCGATATACCCAATCATCTTGAGTACGTGAGTCCCTACTGAGTCTCGAACTCCCATCTTGCACTGAAACAACGCCTTCGTGATGTCGAACCTCTCTTGACGAGCCTGCCCTTGAAACATTTTCTTGAGATGCTCGTCAATCTCCTTGCACCCCATGTTCTCATGTTGCTTCTGAAGCTCATAGTTCATGGTGGCAAGCATAAGGCACTCGACATCCAAAGCATCATCAGTATACTTCTTATAAGTATCTTTCTCAGCACGGGAAGAATTCCCGGTTGGCACCTCGGGGGCTTCTTCTTCCAAGACATAGAGCTTTCGCTCTTGCCTGAGAACAATTCTCAGGTTCCTATACCAGTCCATATAATTTGTCCCACTGAGCTTATCCTTCTCAAGGATGGCTCTCAGAGACAACGTGGAGTGCGCAACTCTTGCCATGGAATTCTACAAGAATTTATGCAGAATAAAATCAGTACCTAAATTTCAATTACAATTTATTCTAATTAGGACTTCAATTAAAATACTCCCACTATTTTATTCGAAATGATAGCCCTCACTAACAATTCGGAGAGTTCATGCGAGCTACTCTCTTAGTGGACAAGATCCGTATTTCACCAACATTATGAGTCCGCTTTGGCGTTCCTCTCACGATGCGGTTATTTAGGTAGGCAACGCTTGCCAATTGCAACCTCATGCAATTCTTGTATGGTTGGTGAATAACTCCTTATTCGCATCCATCATATGGTGCATGCCAACCCTATGCCTCTAGGCACTCAACCTTTGAGGTCACCTAGTTAAGCTGGACCCGATGTCGACAGTGGGATATCACAATTATCCGCTCGCACCCTTACCAAGATAGATTAATGCACCTTGCTTTGGCAAGCCCACACTTCATCGATCGAGGCAGGAAGAGTGTCATCCATCGGAAGGCATCCGAACACTTAATATTTGATGAAGGGATTTCAAATATAGGTTAACAATTAACCATGATCAACATTTGATCGACGTGCACAGCCAAAGAAAATCAATTCTTCTAAAACCACATGCATCCCTTATGTGCACATCCTGACACCATCAACATTTGATAGAAGGAAGGGCTAAATCTGAGCATCCGAAAATTTCCAAATCCTCAGATTTACATGCATTGGACAAAGGCAAAGACAGCTCAACTTAAAGCAGTAGACAAGCTCATCTCTCTTTGTTGGATTCAAAATCCAAAACAAAATCGAGGGATGGTTACTGCTAAGGAGATCACTATTTCTAACACTTAGAAATCCACCGAAATTCCAATCGTTCTTGGCGAGGTACCAAGACTAAATCTAGACATTTAGAACACTTCTAAATCCCTAGGTTTACACGCACTGGAATAACAAACTTTCAAAACAACGATCATGGCCGTAACCTGGCTCTGATACCACTGTTGGGTTTCTCTATAGGGTTGGCACAACGCTTGTGCACGCAGCGGAAAAATAAACATCAAGAAAAACCCAAAGAGATGTGGATCGGGCTATGAACGTTGAATCAAGAAGTTAGCAAAACTAGGCAAAAATTACCTCGGTGGCGTTGAGTCACAACCCAACGGAGATGCTCCAAACTTTATCTGCTTGCTAGTGGCGAGTTCTACGTGGAATAGTGTCCACGTTTCTGCAAAAGTCCACACGAGCGGGAGAACACCGATCTATCCGTCGCACGGATTATCGGGAAGGAGAAGACCGCACCTTTGCTTTCCCACGGACTGCTAGGTCCGCGCCAGGTATTGCAGCACCAGCGACAGTCGCCGGAGAAGAGGTGGTCGATGGAGCGAACACGGCGGCGGCGGAACTCTTCCGTCGGCGGCGGGGATCGGGATCAGCGAATCGAAAGGCGGAACGGCTTCCGTCGGGTTTCGATCTGCTACAGGAGAAAATCACGAGCCCGTCTGCAATCCCGAAAACCCTAAGTGTCCTATTTATACCAAAGGTATAAAAAAACCCAGGAAAATCGCTATCCGCAGACCACCCGAAAATAGGGTTCAGAATCGGCGAGTATCAATCGGTGAGAATCGGCGACAATCGGCGAGAATCACTGAGCACGTTCGGCGAGAATCAGTCGATGAGTATCATAAAGGATCGGCGAGAATCAGAGTACAATACTCGACGATTCTCGCCGATCGTCGAGCCGCGCTCGACGATACACAACGATACTCGACGATCGTCGAGCCGCGGTCGACGACAATTGTCGAAGTAGTCGTTCGTCGAGAATCAACAATTGATTCTCGATAATTCTCGTCGATCGGCGAGAATCAGAGAGACGATTCTCGCCGATCGGCGGGAATCAGAAGACGATTCTCGACTAATGTCATCGACCCTCGGACGACAATCCCAACCAGTCCTTCAAGGCAACATTTGCCCAACCCGATTATCCTATAAGGCAACACTTTGCCCATAACCCTATTCAGGTCGGTGATTGGTAACCTTTACCAACACAGTCAACCAACTTCTCCACATCTCTTATGTGCGACCCTGCAGGCTCATATCGCGTTGGCCGTGAGATTACATGTTTGATCACTTCCAGATCATCATGGTGACTCCAACACAAATCTCATATCCCAATATAAGAATTTCAAGAAACAGGAAGCTGAGACAGTTTCAGAGATGTATAATAGATTAAGCTCAATTATTAATGAGCTAAAAACTCTGGACAAGGTCATCACTCTCACTGAAGTGAATGACAAAATTCTGATGTGCTTCCCAAGCTCATGGGACACAAGAATTTGGCCCATCAAGTAGGTCAGATGCCTAAATGAGATTTCAACTAAATCTCTATTACATAAACTAAAGTCTTATAAGCAATTAATAAAGACAAGGGAGGCTGCTGAACAAAGAACACCTCCAGCAGCTAGAAGAGAACAGAGTATAGCCTTCAAAGCCTCAGAAGAATCAGAATCTTCAATATCAAATTAAGAACTTATAAGTCTCTTGTCTAAGAGATTTATCAAGATGGCTAGAAAGGACTACAAAAGAAAGTCATCAAGAAAAGATGATAGGACAAAGTATGATAAGACACCAACAAAGGAAGTGGTGTGCTATGGATGCAGGAAGCCTGGGCACTTTCTCTCTGAGTGTCCAGAGAACCAGAAGAAAGAGAAGAGAAGAGAAAAGGAAAAGTATTCCAGGAGACAGTACACCATCAAACCCTCTTCCAACAAACACAAGAGGAAGGAAAAGGGGTTTGTGGCTGAGACCTGGAGTGAGACAGAAGAAGAGTCAACATCCTCAAGCTCCAGTGAAGATGAGGAAGAAGAAAGGGCAAAGGAGGTTTGCCTCATGACAATTGATGCATCAAGAAGCAACTCAGAAGTAGGAGATTCAGAAAATGAGGAAGCTTCTGAATCAGAAGCTGATCAGGTATTATCATGGTTTGATTATAGTTCAGAATCTTTTAAATCAGATTTTAAAATCATGTGTTTAGATTTAATCAACTCTGAGAAGGAAATCAAACTTGTCAGAGATAAACAAGTTAACTATGATAGCTTAGTTTTAGAAAACACTAAATTAAAAAAATGAAATGGACATGTTTAGTGAACAAATCACTCTTCTGAAAGATGAATTAAGTAAAGCAAAACAGCTAGAAGAATCACTAAATGGAAGAAGCAAACAACTAGCAACAATCACCAATATATCTAATGTTAGATTTAATGGAAGTAAGTTAGGATTAGGTGCATCATCTAGTGAACCACCTATTATTCAGAAAAAGCACATGTCACAACCCATAAATTTTATTTCTGAGAAAGGAAAGAAGAATACTGATCAAGTATATAAGTTAAATAAAATTCTTGAACAAATTAAAACTAGGGACAAAATTGAAAAACAGAAAACACCCAATAAAAACAAAGTTCAGCAATTTTCGTCGACCTCAGATCGACGAAAATGGGCCAGTTCGTCGAACCCAGATCGACGAACTCTGAACGCTAACTATAGTTATCATTATTCGTCTAACTGCGATCGACGAATTTTGTATGGTTCGTTGAGCAGAGCTCGACGAACGTGGGATACATAGAATGAACATGTTCATTCTCTGGGAAGAGATCAACGATCTCAACCCAATTCATCGAACTCTGATTAGCGAACTTACATAAATTCATCGAACCGAGGAAAACCTAGCCAAAACTATAACTTCAATAGAAACTTAAATACTTCTAGGAAATAATTTAATCCATTGGCTGACTGGACCATTCCACCTAGGAGATACCACCCCCTAGGATATAAATCCCAGCAAGAATTTTCTATTATTTCTAATTTTTCTTATCAGCCATACAAAGGGCCCAAGGTAACCTGGGTCAAAAATCATTAACTGTTTGTCTTGCAGGTGAAATATTATCCAGGGGTAAATGAAACTTGGTACCTGGACAGTGGATGCTCCAAGTATATGACTGGCAGCAAGAACATCTTACTCAACTACAAGTCCAAACTGGGGCCAAATGTTATCTTTGGTGACTCCAAATGTGGTCAGTCAGAAGGATTTGAAGAAGTAAGAATAGGAGCTGTCACATTCAGAAAGGTGACATATGTAAATGGGCTGAAGCATAACCTCATCTCCATAAGTCAATTATGTGATGATGGTTATCAGGTATACTTTAATCCATCCACTTGCTCTATTATTGATAAAAATAACCAAACTGTTTTAACTGGAAGTAGATAAGGCAACATTTACTTAGTAAACTTTTCTTCTGCCAAAACTGATATCTGTTTGCTAAATTTAACTAGTACTCAGAATGATTTATGGCGCAAAAGACTAGGACATGTAAATCTAAAAAATATTGTTAGATTATCTAAGCACAACCTTGTTAGAGGTCTATCTTCTGCTCTCTATAAGAAGGAAGGTCTCTGTAGGGCTTGTCAACTAGGCAAGCAAACTAAAACTAGTTTCAAATCAATTAATTAGAGTGATTCACCTAGGATCTTGTACTTGCTACACTTGGATCTTTTTGGACCCATTGCAGTACAAAGCCTAGGAGGGAAATCCTACACTTTAGTTATAGTGGATGACTTCTCCAAGTTCAGTTGGGTATTCTTTCTAAGAATAAAGTCAGATACATTCAAGGTTCTTACAGATTTTCTCAGGACCATACAGATTGAGTTCTCTACTCATGTTGCATTGATCAGAAGTGATCATGGCACAGAGTTTGAGTCTCTTCTTATGCATGAGTTCTGTGAGAAGGAAGGTATCAGGCATTGCTTCTCAGCTCCTAGAACTCCCCAACAAAATGGGGTAGCTGAAAGGAAAAATAGGACACTCATTGAAGCTGCAAGTACATTGCTTGCTGATGCATACATGCCACTAACCTTTTGGGCAGAGGCTGTAAGCACTGCAAACTATGTCCTGAATAGGAGTTTAATTCAAAAACTGAAGAACAAGACTCCTTATGAATTGCTCAAAGGGAAGAAACCTAAAATAAACTATTTTAAAGTTTTTGGTTGTACATGTTATATACATAATAACAACAAAAAATATATTAGAAAGTTTGAAGCTAAGGCTGAAGTGGGAGTTTTTCTAGGATACTCCCAAGTAAGCAAGGCCTATAAGGTATTTAATAAATCAACATTAAAAGTAGAAGAGTCAATTCATGTCTCTTTTGATGAAACTAACATGTATTGTAAGGAGAAATAAGTTTTTACCAGTAGCAACTTGCAGGTACCCCACTTGTGTGAGACATTGGATGGACTAAACCTCATCCAAGATATTCCCACTGATCCCTCTCCACATGTCATTGAAGATAGTGAAGAAGATGAAGCTGAAGAACATGAGCCTCAACCAATAACACATATAATTCCACAAGAGGAATTTATTCAAAATGCTATTGCACAACCAACTCCACCCACTGATTTTGTCACACTTAGGGATCACCCTAGATCTCAAGTAATTGGAGACATATCAGCAGGTATATAGACAAGACATCAACTGAACCAAGAATTGATGCATGCATGTTTTCTCTCTCAGGTTGAACCTCTAACCATTCATGATGCTGAGCAAGATCGCCACTGGATCCTTACAATGCAAGAGAAACTAAAATAATTTGAGAGATGTAGAGTTTGGGATTTGGTTCTAAGACTCCAAAACTACCCAGTTATTGGAACCAAATGGGTTTTCAGGAATAAGCTTGATGCCCAAGGAGTCATTGTGAGGAACAAGGCTAGGCTTATTGCTCAAGGATATAGGCATGAGGAAGGAATTGACTATGATCAGACCTTTGCACCTATTGCAAGGTTGGAAGCTATAAGGATCTTCCTTTACTATTCAGCATTCAAAAGGTTCAAAGTTTTTCAAATGGATGTGAAAAGTGCTTTCTTAAATGGAGTGAAGAAGAGGTTTATGTAGAACAACCTCCAGGTTTTGTTTCTCCAACTTATCCCTCTTATGTTTTTAAATTAAATAAGGCTCTTTATGGTCTAAAGCAAGCTCCAAGAGCTTGGTATGAGACCTTAGCAAGTTTCTTATTAGAGCATAAATTTACAAGAGGAACTGTAGATAAAACTCTTTTCACTAGACATCATAAGGACAAAATCTTATTAGTGCAAATATATGTATATGATATTATATTTGGCTCTACAGATTCAAAACTGTGTAAGAGGTTTTTTGACCTCATGCATTCTAAATTTGAAATGAGTAGCATGGGAGAGCTTTCATATTTCCTTGGTCTCCAAGTGAAATAGCTTCCTGATGGCATCTTCATCTCTCAAGCAAAATATGCTAAAGAACTTTTAAAGAAGTTTGGGATGGCTGATTCCTCAGCTAAGAAAACTCCCATGGCCACAAATACTGTTGTGGACTCTGATATACCAGGAAAACCTGTAGATCAGAAACTTTATAGGGGCATTGTTGGGTCCCTATTATACCTCACAACAAGTAGGCCAAATATTATGTTTGCTACATGCCTTTGTGCTAGGTTCCAAGTGAACCCTAAAGAATCCCATCTAATTTTCTTAAAAAGGATTTTAAGATATATTAAGAGTTGTCCTAATCTAGGCCTATGGTATCCTGCTGAATCAGAATTTGAGTTAACTGGATACTCTGATGTTGATTTTGCTGGATGCAGGGTAGATAGAAAAAGTACTTCCGGAACTTGTCAGTTCCTGGGTATGAGACTAGTATCATGGTTTTGTAAGAAGCAAACATCAGTGTCAACATCAACTGCTGAAGCAGAATATCTTGCAGTAGGCAGCTGTTGTTCACAGATGCTTTGGATACAAAATCAACTTCTAGATTATGGGTTTAACTTCAATAATTCAACCCTATTCTGCGATAATACTAGTGATATAGCCATAACACAAAATCAAGTTCACCATAGTAGGACAAAACATATTGACATAAGACATCATTTCATTAGGGAGTGTGTAGACAAAAATAAGATTAAGCTTGTCTATATCTACACTGATTTACAAAAAACTGATATATTCACCAAACCTCTGGATGATAAAAATCATTCTTTCTTTCTAAATCAACTGGGAATGATCAATGGAGAAGACTTAGCTTAAGTTCTATCTGCATTCAACGAATTTTCCAGAGTTCGTCGAACAGAGTTCGACGAACCAGGGAAAGTTTGAGAGATACTCGTCGAACGGATATCGACGAACTCTCTGTGAGTGAAACAATTTTCGTCGACTAGAGATCGACGAACTTTGCTTTAGAAGATATTCATCGACCGGAGTTCGATGAATTGTCTTCAAGTCTTCTGGGTGAGATCGACGAATTATTTATTACTAAATCATTTCGTCGAACTCAGTTCGAAGAACTAATTTTTTTTTCGTGGAACGGAGTTTGTCGATTCATATTCTGGAAAACCTTATATCTAGGTTTTCTTCGACCTCCATCCCTCTCTTTCTGTTCCCTTGCACTTGATCGCCGTTTCTGTGTCTTTCTTGCAGGTGATTTCAATGGTGACTCTGGCAAGCAATCTCACAGAAATGAAGTTTGATACAGGATTTGACGTGGATTTCGATTCATTTCAGCATTCCGATCCAATCTTTCTGTATATCCTGGAACTTCTTGAAGAACAGAAACTAAAAACCCTGATGACGAGAAGGATCAAACTGCACAACATGCAAATCAGGGAATGGGTATACATATTGTCGTCCATAGAAGAGAACACCATGACAGGCACTATCGCGGGTAACTCCGTCTCTTTAACCCCCGCAATCTTAACTGAGATTTTTGGATTGAGAAATGGAGAAGTGGACCTCAAAATTGAAACAGAGGAGTCTGATATGATGTTGCGCCTCATGGATTATGCTGGGGACAATCCCAACAAACTGTTGAAGAAACACTTGTCTGCTCCCTATAAATTTTTAGCATACTTGGTTGGCAAAGTGCTACTTGGAAAACACACTGCACACGATTATATCACCAGACACTAGTTTCTAGTTATGTGTGCAATCATCAACAAGAAGCCAATAAACTGGGCCCAACTTATCTTTGATTTGATAAAGAAGAAGAACACTAAGAAGGAAGTCTGTTTTGGAAGAATTCTAGGAATCTTCCTACAGGAAAAGGTTGTTGAATCCCTGGTCTCCCAGACCATATTCATAAATGCCAGTAAAAGGCTGACATGTGCCTTATTTGGCAGATGGGAGAGGACCATCACTAAGCCCTCTCAGGCTTCCACCTCTTCCACCAAAGCTTCTAAAGGCACAAGGGCTATTAAGGCCACTCCTCACCCTACTAAAGAGAACATTCCTTCCATATCTTCTCTTCCAGCCCCCTTCCAACAACAACAAAATCCCCAGTCACTCCATCTTTACCAATCACCATCACTAACATTCCCTCTTCCTCCCTTCAGGAAAATCAACCACCCATACCTCCTGAATCCCCTCAGGACACATACATTTCTACACCACCACAGTCTTTACTTCCCCCACATCTATCTTCCATACCATCTTACATCCTACCATCAGACTCCATGATGCAAGATGCCACCCTTCCATCTCCATCAACATCTAACCATCACATATCTGATGTTCTACCCTCTATTCCATCAATAGTTGCCACATCTTCCACACCAACTACAACACCATCTACCACTTTCTCATTGGACCCCTCTACCATCTCATCTATCATCACCATCATTACTCCCCTTATTAAATCACTTATAGCAGAGGCCATTGCACCTCTTGCTACCACCATTACATCTTTATCTGCCCAAATATCTGCTCTCACTGCTGCACCCTCCTCAATCAGGGGCCTGGACTCAGTTCCCACTAAACCCAGGTAAGGGGAGATGCCTGATGATGAAGCAGCAGCTACAGCTTCAGAGTCTTCAGCTCCAGCACCAGCAGATACTCCAGTCTTCACAGCAGAATATACGGATTGTATAAGTAAAGATTTAATTGATTTCATTGATACTGACATGGACTTTGATGAGTCAGATTTAGAAGGATTCAAAACTGTTGGTGATTTGATTCTAAATCCCACAGTTCACTTAGAAGACTTGTTGAAACACTTTGGCACTGTACATATGCAGTATCTTCCAGAAGAATTAACTAAGCCACAGTTGGCTATTATTCATTATACTTCTCATGTCAGTCCAGCAGTTGCTAAGCAACTATGTGATAGCTTTGTAATTCCAGTATCTGCACCAACCTTGGCAGTCATTCCATCCCCTCCAGTAGCTATCTCTGCACCAATTTTTGTAATGGATGACTCCCCAATGCCAGATCTAGATGAGTTGATCTTGGTTGACATTGAAGAAGAAATAAAAGTAGCTGAAAGCTCAGTTCAGGTTCCACCTGAAAAACTTATTGTATCTGAGAACATATTGAGAGATATAGATTCTTTATATGATAATCCTCAAGATTCAGATGATGATGATGATGATGATGATGATGAAGATGATGAAGATTCAGATGAAGAAGATGCTAGGAAAAAGAAGAAACTTTTTTCAAAGAAAAGGAAAGCCCCTCCTCCTCGTGCTGCTAAGCCAAGCTCAAAGAATGACACTCTATACTATATCCTCCAAAATATTATTCCTTACAAAGGAATGGCAGCATGGATATGGTTGTCTAAAAATCAGCAAAAGGAGAACAAAAGAAGTAGAAAATATTCTCCTCCACCAGTTCATCAGTACAGAAGAGATCCACCTCCTCCACCTCCTCCAGCAGCTGGTGCTACTAGCTCTAGCTCTCAGAGGTCTGCCCCTATTCAAACATATCAGATACACCAAGGGAGACCTTCTGGAAATAGTCAGCAAAGGCACTACACTTCTGAAAGACAACAGCAACATCAACAACATCAGCAGCAACAGCAAAGTATCTCTGCAGACCAGAACGCTAATAGTCCTGAAAGACCGTATTCACCTCCCGTCCCCTTTGAGGATCCTGAAACAGCAAATACTGCTAGAATGGCTAGATTCCAGGAAAATATTGGTCTTTCTTTGATTAATAAAGCCAAAGCTAAAGACAAAGATATATCAGGATATTCAACTATGTCCAAATACAGAAAGGAAGAACTCAAAAGATTTGATAAAACAAATAAATTGTTCAATGTTGATGATTACATGAAGCTACATCCCGAAGAAGTTGTCCCCAGAACTACCTCTCTGAAGATTCTAGGAGATGCTGACATGACAATGTCCAAGGTTGAAGCTTCAACTCCTAATAGAAAGATTGTGTTTGCTAAGACAGGAGAAAAGACCAAAGAAGACAAGCCCATAGATAAGAAACAGAAGAAATAATCTTTACATTGCTTCATTTTTGTTTCTCTGCATTAGCTTTAAAACTGATTTGTCTATTTAACACAAAGCTCATGTACATATATATCTGATGCATGTGTTAGTAAATCTCTGCCAGATATATCTTTTTCTTGCTTTGTTTATTTTTATATTTTTGTTTTGAGCCTATTAGTGGCCTCACCCAAATAGGGGGAGATTGTTGGATCCCTAGTTAATTTGGGCTAGTTCACTAACTTAGGATAATGTGACCCAACATGTATAGCCAGGGTCAAAGTTGTGTCCTAGAGTTTAGGCTAAATTTTTAGAGTCAACATCAGATGAACCAGCTATCAACAAGACTGCCAGAGACTCAAGACTTAGAAGATTTCAAGACTAAGTAAAAATGAGTTTGACGTTCGTTGAACTCAGGTCGACGAAAGACATTCCCAGCTCGACGATCTTGAGATATTTCTCTGAGCTGAGCTCGACGATCTTCATTCTCTGGTCGACGAAAACTGGGATACTTCAACAAACTAAATTCAGTATAAATCCAGATTATTCTAAGTCCAACTTCAGACTTTGGTCGACGAACAAGATTCTGAGCTCGACGAACTTGGACCTCGAGTTCACAACAACCTTCTGTTAGAAGATCTCAGGTCAACGAAGTCAACTTCTCAGGATTGATGAACTCAGTACTCTACTCGACGAATTCTGGAACCATAAGATTTGTGTCGACACTTAGGACATGTGTCGACACCAACTATGTTGACACCAGAAAACTTATGTCGACACCAAGAATAATCAGTCGACACCCACTTATGTTGACACCAGAAAACTTGTGTCGACACCAAGAATAATCAGTCGACACCCACATGTGTCGACACCAGAAGTTTCATGTCAACACACAGAATATAGTCAACACAAAATACTTTATTAAGACCAGAATTATTGCTGAACTCCAGTCGACGAATGCAATTGTCAGCTCGACGAACTTCAGACAGAAAATTGGCAACAGATAGTAGTCAAGTTCTCAGCTCGACGAACAGAAGCTGTCTGGTCGATGAATACAAAATCACAGTTCGACAAACTAGTAACTCAGCTCGACAAATTCTGTTATTCGTTCGACGACTCCAGACTTAGCCATTTCCGGCCTTCTGTCCCCATTCTAATGCGGAAATTCCTGAGTGATTAATGCTATATATTATCTGAATGTATCCATTAGAAGGAACATTGATTACAGTTCTTCAGGAATATTACTTACTGATTTTCCACGGGACAGTTGAGGAAATGATTCAATGCCGATTATTCTCAAGGCGTCAGCATTAATTACAGAGGATTCAAATTTTTGAAAAGATAGAGAAGATACTTAGTCAGAGATACAGACACACACACACAGACACATATATAGACTGACTGCAAGAATCCATACAGCAGCAGAAAAGCTTCACATAGTCAAAAAAATCATACTGAAGCTTATAGTGATAGGCAGTGTTCTTGATTCAGAAGAAGAAGAATAATCATACAATATCAAGAGTCTTCTTCTTCCATATTCTCTCCAGGACTTCCAAGGGCAATAGATATCAAATCAGTCAAGAAGTCCCTGCATCACTGCTCTCAAGAACTCTGATTGAAGACCTATCACCCTACAGCAAAGCTCCCAAATCTTCTTGAACCATTCAATATTTCAGGGGGAGCTTTTGCTAAACATCAATCCACTTAATTCTTCTCAGTTTATTGAGAAAGAGAAGACAAAATCACTCTCTCACCCCTCCTGTATAAAGGGTTGTCATCTCCCTTCAAAAGGGATTCCTGGTTGCAAGTCTCCTTATCAAAAGACTTGAGTTGGTTTTTGGGGACCTGATCAAAACCCATTGGTGTCAGGCACCTGATCAAAAACTTGAGTGGATTGCTACCAGGGTGGTAGAAGAGTGGACTACCCAGATTTGGGGAATCACTATAAATTTCTTGTGTCATTTGGTTGCCTATCTTTTTCTTTTTGTTCTTGTTGTGTGGCTGTGATTAGGTTTACTATTATCTGTTTTCCAGTTTCCTAATTACTGCACCTTTTCAGTTTACAGCAAAAGTTGTAACAGCACCTGTATAGGGACCTAACAAATTTTAAATATACTCTATTCACCCCCTCTAGAGTATTGTAGATCTAACCCTCACTTTCACATGATATTGATTTCATAGGCTCATTAGGGTGAATTATACCCCACATTGTAATAATGGGATTTTTGGAAGCAAAAATCTCATTATTTGGAAGTTTTGAAATAATAGGACTTTTGAAAAATAAATGTAAAAATAGGCTCATCATTGAGATAAAATCCCCAATTTTTGTCAAGGTCAATATAATGTTAGGTTTAACTCTTGAAAACTTTTATGTCTCTGTTTGAAGAATTTTGATAGGAGTTATGTGGAAATTACCTTTTTACCCTCATTATACTTAATTATAAAATTGATGAAAATACTCAGTAGAGAATTTTGGAAAATTTCTTGGTGATATATCTAAGTATGAATAACCTTGTATAATTTTCTCAGCATTTTTGGATGACTTAGTAATTTTTAAAACCTCATAGTGGCATTTTGGTAATATAATTAGAAATGAAATTTTGTAGCCCTTATTCCATGAAAGTTCATGAAATTCTTTCTTTAGCATTATTTTACCAATATATGTATACTGTAAATTTCTTAGAATTTTTAGTAATGAACTCCTTATACTTCCTTTGCAAAATGGTTATTTTGTGAATTTTGTATAAATTAAGAGATAATAGAATATTTGAAGAGGAAATTATAGTTCTTGGTAAACAGTAATATTTTACCAAATTACAACTCAGGAAAATTTCTTAGGTCAGCGGGATTATAATTTGTGACACTTCATGTATTAAATGGCCTAGGGAATTAATATCAAGATTTGTTTATGGGTTTTAACGACTTAGGGAAATAGTGAAAGTCAACGTACCTATTACAATAGTCTATACCCTCCTAAGTTAAATAGTTAAGGGCATGTAACCCAAGGAAATTGGAAGTCATACTCCGGGGTGGTATTAGGTCTTGGGTTGTGTATAGTATAAATAGGTTATGCATTGAGGACCACCGGGGGATAGACCAATGGTCAGGATAAGATCATATTTGGAATATAACCCTGGTTGGCAACTATGTCCTAGTGATGAGAGTAAAAGTGCAAGCCCTTGGATAGCAACTAGGTGGAGGCCGGCGGAAGACCGTCGCCTTTTTGAGAACATCTTAAGTCATTAGGATCACTCAAGAGTAATAACTAGATCTGGGGGTGAATTATGGGTAGTCATCAACTAAAGTAAATATCCTTGAGAAAGGGAGCTTTGGGCGTAATCCCATCGTAGTTCCTAGTGCCCCCGAGATCCCTTCACCGGGTATACCCTATGCAGTCCTGGGATTAACCTTAAATCACTAAGTATAATAATCTGTAGACAATAGTAGTCTAATAGGTTAAGACATTGTGGTTAATTCTTGCCCGTGATGGGTTTGAGGGATACTGAATAAAGGCACTATTATGTGTTCTCACCTGCTATGGGTCGGAGGGATATATGTTGCAGGCTCACCCGTGAAGGGTTTGAGAGAATCAGGATATGTTGGTCCCGTGAGCTGCAGGCTTGAGATGAAATACTTGCATGTGCATAAATTTAGTGGCGGGTCATGCGGTACTGGGCCGATCGTCACACCGATAGCAGTACGGTGACTCAGGCGGATGTGAGGGTTTGAGGGGCCAGTGGGTTGTTTTACACTGCGGACTAAAGGACGATCCCCGATAACGCACACCCGACCCAACAAGACTGACAGGTAGTCAGCAAAATGCGTACGTAGACTCTAGAGTGCACCTAGGATGTGTACAAAGGTGTATGAGCGGTGGTCTAGGTTTGTTAATGTGCATACCTGCCTAGAAGTGGAGATGCCCGCTACGTTACTGTTGTTAGCCACAACGGTGGTACCCGAGAGTGAAGCTAGCTCTCAAAAAGTGGGAACTAAAGGTCTGTGATCACAGGGTCATTGTGTGTGAGTTGCACTTTTCTGGTGCATAAATTGCATCATAAACATTCATTCATATTAGGTCATATGCTTCATAGATCCTTATCATATAAATTAGTATGGGCTCATTTATATGATAAGTTAAATTTCCTGGAAACCTTAACTTATAAATTTGTATGGGCATTTTTATAAGTTAAGGTACGTTTTATGATGGTAGTGTTGTGGTAGCATAGCTTTACTTTTCTGCTCTTACTTTTAGTTCTTTACTTACTTGTACTGTACATGCTTTTACTTTTGTACTCATTGTGGACTGTGTACTCTTTCATTCATATCTATATGATATGTACTGTAACTGTGGACTAGCTGTGTTGTACTCTGATATGTATCATATCTATTTCTCATATTATCCTACAGGTTATATGATCGTGTTAGCCGGCAGAATCGGCGTGTTGCGGTGTCGACTAACTCGTGCGTTAGTGCCACCGTAAGACGGCAGTTCTGGGCATAAGACCAGGAGCCTGGAATGTAAGGGGAGGGGGGTCTTACAAATTGGTATCACTTGACTGAACGATCATATGAGAAAGAAGTCCACAACACTGGACCACCCCGCGCGAGTATTAGTTTGCGGACAAACTATGCAGCGGAAGCAGTGGTGTGCCCATGTGTAAAAAGTCACATAAAACAGTCCATTAAATACAATAAGTTAGGCCAGTTCTGTTTTAACCTTACCTTTATGCAACCTCCACAGGTTGCTACGTCGCAAAATGTCGTTTCTCCCCCTCCATCTGCCACTCCATTTCTACAGACAGAGATGGGGCAAACTTTGACAGCTATCCTGGAAGCCTTCAAAGCCCAGCAAGTCCCGGCCCCGCTGCCAAATCCGGGGTCAAGCTGGTTGAGTACCTTCAAGACCCTGTCCTCACCGATGTACCGTATTACAGAGGATGCTGTGAAGACTGAGGAATGGCTGGAGGCCATACATGAGATATTGGCAGGCATCAGCTGCCCGGTAGGCCAGGGAGTTCCTCTAGCCACCTCTACATTAGAAGCTCATGCAAAAACATGGTGGAAGTCCGTGCGAGAGTCCACTTATGCTGACTGGGAGCTATCAAACATATCTTGGGAGGAGTTTGGTGAAGTATTCTTGGATCACTTCGCATCCACCACAGACAGAGATGCACTGGAAGAGAGGTTTCTGAACCTCAGGCAGGGGAGCAAATCGGTGATTGAATACTAGAGGGAGTTTTCCCACCTTGACAGGTTTGCAGGGATACATGATACAGACGACAGGAGGTATGCCAAAAGATTCTATTGGGGCCTTAGAGATGACTTGAGGCAGGCCCTATTGTTCATTTCTCACGGCACATCAACCCAGATCATCGAGATGGACAAAAAACTGGAGGCAGACCAGCTGATGGTGCAGAATAGAAGAAAGAGGTCGCTAGACGGGTCATCACCCGGGGAGAGTAGCAGGGGATCCCAGCGAGGCAGAGTCATTAGATATAAGAGAGGTGGGGGACGTCGTCGTCCCAACTTCAGGCAGGAGCAGGGGCCTCCTACAGTGTTAGCTCCCCCACCTCTACCGGTATATGTTCCGAGGAGGCAAGATGACCATGGCCACCGACCGGTAGTTTGTTATGGATGACACCAGCCCGAGCATATTAGATCGGAGTGTCTGTATTAGTTCCATCCAACTCCTCCTCCTCCACCTCCAGTGGCCCCTCCAGTATAGCAGGGCCGAGGTCGAGGACGAAGTCGAGGCCGAGGGCGGGGATATCATGGCCGAGGACGTAACTAGGAGTAGATGTATGCTTTGGACCTCACGGAGCAAAGGAACCCCGAGGAAGTTATTTCAGGTACTTAAATTATTTTAATTTAGAAATTTCAACCTTAGTAGTGCCCTGAAAACCATAGAAATAAACTCCATTATAACTCAAATAAATCTCAGGCATAGTTATGATCAGCGGCATGCCCGTTCATACCCTCTTTGTCACGGGTGCTTCGCACTCAATCGTGTTAGACACTTTTATTGAAGGACTAGAGGGTGTGGAGAGATTCCCTGGCATAGAGATGAGGGTGCGTCTTCCTAATGGCTCGGAGCTACGGACCACGGATAGCTGCAACATGGAGGCCGAGATCGGAGGCAAGACATTCGATGATCTGGCAGAGGTCTTAAGATTGTCGGACTTTGATTTTATATTGGGCATGACCTGGCTTCATTAGAACCATGCCCAGATCGACTGCCCCTCGAAGAGGATCACACTTAGGAATGGAGGTTCCTACGTCACTATTGAAGGTATCCGACCTATCCCCCATCTTTCATTAGCTTATGTACAGGCTGTCAAGGCCTATGTGCGGGGGGAAGAGGTGTACCTTATCTGCTTCGAGATGGTGGTAGCAGAGAGTACTATAGCTGATATCCCGGTGGTTCGGGATTTCTCCGATGTATTCGCGGAGAAATTGTCCGGACTACCACCATCTCGGGACTTGGATTTCAGGATTCAGTTGGTGCCGGGAGCGAGGCCAGTGTCCCGGGCACCTTACAGGATGGCTCCTAGAGTGTTGGCATAATTTAGGACCCAGCTTCAGGAGCTTGTGGAATCAGGATTTGTGCGGCCGAGCTCATCGCCGTGGGGAGCACCAGTTCTTTTTGTGAATAAGAAAGATGGATCGTTGCGGCTGTGCATAGATTACAGGGAGCTAAACCGGTTGACGGTCCGGAATACCTATCCACTGCCTCGGATAGACGAGCTATTTGATCAGCTTCAGGAGGCCATCTGGTTCTCTAAGCTGTATTTGAGATCCGGTTACTATCAGCTGCGCATATGAGAGGAAGACATCCTGAAGATGGCTTTCAACTCACGATACGGGTTATACGAGTTCATAGTGATGCATTTTGGGCTCACGAATGCCCCTTCCGCATTCATGAGTCTAATGAACCGTGTATTCGAGCCCTACTTGGACCGCTTCATCATTGTATTAATCGACGATATTCTTATCTATTCCCGAACTCAGGTGGAGCACACAGAGCATTTGGCACAGGTTTTGCAGAGGCTAAGGGAGTCACAGATATATGCGAAGTTTTCTAAGTGCCAGTTCTAGCTACAAGAGGTGGCCTTCTTGGGGCATACGATCAGTGGAGCTGGATTGGCGGTGGATCCAGCTAAGATAGAGGCAGTGAGAGATTGGCCATGGCCAAAGATAGCGTCAAATATTCACAGTTTCTTGGGATTAGCAGGTTATTATCATAAGTTCGTGGAGGGGTTCTCGAGGATAGCACTCCTTCACGAGGAAGGATGTAGAGTTTGCTTGGACAGAGCAGTACGAGACATCCTTTCAGGAGTTGAAGGACCGACTCACCTCATCCCCTATCCTTGCACTCCCATCTGGGAATGAGGGATTTCAGATCTACACGAATGCCTCTTATCAAGGGATGGGAGCTGTGCTAATGCAACACAGACATGTTATTGCTTATGCTTCGAGACAATTGAAGAAGCATGAGCATAACTACCCGGTGCATGACTTGGAGCTCGCGGCGGTCGTATTCGCACTGAAGATATGGAGACACTACTTATATGGGTTTCATTGTGATATCTACTCGGACAACAAGAACCTCAAATACGTCGACACGCAGAAAGATCTGAACCTTCGGTAGAGGAGATGGCTGGAATTTCTTTGTGATTATGATTACAAATTGCACTATCACCTGGGGAAAACGAACACTATGGCAGATGCGTTGAGCAGGAGAGCCGACACTACTGGAACGAAGCCTCGGGTGATGGATATGGGACTGATGCAGATGATGGATGATATACACATCACCATGGTTTCAGAGGACGAGCCATCAGTTCACCGGGAATTTCTGAACTCCTTGATCGGGGAGATTGATCTTCAGGAGCGCATTGTGGCGCATCAGAGGCTGGATGCTGTATTGGAGATGATTTTCAATGCCCTAGAAAAGGGCAAGGTTGAGGATTACACGCTACAGGATGATCTCCTTCGATTTCGTGGACGCTTTTATATACCAGCAGGGGACAGTATCCGTGATGATATACTTAGAGAGGCACACTGCTTCGGATATTCAATGCATCCTGACATCACCAAAATGTGGGCAGATTTACGGAAGACTATGTACTGGCCTGGTATGAAGAGGGAGGTCACCCACTTTGTGACACATTGCGAGATGTGCCAGCACGTAAAGGCGGAATACAAGAGCCCGGGAGGTTTATTAAAGCCACTGCCCGTTCCATAGTGGAAGTTCGAGAACATTGCTATGGATTTTGTGCATAGACTGCCTCGCTCCCACTCTGGGCACGATTCTATATGGTTCATAGTAGACAGGCTGACTAAGGTAGTGCGGTTTAATCCAGTCAGGAAGGATGCTCCAGTTGTTGTTCTTGTGAGATTATTCGTGGAGCAGTTCGTTAGGTATCATGGCATCCCCAAGACGATAGTCTCGGACCGCGACGATCAGTTCACTTCCAAGGAGTGGAGGGCAGTGTATGCTTACTTGGGTTCTCGGCTCACTTTTAGAACCGCCTTCCATACACAGACCGACGGCCAGACCGAGCAGACCATCTGGACCATGGAGGATCTGCTTCGTCTATGCATATTGGATACAGGGAAGCCTTGGGAGAGGCTGCTACCATTGATCGAGTTATCTTACAAAAATAGCCACCAGGATAGCATCAGGATGGCTCCATAAGAGGCACTTTATGGGAGGAAGTGCCGGATACCGCTGTCATGGGTTCAGGATGTGGAAACAAGGACTCTTGGTTCTGATTATGTGAAGGATACGGAGGCTCAGGTTCGTTTGATTAGGGATCGGCTGCTAGAGGCCCAGAGTAGGCAGGCGAAGTATTATGATGCTCGGCACTGGAAGGTGGAATTCCAGGTTGGAGACATAGTTTTCTTGAAGATACGTCCAGTACACGGTGTCTCTCGGGTGCGGAGGCACAAGAAGCTCAGTCCTCGATACATGGGGTCATACTTGATCCTGGAGCGGATCGGCCCCTTAGCTTACTGACTGCAACTGCCACCAGAGTTTAGTACCATACACGACGTCTTCCATGTCTCTTCCTTACGAAGAGCTCTCCTACGGCCGGAGCAGCACGTTACTACTACAGCCGGTCCGATAGCGCCAGACAGATCCGTTAGATTGGAGCCGATTCGGATTGATGATACAGATGTTCGAGTGTTGCGGAAGAAGAAGGTCCCTCTTGTGAAGGTATTGTGGTCCAACCATGGACGGGAGGAGCACACCTGGGAGCCGAGGGATCTAATGATGGATCAACAACCGGAGCTATTTACTTCAGGTATACTTTAGTTTATACATTTAAATTTCTTAAAATTTTTGCAAGTAGAACCCCGTAGACCCAAACTTATATTTCGGGGACGAAATTATTTTTTTGTTTATAGGATTTATAACATCACGTTCTACTTTTAGACCCCTTAACTTAGATTGGGTTAGGCATGGGGTGGGTATTAGGAAAAATTAGGTAGGTTTGACCCTAGGTAGTGGGTTGTAGTAATGTGGGGCCCACTATAGGGCCAAGTCAAACTAGGTCAAACTAGCCTAAATATGAACCCTAGCCACACCATGACCCCCACCATATTGCCCTAACCCTAAAATAATCTAAGTGGACCCTAGGGCATGTCATTAGGTCAACCATTTGACACTGGTTGACCAAGGTCAACCTTAGCCCTAAGTTGGTCAAACCTATACCTATAGGCCCACTTAGCCCAAGTAGAGCATCACCTTGACCCAACCCATGTTGGGTGATGCCATGGGGTCCATGACCCTCAAGTGGGTTCATCCCTCAAGCCATGTTTACCAAGTCAACCTAAAAAGTCAACTTGGTCAAACATGTGGCCTAAAGAAGAAAATAAGGGCTAAGCCCATTCCCAATATGCAAATCCCACCCAACATGGCCCATTATCAGCCCAAGGTGTCAAAGACCAGCCCTACCCCTCTGGTTTTGGAGAGAGAGTGCATGCATGGGGGCATTTTGGGGAATTCACCCAAAAAGAGGAGAGAGAAATGGAAAGGTGGTGAAAGGTGGCCATATAGCCTCATTCCTTCTGCCCAAGCCTGCTGGCCGACCTCCCAGAAGAATTTGAGAGAGAATGTTGAGCATGGTGGCCACTTGGCACCATTGGTGATACAACCAAAGCCCAAACTGAGCTCATCTTGGGTGTATCTCCTTATACAACCACTTACAGCTCAAACCGACCACACCATCAGCTTTAGTGAGTGGAAACGAGTGGAGAACGAGTCCTGGAGCAGAAGTTTTGGTGAAGAAATGAGGTTTTGTGCAGGAGATCGCCGGAGCAGCTCAGTCATGGCCAACCGCCTCCAACCTCGCCGCCATGCTGCCATTCGGGTCTGTTTCGCCGTCTCTCTACCCGTACTAGTTTTCTAGATCCTCTAGGAGAGACATTGTGCTCAATTGAGCCCGATACCATGTGAGGAAAATGAAAGTTTTCAGAGCTTTTCTTCTTGCTTGGGTTCGCCGGAGGAGCCAACTCCGGCGGGCTCATCGTCGGGAATCGCTAGCCACCACCTCAGTGAAGTTGGTGGCGACATCCGCCGGCGGTAGTGGTGGGTCAGCTGGACGGAAATAGCCGGGCAAGTCGGCCCAGCGGAAACCAATCTGGGTCGTTGGCTGATTGGGGACGACGACCCGATGTCGTCCGTTTTAATTCATATGATTATTTAATGTTTAAATCTAATTTATCAAATTTATATCACACTTATACAGTGATATTGCATGTCTATTTTTGGCCCCTTAAAGGTATTTTTAGATCTGGTGATTAAGATGGAAGTTGTAACCCTTCCTCTTAATTTAATTTGCCATCTTAATCTTATAATTTGGTGCAGTATACTGTCCTGTAGGATTGTTTTGCTAGCACTGGTCCAAGGGTAGGGCAAAAACCAAAACCAATGACCATGCCAATCCAGATGTCCACTGTTAAATTTTCTCAACGTGGTCAGAAAGATAGCTCAAACGCCAAATTAATATCTTCGGAACTACCCAGTTCTCACGTTGAACCAGCGGAAAACCAAGGAACAAAGGTTAATCCCAAAAAACAATGGAAGCACAAGCAGGTCTTTTATTCATTCACTTCTTTACAACACGAGGCATACATAGCGAGACATGATTTCGCTAGTATAACAGCTGTAAACAGAAAGCACCAAAATACCAAGCTGGGCGGACAGCACCGGAGTCCGCCGAGACCGCGAGGTCGCCGAGTCCGCTGAGATCGCCCAAACTAAATTGCAATCCGTCGAATAGCCATGGAGTCCACCGAAGTCGCGAGGCCGCGCAGACACACTGTTATTCATCGTCTGCTGAAGCTGAACTGAGGAACACCCCCAACCCGCCTAAAGCCGGCGAACATGTTATTGAAGCTGGCAAAGATGAAATAGAGCTGATAAGCTGCAGAGCGACCTCCTGCTGAATTCGCAGAGACCGCACACTCCCAAGTACTTGACCGAAGTCACAGCCAAACTCCTGGCTCCTTGAAGCTACCCGCGCGACCTTCACACAGCAAACATCAGCACTGAAACAATCCGCGCGGACAGACAAACTGAGACCGCAGCTCCTTGCCCAACCTAACTTACTGTTCACTCAAGTTCCTGTAGACCTGCCAGGGGGTCCTATTTATAGGCGAGGTGAGGAGTGTGGTCACCGCCCTAGAGATAGAGACACCGCCCCAGCCCGCACGATAGCAAAACACCGTCTGCCCAGTCCGCAAGGACTTAGCCGGATACCAAGGAAAACCTCCAGGAGCAAGGCAACATTGGTGAACCCTCTCCAGTCCGCCCAAGCTATGCGGACAAGGCATCAGCCCGCAAAGCTCCAACTACTGCAGGACAGCAATCCCCCTTCAATGGCAGTCCGCCCAAACCCGAGGCAGTCCGCAAGACTCACACCTCAATCCGCCACAGGTCCACGACCAAAGGCAGATAGCAACAGTCCGCCCGGTCACAGCGGACTTGGAGGATACCGCGGACACCATGGTCTTGGCACAGAGTGTGACCAAGTACAAAACCATCAAAAGCCAATGCGAGCATGGCGGACTCAAACTCTCGTCCGCCAAACACCGTAGCAAAGACCGCCAGCAGTCCGCAATCTCCTCACACTCCTGTCCAACGCAGCAACCATCCCCGGACTCCAAAACCAGTCCGCCAATGATCTCCACAGCAAAGCACCTGCTGTACCACCAGAGCTCGACAAGGCCTCAGCCAAGCTCTAGGCTCAGTCCGCAACAGCCCACACCGCGGACACATCAGTCCGCAAGCTTCCCGCGGACACGAGCCAAACCGCCTATCAGCACAAGCTTGCACCACGTCCACTGAGCAAAGCACCAGTCCGTAAGCCTCTCTATCCGCAGATACCAGGCCACATAGTCAGCGAACTTCATGCAAACAACCTGCTCAGAAGACAGCCGACTTTTCACTAGACCTTCCACCAGGCCGCACATCACAGTCCGCCTAGTCCTCCAAAGCTGTCCGCCCAGCTTGTCCCGTCAACCACTTCCACTTCACAAATTTCAACACTCCCCCTTGAAGTGGGAAGTGGTGACCAAGCCCAGCAAGCTGCGCAAGCGTTCAAAGGGCCCCTTCGATAGTGGCTTCGTGAAGATGTCAGCAAGATTATCTTCACTCTGAACATGCCCGACCAGCAGAGATCCTTCCAACACCTTCTCCCTGATGAAATGGTGATCAATCTCTATATGCTTGGTCCTGGCGTGACATACTGGATTGTTAACCAGTTTGAGAGCACTCTCATTGTCACCCCGGAGTAAAGTAGGCCCTTGCACTTCTTCATGAACATCCTCTATAAGCCTCCTCAACCAAACGGCTTCCCGAGCAGCCAAGGCCGAAGCCTTATACTCCGCCTTCGTGGTTGAAACTGACACCGAGTCCTGCTTCTTGCTACACCACGAGATGCTAGCTGAACCGCAAGTGAACACATAACCTGAAGTGGACCTTTGATCATCCAAATCACCGCCATAGTCAGCATCCGTGTACCCGAGCAACGCAAACTCCGAGTCCCTTCTATAGAGGATTCCCATGTCAGAAGAAGCCTTGACATACTTTAGAATTCCCTTCGCCGCCACTAGATGAGATTGCCTTGGTTCCGCCATATACCGACTTACTCGGCCAACAGCATAAGCAATGTCTGGCCTTGTAATCGTCAGGTAAATCAAGCTCCCAACAAGAGCCCTGAACACCAAGGGATCATGGAGAACCCTTCCCTCATCTCGTCGAAGCTTTAGCCCAGGTTCCAGTGGAGTAGAGCACTTCTTCCCTTCGCCCATGCCGAACCGCTTCACAATGCGATCAACATACCCTTTCTGGCAAATGAAAACCCCGCACTCCTTCCTCTCCACTTCCAGACCGAGAAAGTGATGCAACTCTCCCAAGTCTATCATCTCGAAGCGTATATCAAGCTCTGCCCTGAGCCTTGCTACTTCCCCCTCCGAATTCCCTGTGATGATCATGTCATCCACATACAGCAGGACCAAGACTCGTAGCTCTCCCTTATTCTTGACGAACAAGCTTGAATCTGAGTTGGAAGCAAGGTATCCACAGAATTGCAAGTACTCTGCAATCTTCCCATACCTCGCTCTAGGAGCTTGCTTCAACCCATAAAGAGCCTTCTTGAGTTTGCAGACATAGTCCGGATGCTTTTCAGAGACAAAACAAAGCGGCTGATCCATGAAGATGTCCTTGTCAATCTCTCTGTAAAGAAAGGCATTCTTCACATCGAGTTGCCACAACCTCCATCCCTTGCTAGTAGCCAAGGCGATCACCACTCTTACTGAATTCATCTTCGCAACTAGACTGAATGTCTCCTCATTGTCTTCTCCATACTGCTGTGAGAATCCTCTAGCGACCAGGCGAGCTTTGAACCTATCAATGCTCCCATCAGCCTTCTTCTTCAACTAATACACCCACTTGCAAGTAATCGGGGTAATGCCATCAACCTTGGGCACAAGGTCCCAGGTTTCATTCTTCTTCAGAGCAGCAATCTCTTCTTTCATGGCACCTTCCCACTCCTTCACTCCAGTGGCCTCGTTGAAGGTTGCAGGCTCTCGCTCATCCAGAGGACCTGCAAAGAAGCAGGAGACAAAGCTCACTGCATTCCCATCACAGTACCGAGCCGGTGGCTTAACCACCCTCTTCGATCTCCGAAGGGTCGGCTCCTTGCTCACTGCTTCCGTTGCTTCTTCGGGCTCAACTCCTACCTGGGGCAAGCATTGAGCAGTGCTCCTCCTGCTTCCTGAGCCAGAAGGATCAACCTCGGAGTTCGAAGCAACAGGAGCTGCTCGTGAAACAGCAAGCTCCTCTTCCAAGCCTTCAGCAGCCACCACCGGTGCTACATCAACCTTGCTACTTCCGGTTAGCTCCACCGAGCAACCTCCATATGACGTCAGCTCGTCAAAGACAATGTCTCTTGACACCACAAACTTCTTCGTCACAGGGTCCATGCATTTCCATCCCTTCTTCCGCTCATCGTAGCCAACAAAGACAAGTTTCCTTGCCTTCGCATCCAGCTTTGTCCATGAAGCATCTGGGACATGCACGTAGCAAGTTGAACCGAACACCCTAAGGTTTCCAACACTCGACTTCTCCTTCAGCAACAGCTCAACAGGAGTCTTCATATTGATAGTGCTGAGTGGCATCCGGTTGATAACATACGCAGCACAAGACATCCCCTCCGCCCAAAAGGACCTTGGGATATCTTTCGCATGAAGCCAGCATTTGCAGGTCTCCGTCAGATGACGGATCTTCTGCTCCACTACCCCATTTTGTTGAGGAGTGTGAGCACAAGTAAGCTCTCGTTGGATCCCGTGCTTCCTACAGAAGTTAGAAAACTCGGAGGAGACAAACTCACCCCCGTTATCAGTTCTAAGCTTCTTAATCTGCAAGCCAAGTCGGCCTTCTACCAACTCCTTAAACTCCACAAACAAACAGAAGGCTTCCGACTTCTCCTTTAAGAAGTACACCCAAGTATACCTTGAGTAGTCATCAACCAAGACAAGCATGTATCTGCTTCCACCAAGGCTGGCAGTAACCGTCGGTCCCATCAGGTCGCCATGAATGCACTCCAATAGTTTCTTGCTCCTTGTTTGTGATTTATCAAATGGAAGGCGATGTGCCTTACCGTATTGACAGCCCACACAAACATGCTCATCACCAAAGGAGGACAACTTCGGCAACCCCCTCACCAAACTTCTACTATCCATCGCCTTCAGCTTGTCCATGCCAACATGCCCCAGCCTCTCATGCCAGATAGCAGCACTATCATTGGCTCTCATTCTATCAACATAAGCACTAGTGTAAAGAACAAACAAGTTCTTCACCCTCCTCCCAATATGAGCAACATCAGCCTTTACCGTTGATACGTTGTGAAGGAACCTCACGTCTGTTGGCCCAAACAGAACATGATACCCAGCGTCCACCGCATTGGTCACCGAGAAGAGGTTCTTCTTCATGCCCGGCACGTGATACACACTCCTTAACGTGAGTGGCCCCTGATCACTACCCAAGGACACGACCCCCTCTTTCTCTACTGCATAAACAGTATTATCAGCAGTAATAATAGCTTCATTACCTGAGTAAGCCTGCATGGAGGTGAACTTCGACTTGTCTCCGGTGAGGTGATGACCACACCCGGAGTCCACGATCCACTCGCTGTTGACGTCCTCAGTAGACAAGGCCCGGACATAAGTGCCCGTCATAAAAGCTCCGCCCCATCCTACTTCTTCACTTCTCGAGCAAGCTTCCTCCTTTCTCGCAGCATGCCCAGGCTGCAGTTTGACCTTGCAGTCTCGCTTGAAGTGCCCTCGCTGATGACACCGGTAGCACTTCAAGTTCTTCTCCCAGTCCTTAGGAGCATTGCTCCTCTCCGGCTGATATAAAGTTGAAGTCTCCTTCTCACCAACGACCTGCACCTTCTTCTTCTTCTTCCCTTCCCATCCTTTCTTCTTGCCTGAGAAGAGAGCTTCGCTACCTTCCTGATTCAGGTTCACTCCAGCCATCTGCCTTGCTAAGCTCTCCTGCGATGCAAGCAGATTTTCCAGCTCCAGCAAAGATGGCTGAGTAGCCCACCCTTGAATAGATGTCACAAAGTCCACATACTACTTCCGCAAGCCGCGGATGATGTGCCTTTTCATCTTAGCCTCAGAGATAAGCTCATCAGGATCCAATGCCGATAGCTCAGCACACAAGCTCTTCATCTTTAAGAAGTACCTCGAGATGGAAAGGTCTCCCTGAGTTGCCCTGGCTAACTCATTCTCCAAGGAGTGAAGCCGCGCCACATTCTTCCTATTGAATAACTCATCAATGGTTGTCCAAATATCAGCAGCCGACTAACATCCAATGATGTGATCAAACAGTTCTGGAGACACGACCCTCTTCAGAATGAACTCCGCCTTAGCATTTGTTCTTCTCCAGAGCCTAACCTGCTCAGCAGTACTAAACGCAGCAGTGACTTCCTGTCTGTCGTCACCACCGACGACTTCCCACATGTTGGGTACATTGGAATACATGTACCTGATTTGAAGAAGCCTCACCCTACTCAATGATATACATCAAAATGAATTTGATGTGTTTTGAGTTTAGTTGTGCAGGTTAAGTATTTGCAGGGAAAGCAGAAAAGTTTCTAAGTCCATGTGTCGACACCCAGAAGAAAATGTCGACACTTGAGAAGGCTTGTGTCGACACCTAGAGAAGCTGTATCGACACTTGGAGTAATTGTGTCGACACCAGGAATGCAGAGTCGACACCAGAAGGAAAGTGTCGACACATACAGGATGTGTCGACACACAATGAAGAAATGTCTAGAGAAGCTGTGTCGACACTTAGAAGCAGTGTCGACACCCAGAGGAACTATGTCGACATCAAAAGTGTCGACACTAGGAGGCTGTGTCGACACTCAGCAAAACTTCAACAAAGTTCAAGTACAAGTGTCGACACTAAGAAGCTATGTCGACACTCAGCAAAACTTCAACAAAGTTCAATTACAAGTGTCGACACTAGGAGGCTGTGTCGACACTCAGCAAACTACAACAGAGTTTAAGTACAAGTGTCGACATAATGAAGAATGTGTCGACACACTGCAAAGTCTCAACACATGAAGAATGTGTTGACACAAAGGAGTTGTGTCGACACTCAGCCGAAGTCTCAACACATGAAGAATGTGTCGACACAAAGGAGATGTCTCGACACTCAGCAAAAGTATCAAACCAAAAGGTATGTGTCGACACCAAGAAGATGTGTCGATACTTAGCAAGAATCAACACAAGAAGATGTGTCGACACAAAGGAGTTGTGTCGACACTTACAAGAAATCAACTAAGTATCAAAGAAGAAGGACTTGTGTCGACACACAGGATCAGTGTCGACACATGTTGAAGAAGTAGTGTCGAGAAGCAGATTCTACAACACAAGGAGTTGTGTCGACACCATGAAGGCTATTGTCGACACTTAGTCTACTTTTATCGACACTTGGTCTATTAGTGTCGACACTTAAAGACTGATTGTCTCGACACTTTCAGACAGTTACAGAAAATTCAAGAAGTGACTGGATGACTTGACAGCTGCCATTCCAGCCGGTCTACTGCAACTGTCAGAGATGTCAGAAAGGTGTTAGGAACCGGATCAGCCGGTCACCATGAAGAAAGTCTATATAAAGGCTTATACCTTCAACTGATGAGAAGTTGTTGGAAATCAACAAAGTGAAGAACAATACAACTAGAAGAAGACCTTCAAGTGAAGATCTAAGAAGTTGGAGAGAGAGAGCTCCTTCCAAGAAGACAGCTGTTGAACCAGGCTGTAAAGAAAAGTTTCAGATTGAGATCTGATTCTTAAGTCAGCAGTGATTGAAGATCATCTGCATAGAGACTCAACCCTACTGTGTTCTAAATTCAAGAAGCTTTGAAGGAAGCCAAGGGAGGTTGATCTCAGCAAAGTTCTTCCAATAACTCATCAAGAAACCTGTCAACTCTTCACTCTCATTCTGAGTTGTGGGTATATACTTTGTAATTTTAATTTCTTGTAGGATCCTTAGGGATCTGAGTTGTAAGCCTGAAATTATAAAGGCTGAGTGGTAGGGCCTGTGTGCCTGAGTGTAGGAGATACTTTTCTCTGAGTGTAGGCCTTGTTGAAGGCTGAGTGTAGGTCTTTGTGAAGACTGAGTGGTAGGGCTGTGTGCCTGAGTTGTAGGAGTGGGATCACTCTGAGCTGTAGGAACCTATTTGGGGTTCTGAGTGTAAGATCTGAGGATCTGAGGAATAGTGGCGAAGTTGGGCCGAATCTAGTACACTACTAGATAGGCGAAGGGGGAAAGTGGATGTACCCAGACCTTGGGGAAGCACTATAAAACTGTGTGTACTCTGTGTATCTGATTGATTCTGTGTATGCTATGTTAAAGTTCTGTGAATTCTGTGATTAATTCTGCCTAAAAGTTTAAAAAGATAAGGTCACCTATTCACCCCCCCCCCCTCTAGGTGATTAGGTACAATTTCTTTCAAGTGGTATCAGAGGGAGGTTACTCAAAAAGGACATAACAGTCTGAGTAAAAGATCCTGTAGGCAGACTCAGCATAATCAAGAAAATCAAGAAAATGGGTTCAACAGAGAATCACAAAGAACTAGGATCCATGAAGTTGTCAATCTGCAGAAAGGGGATCTTTGGCATTTGGAAAGAAAGGGTTAGACTGTTTATGGAAGCCTCTGACCCCAAAATTTATATTACTGTTAAAGAAGGGTCTTATGTGCCAATGAAAGTATATGTGTTAGATGCAAATCAGAGAACTCCAAAAGACTATTCTGAAATGACCAATGATGAGATTATTCTGGCCACTATGGACAAGAGGGCCCAGAATATTATAGTAAGTGCAATAGATGATGCCACATTCCAGAATTTAATTCACTGTAAAACATCAAAGGAAATGTGCGACACACTGATAGTGTACATGGAGGGCTCTGAAGAAGTTAGACAGGACAGAAAGTCTTTATTAAATCAGGAGTATGAGAGCTTCACACAAGGAAGGTCTGATAGCATAACCGAGTACTACAAGAAATTCTATAGGATAGTTAATGAGTTAATGTCCTATGGAAGAGAATTCAGCAATTATGAGCTGAATGATAAGTTCTTGAGATCCCTAACTAAAGACTGGGATACTAAGATTTGTGGAATAAGGGAAATGGTCAAATTAGCAGACATTCCTCCTCCAACATTGTTTGGAAAACTGTTATCATATGAGATGCAGTTAATGGTAAGGAAGGAGGAGGAGAAGACTTCCAGAGTTGAGCACAAAGAAAGAGCTGTGGCTTTCAAGACAGAATCCACTAGGAAATATAAAAGTAAGTCTCCATCTCCACCTCCAAAAGTTGTTGAGACTGAGACAGATGAGTCAGAAAGCAAGCATTCTGAAAGTAGTGAGAGTGATGAAGATTTTGCAGCTTTCACAAGACATTTTCAGAAGTTTTTAAAGAAGAAACAGTGGAGGTCTAAGTCGTCCACTTCACAGAAGTCATCAAAGTATGACAGGAGAAAGCCCAAGTAAAGTAAAACTATATCTTCAAAGATAGTTTGTTATTGTTATAACAGACAGGGACATGTTGTTGTTGACTGTCCAGAGAAGAGGAAAGAGTCAACTGATAAGAAGAAAACTCAGATCAAAGGCAAAAAGGAAAAGTCCTTTGTTGCTAAAAAGGACAAAAGTCTGTCTGATATGTCATCTTCAGAAACTGATTCAGAAGCTGAAGCTTACATTGGACTGTTTGCTGAAGAAGAGGAAGATGAGTTCATACAATTAATGAACTCAATATATGAGCATGAGGACAATCAGTGCCAGGGACTGATGGCCTTATCAGAAGGAGACAAAATCCAGGATCAGCCTGGACCAAGTCAGGTACAAAATTGTTCTTCAAGTTCAATTTCTAGTGCTGGATCAGAATCAGATTCATCAGCATCAAGTGATGAGAGTGGATCTGAATCTGAAGGAGGCATTCATCAATTGATTGATGAATATAGGGTAGTGTTGCAAGCTTTAAAGAAAAGCAAATCCTTGACCAAGAGTCAGGCTAAGGATATTGCTAATCTCAAAGTGGCTGCAACATATTTTGATAAGTTGATTGATCAGAAATTAAATGAAACAGCCATACTGAAGCACATAACTGTTATTCAGATGGGGACTATAACATTCAAGAATGATCAAATCA
Organism: Platanthera guangdongensis; assembly: GCA_039583875.1. Taxonomy (NCBI): domain Eukaryota; kingdom Viridiplantae; phylum Streptophyta; class Magnoliopsida; order Asparagales; family Orchidaceae; genus Platanthera; species Platanthera guangdongensis. The sequence goes on along the minus strand of CM077167.1, from coordinate 118,608,613 downwards.
GAAATCTGAAGATTAGTCTTCAGAAAGAGAGAGATATAGTAGCAAGGTTTTCTAAACCAAAGTCTGTTCTACCTTTGATAGATGAGTTCATTTCTCAAAAGGGTAAAACTGGATTGGGGTTTACTAAACCTGCCAGGACTGTACAGTCCAAGTCTAAGGGCAAAGCCCCAGTACTCAACAAGGACCCCGTTGTAAACAAAACATCCAGGGTTGTACCTAAACAAAGGTACAACAGATTTGAGTGCTGGTGTTATGGCAAGTTAGGCCACTTTGCCATAGACTGTTGGCACAACTCAAGTGCCAAAGTGAGTAGCAATTTGCCTGCTAGAAAAGCTACAGGTAGTTTTGTTAAGAGACAAACTAACCAGTACCAAGGACCCAAGAATTCTTTGGGTCATAAGGTTAACTAATCTGTTTTGCAGGTGAGTCCAAGTGACCATGCCCCAATATGGTACTTGAACAGTGGATGTTCCAGGCACATGACTGGAACTAGGGGATTGCTAAAAGACTGTACACCAATCAAGTATGGTCCTAAAGTCACCTTTGGTGGTTCTGAAAAAGGAATCATCAAAGGCTTTGGTAACATTTCTAGCAACCTTATTACAATTACTCAAGTGGCTTATGTCAAAGGTTTGAAACACAACCTCATTAGTATAAGTCAGCCGAGTGATTTAGGATATGACATCTCATTTGTCAAAGATGGTTGTCATATTAGGAGGTCAAATGATCAAGTGATCATTCTGACAGGTTATAGGAAGAGAAATGTCTATTGTCTAAACATTATGTGTGAGAATAATGTTTCTCCTGTGTGTCTTGTAGCTAATGAGAAAGTCTCTCATTGTGTCAAATGGCACAAGAGGCTAGCCCATCTCAACTATAAGATAATTGGTCAACTCTATAGCAACGAGTTAGTGAGGAATGGTCCTCAGGTTAAGTGTATTAAAGATGGGATATGCTCAGCTTGTCAAAAGGGCAAGCAGACTAGATCCACCTTTAATAGCATTGAAAACAAAGATGCTGTGAGGTGCTTATACCTCTTGCATATGGATCTTTTTGGTCCTATGCCAGTTCACAGCCTAGGTAGGAAGGTCTACACATTTGTAGTTGTAGATGACTACTCAAGGTTTTCCTGGGTGTTCTTCCTTAGACAGAAATCTGAAACTCCTAGTATCTTTTATAGTTTTGTCAAACAAATTCAGAATGAGTTAGACAGTACAGTGGTCAAAATAAGAAGTGACCATGGTACTGAATTCTAGTCTGACAGTATGACAAAGCTATGTGAAGAATTTGGGATATTTCAGGAATTTTCTTCACCAAGAACACCTCAGCAAAATGGCATTGCTGAAAGGAAAAATAGAACTTTGATTGAGGCTGGTAGAACCCTATTAAGTGACACATCTCTCCCTGAATATTTCTGTGCTGAGGCAGTTAATACTGCATGTCATGTGATTAATAGGGCTACCATTACCAAGAGCTACAATAAGACCCCCTATGAGATTGTGAAAGGCAGAAAACCAAATCTATCCTATTTCAGGATCTTTGGTTGTAAATGTTATATACTTAATAATGGTAAGTCTTACTTAACCAAGTTTGCTGCCAAATCCCAAGAGGGGATCTTTGTTTGGTACAGCAACAACAGTAAGGCTTATAGGGTCTACAACTTGACTACTCAAGTTGTAGAAGAGTCAGTTCATGTAGTCTTTGATGAAGCTAGACTCATTAACAATGAATTGTCTAGAAGTATTTGTAGCTCCACAGGTGTGACTAAGAAGATGGACAAGCTTACTATTGAAGAACGATCTACTGCAAGTCAGCATGTGGATGATAGTGGCTACTGTCTAGGGGGAGTACTAGATGCACCTGATGCAGAAGAAGACCAAGGGGTGCAGCAAGTTGAAGAAGCTGAAGGAGTACAACCTGAAGACAGGCTGCCTTCAGCAAACAGGCATCTAAAATATCATCCAGTCAATCAAATTATTGGTGATCTCAGACAAGGAGTACAAACAAGGAGCAGAAATATAAGTTCAGTACTCTACTCCAGTTTTTTATCCCAAGTAGAGCCAAAGAAATTTGAAGAAACCATCCTAGACCCTCATTGGATTGAGGCAATGCAAGAGGAGCTGAACCAGTTCAAAAGATGCAAAGTCTGGGAGCTTGTTCCTAAACCAAAAGACCACAACATAATTGGAACTAAGTGGATCTTTAGGAAAAAGATGGATGAACATGGAGTGATTATAAAGAACAAAGCAAGACTGGTTGCAAAAGGATATAGGCAGGAAGAAGGTATTGACTTTGATCAGACCTTTGCTCCAGTAGCCAGACTGGAGGTAATAAGGATGTTCTTGGCCTATGCAACCTATCAAGGGTTTAAAGTATACCAAATGGATGTTAAGTCAGCTTTTCTGAATGGAAATCTGAAGGAAGAAGTCTATGTGGAACAGCCATCAGGTTTTGTTGATTTAACTAAACCTAATTATGTTTATAGACTTAGGAAGGCATTGTATGTGTTAAAACAAGCCCCTAGGGCTTGGTATGAGACACTGTCTAGTTTCCTCATTGAGAATAAATTCAGAAGGGGGAAAATAGACAAGACTCTATTGCTTAGGGAATCCAGTGGCAAGATCATTCTAGTCCAAATATATGTAGATGACATCATATTTGGGTCTACAGAAAATAGTCTTTGCAGAAAGTTTGCAAAACTTATGCAAGGACAATTTGAAATGAGCAGTATGGGGGAACTTAAGTTCTTCTTGGGTCTCCAAATTAGACAGACTGAGAATGGTTTATCCATATGCCAGTCTAAGTTCACTCTAGAATTGATAAGGAAGTATGGTATGGAATCATCCAGTACCATGAAAACTCCTATGGGGTCAAGTATGTCTCTTAGCAAAGATGATGCAGGGAAACCTGTAGATGAGACTTTGTATAGAGGGATAGTTGGCTCCCTATTGTATTTGACTGCAAGTAGACCAGATATCATGCATGCTACATGTGTCTGTGCTAGGTACCAAGCTTGCCCTAAAGAGTCTCATTTGATAGCAGTCAAAAGAATTTTGAGATATCTTAAGGGCACACCTTATCTAGGCCTTTGGTACCCTAGGAATGGAGACTTTGGACTGACAGGTTATTCAGATGCAGATTTTGCATGCTGCAAGGAAGATAGGAAAAGTACAACAGGTACCTGTCAATTCCTAGGTGGAAGACTGATATCATGGAGTAGCAAGAAACAAACAAGTGTGGCTATCTCCACAGCAAAATCAGAGTATGTGGCTGCAGGAAGTTGTTGTGCTCAACTTCTTTGGATACAACATCAGTTTGAAGATTATGGTATTCAAGTAAGTAGAACACCTTTATTTTGTGATTCTACTAGTGCTATTTCTATTGCAAACAATCCTGTCTCCCATAGTAGGACTAAGCACACAGAAATAAAATACCATTTTCTAAGAGAATATGTGGAAAAAGGAGATATTTCACAAGAGTATGTTAATACAGATAATGAGCTAGCTGACATGTATACTAAGCCCTTAGATGAAACCAAATTCAATAGGTTTAAAATTGAATTAGGTATGATAAACTTAGAATAGCTTACAAAATATTGGCTAAGTAAAATGGTGTCGACACACAGAGTAGTCTGTGTCGACACATAGAAGTGGTGTCGACATTTCAGAGAAATGGTGTCGACACATCTAGGAAGTCTGTGTCGACACTTCAGAGAATTTATGTCGACACATGCAGTGTAGGTGTCGACGCATCTAAGGTGGTGTCGACACTTATGATTTACACAGCATTAGTCTAGTAAAGTCTCGACTAAGTGTTGAGCTAAGTGGTGTCGACACATATACTAGTGTCGACACTTATATTCTGTCGACTATACTTGTGTCGACACATAGTTGTTGAGACATTATAAGTAAGTGTCGACAATTTTCAACAGTGTCGACACAATTTAAGTATTTTGACGCGCCCTTTCATCTTCGATTCTAGAAAGGTATAAATAGCTTTCCGACATTATGTGTTGACACGCTCACCAAAGTTTCGAGACCAAACTTGTGTGTCGACATCTCTCTTCTCTAAATTCAAATTTCTTCAAACCCTAATGGCGCCCAAGCTAGAAGAGAATGTGAATGAAGGATACGAACTCGTGCGACACGCATTTGAGGACGCGGAACCCGAGATCAAAGGCGTGATAACCCTAATAGCAGAGACTGGGTTAGAATTTCTTGTTTCAGAACCAATTAAGATCTGGAAGAAGGAAGTCCTTGAGTTTCTGAATGCAGCAAAACTAGATGAATCAGGACTCAAGATTAAGTCAAGAGTTCATGGGGCAAAGGTGAAGGTCTCTCCTAAGAGTCTGAGAAAGGTACTACAACTACCAAGGACTAAGCAAGAAGAAGATGTTTCTGCTTCTAAGACTAGAGAAGCATTAACATGGTGTGGACTGGACTCCAAAATGAAAATTGGATCTGTTTTCAACAGAAAGGGAATGAATATGCAAGGCAAGTTTCTATCTGAGATTGTTGGTAAAGTCATCCTGAGCAAGCCTGGAGGCCATGACAGAATCTCAGCTCACATGTTTAGCCTCATGACAAGGATAATATTCAAACTAAATACTGATTGGGCTACAGTTATATTTGATAAGATTAAAGAAAGTATGAAGAAGCCAAATCTGGGTAGAATACTAAGTCTATACCTAGCTGGTAGTATACCAGAAGTGATGCATCAAGCAGCTGGATCTAAGATTAACCACATGAGGAGAATGGATTTGAGGATCTTCTCTAGGTGGGATAGAGTACTGACCAAAGAAATGCCAACTCCAGTAAAGGACACACCCCTGAAGAAGAAGAAGAAGACAGCCCCTATGGCTCATGAATCCTCTAGTAGCTCTGAAGAGAAAGTTGTGTTTACTTCAGATGATGAACAAGAAACTGGAAATGCTGGCCAGTCTCCAGCAGGACAAGAAGATGCACGAAGGCAGGGGGAGCTACCACAAGCTAGCCCAGTTCACCTGGATCCACTCCAGGGGGAGCCTCTACTGGTGGATGAGCCAACTCCACTAGAGAGTGAATAAGCAACTCAGACAATACTTGAGGTAATAACCTGAAATTAATAACTTAGATTTCCCTATTGAGGATGATGTTTTGTCTGATTCATTACCTAATGTTAATCAGCCAACACAGACACATAGTCAACCTCAGGATGTTGTCATGGAAGACACATCTGTTGCTGATCAAGTGATTGATGATATAAGAGATTCTCCACCCCATCCTCAACAGGAATTTACTTTAGAAGAAGTGTTCCCTGACCTTCTACAAACTGACTTTGAGAGAGAAAAAGCTACTGCTGAGGGGGAGAAAGTAATTATTGAGGGGGAGCATGTGGAGATTGGAGAAGAAACTACAGGCAAAGAAACTGAGAAGCCAAAGGATGCTGAGCAACCACCAAGGACTGAGAAGGATTCACATCCTAGTCCTAAAGACAGAGTAGATATAGCTAGCACATCTGCTTCTGAAGATCAAGAGGATGCAAGAGCCAAGAAGAGGAAATTTCAGGTCTTCAAGAGGAGGAGCCAGACATATAAAAAGGCACTGCAAACAATTGCACCACAACCTATCCCATCTACTGACTACAGTTCACTGATGGTGGCATTGCAGATAAAGCTGGATGAGCACATACAAGCTATAGAAAAGGATATAGATGAGGGGCATAAGTCATTGCAATTTGATCTGGCCCAAGACATCAAGTCAATCAAATTTGAAATGAATCTGAACAAGAAATAAATGACTGACTGTTTCCATAAGGGAGGAAATGTAGTAGTCTATCTAGCCACTCATCAGGAGAGGATCAAAACACAAGTAGATGATATGGCAGTGAAGCAAGGCTATGTCCTGGAGAACCAGCTGAGAATGAATGATAATTTAACAGCTTTTCATAATACCATAGTCACAGAAATGAAGAATATAGCTATTGGTCAGACTACAGCAAGTGCTACAGCTAATGCAGAATTTGATAAAGCATTACAAGAAGGTATCACTGCTGTTACTTCTGCTCTTCAAGATTCCCAGAAGCTAATAACTTAAAAGCTCCAAAGGTTGAAACCTTTCTACAAGGATGGAGTAAACTATCTGAATCCACAAATAAGGTTTCAGAAAGATGATCTTAGGGATCACATTGAAAGAGAAGTCATAAAGGGGGAGATGGTGTTAGTCAAAGCCAGCTCTGATCATGCCAAATGAATTTCAAATTCCATCAGAGCCACCTATGGATATCCTCCATTATGTGATGATGATAATGTGGCAGAGTCTGGAATCAATCCTGCATACCTTGGAGGAGAGCAAGCTGAGGTAGCTCAAGTGATATACCCTCCACTAGAATTTGAAATGGTACAGCAAGAGATATAGACCATGTATAGTCCTCCTGAGGGAAATCAAAATATCATCATAGAGAAAGTAGTACAGCCTGTGCTAGAGGCAATACTGAAAGAACCAGAAGCTTTGCTAAAAGAACAAGAGACTCAATTGTCTAAGAAGAGATTCAGAGAGCAAGCTGAACTTAGGCCTGATTTTGAACAATGGAGCCCCACTTCCAGGAATATCATTTTGACTGCATGGAAAGCTTCTAAAAATAATATTCTGGATAGAGGCAAATGGTATTCTGACCTGGAGTGGAGGAAGCATGAGAACAGTCAAGAGGCTATTGTTCAATATAGAAGAAAGGCTAAGATGGGAAAGCTATCTCCTACTGCACAGGAGCCTAGCAAGTACTTCCCTAAGCCTTATCATTACTTTGAAAGGCAGAAGATCAAAGCTTAAGAATTGAAAAAGAAGGATCTTAAAGGAAAGAAGCCTGCTGCTGCTGAAGACACTGAAGCCCCAGTCCAAGCAAAGATACAATCAGGAAAGGGCATAGTTATCAAGGAACCTATGCATCCTTAGGATAGAAATTTTTATAAAGTTTACTATGTGTAATCAGTTGCATTCAACTTTCTGTAAACTTTTGAATATTGAAAATGTTAAAGTTGTTAGAACAATGTGATATATGTTAAATCTATTACATTAATGTTCTGAGATATTTGTGTATACATGTTTTGTTTATACATGTTTATGTACTTACCCTGTCATTTAATATTGTTTTACATCATACTGTGAATTTATTATGTATGGTGTATATCATTGACTAAGGGTTATGACTTCTCCAAATAGGGGGAGATTGTTGGGTATATTGGAATACATGTACCTGATTTGAAGAAGCCTCACCCTACTCAATGATATACATCAAAATGTATTTGACGTGTTTTGAGTTTAGTTGTGCAGGTTATGTATTTGCAGGGAAAGCTGAAAAGTTTCTAAGTCCATGTGTCGACACCCAGAAGAAAAGTGTCGACACTTGAGAAGGCTTGTCTCGACACCTAGAGAAGCTGTGTCGACACTTGGAGTAATTATGTCGACACCAAGAATGCAGAGTCGACACCAGAAGGAAAGTGTTGACACATACAGGCTGTGTTGACACACAATGAAGAAATGTCCAGAGAAGCTGTGTCGACACTTAGAAGCAGTGTCAACACCCAGAGGAACTTTGTCGACATCCAAAGTGTCGACACTAGGAGGCTGTGTCGACACTCAGCAAAACTTCAACAAAGTTCAAGTACAAGTGTCGACACTAAGAAGCTGTGTCGACACTCAGCAAAACTTCAACAAAGTTCAAGTACAAGTGTCGACACTAGGAGGCTGTGTCAACACTCAGCAAACTTCAACAGAGTTTAAGTACAAGTGTCGACATAATGAAGAATGTGTCGACACACAGCAAAGTCTCAACACATGAAGAATGTGTCAACACAAAGGAGTTGTGTCGACACTCAGCCGAAGTCTCAACACATGAAGAATGTGTCGACACAAAGGAGATGTGTCGACAGTCAGCAAAAGTATCAACACAGAAGGTATGTGTCGACACCAAGAAGATGTGTCGACACTTAGCAAGTATCAACACAAGAAGATGTGTCGACACAAAGGAGTTGTGTCGACACTTACAAGAAACCAACTAAGTATCAGAGAAGAAGGACTTGTGTCGACACACAGGATCAGTGTCGACACATGTTGAAGAAGCAGAGTCGAGAAGCAGATTCTACAACACAAGGAGTTGTGTCGACACCATGAAGGCTAGTGTCGACACTTAGTCTACTTATGTCGACACTTGGTCTATTAGTGTCGATACTTAAAGACTGACTGTCTCGACACTTTCAGACAGTTACAGAAAATTCAAGAAGTGACTGGATGACTTGACATCTGCCATTCCAGCCGGTCTACTGCAACTGTCAGAGATGTCAGAAAGTTGTTAGGAACCGGATCAGCCGGTCACTATGAAGAAAGTCTATATAAAGGCTTATAACTTCAACAGATGAGAAGTTGTTTGAAATCAACAAAGTGAAGAACAATACAACTAGAAGAAGACCTTCAAGTGAAGATCTAAGAAGTTGGAGAGAGAGAGCTTCTTCCAAGAAGACAGCTGTTGAACCAGGCTGTAAAGAAAAGTTTCCGGTTGAGATCTGATTCTTAAGTCAGCAGTGATTGAAGATCATCTGCATAGAGACTCAACCCTATTGTGTTCTAAATTCAAGAAGCTTTGAAGGAAGCCATGGGAGGTTGATCTCAGCAAAGTTCTTCCAAGAACTCATAAAGAAACCTGTCAACTCTTCACTCTCATTCTGAGTTGTCGGTATATACTTTATAATTTTAATTTCTTGTAGGATCCTTAGGGATCTGAGTTGTAAGCCTGAAATTATAAAGGCTGAGTGGTAGGGCCAATGTGCCTGAGTGTAGGAGATAATTTTCTCTGAGTGTAGGCCTTGTTGAAGGCTGAGTGTAGGTCTTTGTGAAGACTGAGTGGTAGGGCTGTGTGCCTGAGTTGTAGGAGTGGGATCACTCTGAGCTGTAGGAACCTATTTGGGGTTCTGAATGTAAGATCTGAGGATCTGAGGAATAGTGGAGAAGTTGGGCCGAATCTAGTACACTACTAGATAGGCGAATGGGGAAAGTGGATGTACCCAGACCTTGGGGAACCAATATAAAACTGTGTGTACTCTGTGTATGTGATTGATTCTGTGTATGCTATGTTAAAGTTCTGTGAATTCTGTGATTAATTCTGCCTAAATTTTTAAAAAGATAAGGTCACCTATTCACCCCCCCCCCTCTAGGTGATTAGGTACAATTTCTTTCACCACAGCTCCTCGCCAAGAAGATAACTCTTCATGCACGACTTCCACTTCTTGAAGTTAGTCGGCGTTAAGAGTTCAATGCCCAGACCTCTAGCAAAGCTCCCTTCCATTGCAACACCTGTTGGCACCCTTTCAGAAGCTCCGAGCAACAACACAGGTTGAGCACCACTCAATCACTGAGTAACAACACTGGTTGACTTCTGCTCACGCAACTGAACCTCCCTCTGATACCATGTTAAATTTTCTCAATGTGGTCAGCAAGATAGCCCAAACACCAAATTAATATCTTCGGAACTACCCAGTTCTCACGTTGAACCAGCAGAAAACCAAGGAACAAAGGTTAATCCCAACAAACAATAGAAGCACAAGTAGGTCTTTTATTCATTCACTTCTTTACAACACGAGACATACATAGCGAGACATGATTTTGCTAGTATAACAGCTGTAAACAAAAAGCACCAAAAAACCAAGCCGGGCGGACAGCACCGTAGTCCGCCGAAACCGCAAGGTCGCCGAGGTCGCCGAGTTCGCTGAGAACGCCCGAACTAAACTGCAATCTGCCGAATAGCCACGGAGTCTGCCGAAGCCGCGAGGCCGCGCGGACACACCGTTATTCGTCTCCTACTGAAGCTGAACTGAGGAACACCCCATACCCGCCTGAAGTCGGCGTACAGGTTATTGAAGCTAGCAAAGATGAAACAGAGCTGACAAGCTGCAGAGTGACCTCCTGTTGAATCCGCAGAGACCACACACTTCCAAGTACTTGACCGAAGTCACAGCCAAACTCCTGGCTCCTTGAAGCTACCCGCGTGACCTGTACACAGCAAACGTCAGCACTAAAAAATCCGCACGGACAGACAAACTGAGACCGCAGCTCCTTGCCCAACCCAACTTACTGTTGACTCAAGTTCCTGTAGACCTGCCAGGGGGGTCTTATTTATAGGCGAGGTGAGGAGTGTGGTCGCCGACCTAGAGATAGAGACACCGCCCCAGCCCGCGCGATAGCAAAACACCATCCGCCGAGTCCGCAAGGACTTAGCCGGATACCAAGGAAAACCGCCAGGAGCAAGGCAACATTGGCGAACCCTCTCCAGTCCGCCCAAGCTATGCGGACAAGGCATCAGCCCGAAAAGCTCCAACTACTACAGGACAGTAATCCCCCTTCAATGGCAGTCCGCCCAAACCCGAGGCAGTCCGCAAGAATCACACTTCAATCCGCCACAAGTCCCTTGGATAGCAACTAGGTGGAGGCCGGCGGAAGACCGTCGCCCTTCCGAGAACATCTTAAGTCATTAGGATCACTCAAGAGTAATAATGAGAGCAGGGGGTGAATTATGGGTAGTCATCAACTAAAGTAAATATCCTTGAGAAAGGGAGCTTTGGGCATAATTCCATCGTAGTTCCTAGTGCCCCCGAGAGCCCTTCACCGGGTATACCCTGGGCAGTCCTGTGATTAACCTTAAATCTCTAAGTATAATGATCCGTAGACAAGAGTAGTCTAATAGGTTAAGACATTGTGGTTCATTCTCGCCCGTGATGGGTTTGAGGAATACTGAATAAAGGCACTATTGTGTGTTCTCTCCTGCTATGGGTTAGAGGGATATATGTTGCAGGCTCACCCGTGAAGGGTTTGAGGGAATCAGGATAGGTTGGTCCCGCGAGCTGGAGGCTCGAGATGAAATACTTGCATGTGCATAAATTTAGTGGCGGGTCATGTGGTACTGGGCTGATTGTCACACCAATGGCAGTACGATGGCTTAGGCGGATGTGAGGATTTGAAGGGCCAGTCGGTTGTTTTACACTGCGGTCTGGAGGACAATCCCCGATAACGCACACCCGACCCAACAAGACTGACAGTTAGTCAGCATAATGCATACGCAGACTCTAGAGTGCACCTAGGACGTGTAGAGAGGCGTATGAGAGGTGGTCTAGGTTTGGTAGTGTGCATACCTGCCTAGAAGTGGAGATGTCCGCTCCGCTGCTGTCGTTAGCCACAACGGTGGTACCTGAGAGTGAAGCTAGCTCTCAAATAGTGGGAACTAAAGGTCTGTGATCACAGAGTCGTTGTGTGTGAGTTGCACTTGCCTGCTGCATAAATTGCATCATAAACATTCATTCATATTATGTCATACGCTTCATAGATCCTTATTATATAAATTAGTATGGGCTCTTTTATATGATAAGTTAAATTTCCTGGAAACCATAACTTATAAATTTGTATCGATATTTTTATAAGTTAAGGTACGTTTTGTGATGGTAGTGTAGTGGTAGCATAGCTTTACTTTTCTGCTCTTACTTTCAGTTCTTTACTTACTTGTACGGTATATGCTTTTACTTTTGTACTCATTGTGGACTGTGTACTCTTTCATTCATATCTATATGATTTGTACTGTGACTGTGGACTAGCTATGTTGTACTCTGATATGTATCATATCTATTTCTCATATTGGCCTACATGTTATATGATCGTGTTAGCCGGCAGAATCGACGTGTTGCGATGTCGACAAACCCGTGCATTAGTGCCACCGTAAGACGGCGGTTCTGGGCATAAGACCGGGAGCCTCCTTGGTAAGGGGAGGGGGGTCTTACCAGTGACAAGTAGGGATTATGGATAAGTGCACTGTCATCCCTATTTTGTTTTCTGGTACAAAATCAGGGTCATCTTCCACAATCACTTTCTGTCCTTTCTTTGTGCTCTTACCCTGCTTCTCAACTTTACTCTTAGGCAATACCCTAATGTATCTCTCCAAAGTTGTTATGTCCATCCTCTTCATGTAATGGATTTTAACTCCTTGCTTTTATTGAAATGCTCAAGGTAAGCATTTATGAGATACAAGGAGACGATTCTTCCTAAGTTTGAAACTTGAAGGTAACTTAAAAATTGTTGGAATACAACTAGGGCCCACTTGGTCTTCTTTTGCATAATTACTCTTATTAATAATTCAAACACAGGATTAGATATCCTGTCATGGGATCCTATCTTGAGTAGGATGGCTTTTCGAACGATGTATGTGAGAATTTTACCTCTTTGGTTAAAGTACTTCCTATTTTGGGATCCATATTTCTCACAAGTGAACTCACACCAATCTAGGGCATCTACTACTTCTTGTTTTAAAATCTCCTGGTCCTCTTCAATATTTGTAGAGGGAAGGTGTAGAGCCTAGGAAATCCTCCTATGCATTATCTTAATCTTTACCTCCCCTACCTTGCTCTTACTAGACATTTTGGAAGATGAGACTTTGACATGAGAGTAGAGTTCCAAAACTTCTTCTTTCAGCGCTGGACTAGGTTCAGACAGAAGGAATTTTGACCCTGTGGCTTCCAACAGTCTGATAACTTCTTGAATCTCTTTAGAAGCACGCTGGAACCCAAATATTACTAACTCATCCTTCATGTAAGATTTTCACTACTTTTGGTGTCATTTGAGAGAAATCCTAGTCGTTGAGAATGCTGAGAAAGATGGAACAAAGTCGACGGCTTTTTAGGGTTTAAGTTTTATGTTATCAAATAAGCCTTGACTTTTAGGGTTTAACTTTTATGTAAGATTTGCACGACAAATGTCTCTCCCACAATAAACATCGCCCCCACGATAATTCGCACTCTCATGACAAATGTCGCTCACACGACAAATGTTGTACCCACGACAAATGTCGTTCGCACGACAAATGTCGTCCGCGCGACAAATGTCTCTCCCACAATAAATGTCACACCTACGACAAATGTCTCTCCCTCACCGAATGCCCCACCGGGCCAGAGACCCATGTTTGTCACTCGTGTGTGTGTGTGTGTCTCTCTCTCTCTCTCTCTCTCTATATATATATATATATATTGTTGAAGCCAAATTTGACCTCTGTGGAGTTCGGGGTCCCAAAATAGGGGTGACCGCGCACCTAGTACCCTCAAGCGAACGATCTAGGCACAAGATTAGGAACACAAGGGACAGACCCAAGGTCTCAGCGTGGAGGACCCACCGCATACCCGGAAGACTAACAAACTCTTCCCCTCCCAAGCCAAAGGCTGAGCTAAGACACCTTCGGAGAGCACTCTCGGCCGACCGGAAAATCTAAGGAGGGTCTCAAGACCAACTCTCTCCTATCCAGATGTGTCTCCTTGGGTCTACACAAAATGCTCTTCACCCGCCCTACTGATGGCGCAAACTCGCCGAGAAATTCCACGACACGCTGCCCAAACTGGGCCACGAACAGCGTAACTCCGCTGTCCTAAAAGGCTGTCAATAGGCCATTAGGGGCTTCCCGGCAACTACACCTCGGGGCCCCCACGGGGCGAGCGGTTCACGAGCACACCACTCGCCCAAGGCGGGAAGAGTAAAACATACATAAGCAGAGCATCACAGATATTAAAAGAATATTACAGGAATATGAATTCCATACTTCGGCACGCAGGCCGGCAATAAAAATAAAAAAGGCCTTCGAGGGCCGGCACAAGCTTGGGCTTAAGCCCGCTACTTCCCGTCTGGTACTGCAACACCTGTACCTAACGTCTCGACAAGCGGCGGTCAGCTAAACTCCAGTTGGTTAACATAAGCTGGCCGAACATATTGCACATACCCCTTTTTCGGGGCTATGGTGCGCATTCCCTGCAAATGGAAAATATACAACATCCTCGGAGTCTTCTCCGGGATCCCCAGAACATCACCAATCCGGCTCACACGTCCGGATGGGCTTAACACAGCATGCCTAAACCCGTACTCACGCTTCCGAGTGCTAACACAGTTAATTGCGGGGACGTACACGTCAACCCGTCGGAGAGCTCCCTTCCTCCACCCGTTGGTGGAGAGGGACTTCCATGCAAATATGGAAATTGAGGGCTTCACCTGCCCAAGTAGAAATTTCGTTACCCTTGACGCGTGTTTGGCGGGGCCGCAACCGCGCTCATTGCCCGAGGCTCCACGTCTAGCATCCGTAGTGGTTGTCCGTGCCCGGATCCGACCACCGTTAACTGTTGAAAGCTCCGAATGACTTTTTCCCTCCATGGTCGAGCCTCTCCAAGGCCGACTGTGCTCCACGTGACACCGAGGAAGTCAATCCCGGCCTCCACGACTTCAGGCGGCGTCGGGGAAGCTGATCCCGACTGGCCTAGCTCCAAACGGCGCCGGGAGAGGAGCTCCCAGTCGACCTAGCTGTAGGCGGCGCCGGGAGAGGAGCTCCCGGCCGGCCTTGCTGTAGGCGGCGCCCGGAGAGGAGCTCCCGGCCGGCCTCGCTGTAGGCGGCGCCGGGAGAGGAGCTCCCGGCCGGCCTCGCTTTGCCCTAGGCAGCGGCGACGAAGAGAGAGAGAAAAAGAGATGGGGCGGGCTTGCTGTTTACCGGCGGCGGCCTGGACAGAAGTAGGAGCGGCTCGGGCTACTGCTGTTGTTGGCCGACGGGAAGGAGAAGAGGGGGGCGGCGTGGCTGCTGCTGTAGGCGGCCGGAGAAAGGGATGCGGGGGCGGGGTCGGGCGCTGCTCCAGGCGGCCGGAGAAAGGGAGAGATAGGGGCGGGGTTCTCCTCTCCAGCCCGAACCCTAGCGGGGGAATCCACCGGCCAAAAGCCCACTACTCTTCTTCCTCCTATTTCTTTACTTCCCTTTTCTTTTTTCTCCCTTTTTATTTTCTTCTCTTTTTGTTCCCTTGCTGCTGCCCCCTCCCCCTACCGCTGTACCTGATTCCTCTTTTTATCCCCCAACTCCATTTCTTCTTTCTGCTGCTTTTTCCTCAATCCCCTAGCCTCCTGCTCCTTTTTTCTTATCCCCTGCCTTTTTTGTTTTCTCATATCTATAATCAATCTATATATAATAAGTGTACATATTATACTATCATAAAAGAAAAGCCTCCTCATCCCCTTTTTTCTCCGTGAAAGTTATGCTCGGGGCCATCTTCATCTGGTGTAGTCACCGCGTGCTATGATAATAAAATAAATCATTTTGGGGTATTATTTTTCTGCCTCCATTTTCCTCTTGCTAGGGTCTCCACTCCCTCCTTTATCATTTCTCATATATAGTTTAAATAATAGGAAATATATAAAACTTACTATATTTATATTTTAAACCTATCAAAAACCTTCATAAGTTATAAACATACAACTATCGACCGGGATCGTCCCAAATCGCCGCTCATAGCACGCCCTAAGTCCGCCATTTGGGGAGGATCCCGCTCGACCGGATATGGGGTTGTACACAATCCCCGCTCTTTTCGAGGTTGGCACAAGCTCGGAAAGAAATGTCCAACCCCAAGTATCCGGCGAGTGGGAGCCGACCCAAAAAAAAATTCTTAGAGAAAAACTCACTTGGAGATAAAGGGAGCTCCACACCAGGGCTTAGATCAGAAACAACTCACTATCTTGAATATGCTGTAAAAACCAACGTTTTATGAACACAATTATTTTTTTTGAATCTCTTTCTGTAACGGTGGTATGACAAGTAGCAAATTTTATGAGAAACTAGCATAGAATGAGGATTTAAACGCGGGAGCAGGTAAATGTATAGAAGGACCAATAAATCGTAGCATACCCGCTCGATCGGCATGGACAGGTAAAGGTCAACCTTATAATGATTTATTAACACGGCCAATAGTTACTCCTCTAGTTCCCATCGCTACAACCTTTGCTAATCCCTTAGATGAATTTACTGATATGTTCAATATGAATGTTGAAACACTAGATGATGATGAGGAGGAATGCGCAACAGATTTATCAAAGATAATAATAGGTGAATCTTGCACTGCTGAGAATCTGTAAAACGAAATGTTTAAAACATTATTCCATAATCTAGACACACACACTTATAAGAACCCTTAAGCAGCAGGAAAAATAATACAACATATGTAGCTATAATCAGTAACTGTTGAAGATTGTCCGCATACGATAAGACATTTAAAATCCTTAGCTGGCAGAATTACTTAACAAATACATTTTATGATAGTTATCTGTTGTCGTCACGTAGTCTGAGTCGTATATCGTATTATATCGAGAATTACTTTCGATCGAGTCATGTTCGTTGACTAGTATGTATATTTATATTTCAATATATAAAGAACCTTCATCTGTTATAAACATACACCTATTCCAAAACCAAGAACCAGGACCTCTCCCCCGCAGGCGAGCCTTCGGACCTGCCAGCTAGATGAGAGCCTGCGCAGCGGGTCTACCTGGGGCCTAGCCGAGCTCGGGGTGCCGATGACGATTCCACAACCAAAACCTATCCCCCACAGGCGAGCCTACGGACCTGCCAGCTAGATGAGAGCCTGCGCAGTGGGTCTACCTGGGGCCGAGCCGAGCTCGGGGTGCCGATGATGATTCCACAACCAAAACCTATCCCCCACAGGCGAGCCTACGGACCTGCCAGCTAGATGAGAGCCTGCGCAGCGGGTCTACCTGGGGCCGAGCCGAGCTCGGGGTGCCGATGACGATCTCAAACCAAAACCTATCCCCCACAGGCGAGCCTACGGACTGCCAGCTAGATGAGAGCCTGCGCAGCGGGTCTACCTGGGGCCGAGCCGAGCTCGGGGTGCCGATGACGATTCCACAACCAAAACCTATCCCCCACAGGCGAGCCTACGGACCTTCCAGCTAGATGAGAGCCTGCGCAGCGGGTCTACCTGGGGCCGAGCCGAGCTCGGGGTGCCGATGACGATCTCAAACCAAAACCTATCCCCCACAGGCGAGCCTACGGACCTGCCAGCTAGATGAGAGCCTGCGCAGCGGGTCTACCTGGGGTCGAGCCGAGCTCGGGGTGCCGATGACGATTCCACAACCAAAACCTATCCCCCACAGGCGAGCCTACGGACCTGCCAGCTAGATGAGAGCCTGCGCAGCGGATCTACTTGGGGACGAGCCGAGCTCGGGGTGCCGATGACGATCTCAAACCAAAACCTATCCCCCACAGGCGAGCCTACGGACCTGCCAGCTAGATGAGAGCCTGCGCAGCGTGTCTACCTGGGGCCGAGCTGAGCTCGGGGTGCCGATGACGATTCCACAAACCAAAACCTAACCTATCCTAGCCTATCCTAACCTATCCTAACCTATCACCCACAAACCAAACCTATCCCCCACAGGCGAGCCTACGGACCTGCCAGCAAGTAGGAGCCAGGAAGCGGGTCTACCTGGGGCCGAGCCGCACTCGGGGTAGTACAGAACCAAGAACCAGGACCTCTCCCCCACAGGCGAGCCTACGGACCTGCCAGCTAGTAGGAGCCAGGCAGCGGGTCTACCTGGGGCCGAGCCGAGCTCGGGGTGCCGATGACGATTCCACAAACCAAAACCTAACCTATCCTAGCCTATCCTAACCTATCCTAACCTATCACCCACAGACCAAACCTATCCCCCATAGGCGAGCCTACGGACCTGCCAGCTAGTAGGAGCCAGGCAGCGGGTCTACCTGGGGCCGAGCCGCGCTCGGGGTAGTACAGAACCAAGAACCAGGACCTCTCCCCCACAGGCGAGCCTACGGACCTGCCAGCTAGTAGGAGCTAGACAGCGGGTCTACCTGGGGCCGAGCCGCGCTCGGGGTAGTGCAGAACCAAGAACCAGGACCTCTCCCCCACAGGCGAGCCTACGGACCTGCCAGCTAGTAGGAGCCAGGCAGCGGGTCTACCTGGGGCCGAGCCGCGCTCGGGGTAGTGCAGAACCAAGAACCAGGACCTCTCCCCCACAGGCGAGCCTACGGACCTGCCAGCTAGTAGGAGCCAGGCAGCGGGTCTACCTGGGGCCGAGCCGCGCTCAGGGTAGTGTAGAACCAAGAACCAGGACCTCTCCCCCACAGGCGAGCCTACGGACCTGCCAGCTAGTAGGAGCCAGGCAGCGGGTCTACCTGGGTCCGAGCCGCGCTCGGGGTAGTACAGAACCAAGAACCAGGACCTCTCCCCCACAGGCGAGCCAACGGACCTGCCAGCTAGTAGGAGCCAGGCAGCGGGTCTACCTGGGGCCGAGCCGCGCTCGGGGTAGTGTAGAACCAAGAACCAGGACCTCTCCCCCATAGGAGAGCCTACGGACCTGCCAGCTAGTAGGAGCCAGGCAGCGGGTCTACCTGGGGCCGAGCCGCGCTCGGGGTAGTGCAGAACCAAGAACCAGGACCTCTCCCCCACAGGCGAGCCTACGGACCTGCCAGCTAGTAGGAGCCAGGCAGCGGGTCTACCTGGGGCCGAGCCGCGCTCGGGGTAGTGCAGAACCAAGAACCAGGACCTCTCCCCCACAGGCGAGCCTACGGACCTGCCAGCTAGTAGGAGCTAGGCAGCGGGTCTACCTGGGGCCGAGCCGCGCTCGGGGTAGCTCTACCCGGTCAATCTCTACCCACTACGGGGCACATCTACCCGCTACATCCACCCTCCTGAGAACGAGGGTCGATCATATAATATTCTCCCTAAGGCACATTTTGATCTCCAGGACCGAACATCCTAGCGACAAGAGGGGAATGGGAGGGGACTTCTTTCATCACATGACCCTGGTCGTCACTTGTTTACTCTTCTATAGCCACGACGTTCGACTGAGTTTTTCTGTACTGGTCACTCTCCACGCTCACCGTACCATAACTGTTGAAGCCAAATTTGACCTCTGTGGAGTTCGGGGTCCCAAAATAGGGGTGACCGTGCACCTACTACCCTCAAGCGAACGATCTAGGCACAAGATTAGGAACACAAGGGACAGACCCAAGGTCTCAGCGTGGAGGACCCACCGCATACCCGGAAGACTAACAAACTCTTCCCCTCCCAAGCCAAAGGCTGAGCTAAGACACCTTCGGAGAGCACTCTCGGCCGACCGGAACATCTAAGGAGGGTCTCAAGACCAACTCTCTCCTATCCAGATGTGTCTCCTTGGGTCTACACAAAATGCTCTTCACCCGCCCTACTGATGGCGCAAACTCGCCGAGCAATTCCACGACACGCTGCCCAAACTGGGCCACGAACAGCGTAACTCCGCTGTCCTAAAAGGCTGTCAACAGGCCATTAGGGGCTTCCCGGAAACTACACCTCGGGGCCCCCACGGGGCGAGCGGTTCATGAGCACACCACTCGCCCAAGGCGGGAAGAGTAAAACATACATAAACAGAGCATCACAGATATTAAAAGAATATTACAGGAATATGAATTCCATACTTCGGTACGCAGGCCGGCAATAAAAATAAAAAAGGCCTTCGAGGGCCGGCACAAGCTTGGGCTTAAGCTCGCTACTTCCCGTCTGGTACTGCAACATCTGTACGCCAACGTCTCGACAAGCGGCGGTCAGCTAAACTCCAGTTGGTTAACATAAGCTGGCCGAACATATTGCACATACCCCTTTTTCGGGGCTATGGTGCGCATTCCCTGCAAATGGAAAATATACAACATCCTCGGAGTCTTCTCCGGGATCCCCAGAACATCACCAATCCGGCTCACACGTTCGGATGGGCTTCACACAGCATGCCTAAACCCGTACTCACGCTTCCGAGTGCTAACACAGTTAATTGCGGGGACGTACACGTCAACCCGTCGGAGAGCTCCCTTCCTCCACTCGTTGGTGGAGAGGGGCTTCCATGCAAATATGTAAATTGAGGGCTTCACCTGCCCAAGTAGAAATTTCGTTACCCTTGACGCGTGTTTGGCGGGGCCGCAACCGCGCTCATTGCCCGAGGCTCCACGTCTAGCATCCGTAGTGGTTGTCCGTGCCCGGATCCGACCACCGTTAACTGTTGAAAGCTCCGAATGACGTTTTCCCTCCATGGTCGAGCCTCTCCAAGGCCGACTGTGCTCCACGTGACACCGAGGAAGTCAATCCCGGCCTCCACGACTTCAGGCGGCGTCGGGGAAGCTGATCCTGACTGGCCTAGCTCCAAACGGCGCCGGGAGAGGAGCTCCCAGTCGACCTAGCTGTAGGCGGCGCCGGGAGAGGAGCTCCCGGCCGGCCTCGCTGTAGGCGGCGCCTGGAGAGGAGCTCCCGGCCGGCCTCGCTGTAGGCGGCGCCGGGAGAGGAGCTCCCGTCCGGCCTTGCTTTGCCCTAGGCGGCGGCGACGAAGAGAGAGAGAAAAAGAGAGGGGGCGGGCTTGCTATTTGCCGGCGGTGGCCTGGACAGAAGCAGGAGCGGCTCGGGTTGCTGCTGTTGTTGGCCGACGGGAAGGAGAAGAGGGGGGCGGCGTGGCTGCTGCTGTAGGCGGCCGGAGAAAGGGATGCGGGGGCGGGGTCGGGCGCTGCTCCAGGCGGCCGGAGAAAGGGAGAGATAGGGGGCGGGGTTCTCCTCTCCAGCCCGAACCCTAGCGGGGGAATCCACCGGCCAAAAGCCCGCTGCTCTTCTTCCTCCTATTTCTTTACTTCCCTTTTCTTTTTTTCTCCCTTTTTATTTTCTTCTCTTTTTGTTCCCTTGCTGCTGCCCCCTCCCCCTACCGCTGTACCTGATTCCTCTTTTTATCCCCCAACTCCATTTCTTCTTTCTGCTGCTTTTTCCTCAATCCCCGAGCCTCCTGCTCCTTTTTTCTTATCCCCTGCCTTTTTTGTTTTCTCATATCTATAATCAATCTATATATAATAAGTATACATATTATACTATCATAAAAGAAAAGCCTCCTCATCCCCTTTTTTCTCCGTGAAAGTTATGCTCGGGACCATCTTCATCCGGTGTAGTCACCGCGTGCTATGATAATAAAAAAAATCACTTTGGGGTATTATTTTTCTGCCTCAATTTTCCTCTTGCTAGGGTCTCGACTCCCTCCTTTATCATTTCTCATATATAGTTTAAATAATAGGAAATATATAAAACTTACTATATTTATATTTTAAACCTATCAAAAACCTTCATAAGTTATAAACATACAACTATCGACCGGGATCGTCCCAAATCGCCGCTCATAGCACGCCCTAAGTCCGCCATTTGGGGAGGATCCCGCTCGACCGGATATGGGGTTGTACATATATAATACTATATTAAAAATAAATATGGTGGCCTACAAATAACGTGTCCACAAAATTCAAATAAAAAACTAGAGCCATTGTATATCGTTGCTTAAAACACTGGTCGTCCGATCAAAAACCTAAAACCAAGCTAACATAAAACCGCACCACTCCCGCACCCTCATTCCTCACAGCCCTCCCGTGCCGCTCAAATCTCACAGCCTTCCTCCTCCTCAATACCCTAGAACTACCCGCTTCGGGTGAAGAAGGACGACCGAGCCCTAGAAATCCCTGCTCCGGGTGAAGAAGGACGACCGAGTCCTGAAAATCCCATCTCCGGGCAAACTCCACCCTGCCTTGCTCCACACCATCGCTCTTCAAATCCCTAATGCCTGCGGAAGTTCGATGAGATCGGCGCATCCTCTGCCTCCTTAACATTGTCGACTCCTCTCCCCATGTCTCGCATGTTGCTTACGTCTGCGCCGACTCCCGGATAAGAATGGCTCCTTACTCATCTACCTCTTCTCTTCATCCCCAAAATGTTCTGATCTGAGGGCTTCACGCCACTTACTATGTCGTCTCAGCCTTCACTGGACAAGGAATCAAATATTGGTAACTTACTCATCTACCTCTAAAGAAGGTTTGCATTTACTCCAACTCAAAATACTAAACCTCATTTTCATATAGGCACAATAACTCTTTCAGGTAGATCTAATACCTTATTTTCCATTTTTTCATTTGACCAATGAACATCGATTAGTGATTCAGGTTGATGTTCCTATTTTCATTATCTTGATGTTCTTCTCGCTGTTGCAGATACACCCCGCATATCCTTTTTCACTGAGTTGTTGCTGGTGCTGGAAACATCTCCACGGCTCGCTGCTTTATCCGACTTACGTAAGGTACTTCGCTCCCTTATTAGGGCTGTTGTTGTCTCTACCTGCACTTTGTTCTGTTTTCTTCTTTCATACTGCACTGTTTTCTTCTTTCATACTTGCTATTGATTTACAGGTCTACGGTTCTTCAATTTGATCGCATTGCCCTGCCTCGATCTTTGGACATCGAATCCAGATTGAGAGAAGTGCTTTCCTTGCGGTATTTCTCTTTTCTTACTACTCTTTCTGTTTGAATCCAGAATGATGTGTTGGGTTCAGATTTCCGATTATATTGTCCGAGACTTCTTATTCCCCCTGTTAACAATTTTAGAAAATATCAATCAGATCCTTCACTATTATTTCAGTATTTTGGATAGAATATAGATCCGATGCAGAATACTATTTTCCAAATAATTTATGTATTGGTTGGTCGACATTCTGAAAAAAGAAGTTTGGTGGTGCCAGCAATCAAGTTGTATGCATAGATTATGATCATAATCATTGAAGGGGACTTAGATTGCAAGAAACTAATATTGCAAGAAAACCATACACCATCATTGATTAAATCTGCACTGCTTTCTTCTTTCCAGTAATAGTTCACCCTTATTATGGTCGTTGTTCTGTGTAGCTGCAGTTTGTCATGTTCATTGTTGATTCAAACAACACTATTTTCTTCTTCCCAGTAATAGTTCATAATCGCTGTTCCAGGATTGTTGATATTTGAAAGGATGTCTTGCCATAGTTTAGATTTTAAAATACCTACCAACTACCCTGCCAAGGTCTGGATCACTTGCCATAGTTGCAGGAATTCCCTTTTAACATCATTCCTACTCCAGAGCGCTCAAATACCAAAGTTTTTTTTTTCAATTTTCAACATCTACTTTATCTTCGAGTGGTGAATCTAGGATATAAAAAAGTCTGTCGATGGTGCTTCTTCCCCTATTTCTTAGTTGCTTATAATTGTGATCACTAGAATTGGAAATTGGACAAATTGACTACTCACCAACAAACAAATCTGGGTACAGAAGCAATCTGTGTACGGAAGCAAATTACACGACTGCTAAATTTCATTTCCCTTTAATTACTTTGGTAATTTGAGCTCATTTTTAACTACTACTTTTGGACAAATATTCTTAGATATTCAACTGTTAGAAGAATCTTGACTAATTAATTTGAAGTTGGCACATACACTAAACTAGAATATTGGTTTACTTACGTGTGGGACCCTTTAAACCATTTTTTAAAAATTTCAAACGCATGCTAAGCTTAAATCTAAACTCAGCTACACATTCAGAATGTCAACGACAGATCAACACAACGAACTTGAATGTCGGGATGGGTCAATCGTGACAAATGCAAGCAACTTACCAACTGAAAGACGATGCATAAGAGGACGACCTCCTACGTACGCATCAACTCAAGAACGGCGTGATGCAACTAATGCTCGAAGAAGGGAACTCTATAGATTTCGACAAAGCATTGATGCGTATACGTCTGGTAAACTACTACAATGCATACAATAAAACTACTCAAAGTAAACGACAACTATAGCTCTCTATTCAATTATTGTCCAGGAAACAATGCAGAGCAATTGCCAAACGCAACATCGACTGCTGAAACTTTGGTTCCACCTTATATACCAACAGTAGAAGGTCTCATTTCATATCAACTTACTTGCACATGCAATTGCAACTACAAACAACACATACATAAAACACATAACATAATTTTAAAAACACTCATATTGCAGCTACTCCGCAACAACAAATAGTTCGAACTCAACGATGATGATTAGAACAAAATCAAACAAGAGCCCCCCATCCAGGTATCTGCCACTTTACCCCAAAAATTGATGCTCATCTTTTACAGTTCTAAAATAACTACCACTTTGTCCTCTACATGCATGTCAGATACAACAACTGAAGAAGATGGACAAAACATAGCAAACGAAACCTTCTTACCCCCTACAACTGCTTGACGGAGAGGAAGACCACCGATACAAACATCGACTACAAACCGACAAGATGCAGCACCGCAAACTTCTCGACCTAGAGGAAGGCCGCCAATATACACATCCACTGTACACCGGCGT
Source organism: Platanthera guangdongensis (assembly GCA_039583875.1). Classification (NCBI taxonomy): domain Eukaryota; kingdom Viridiplantae; phylum Streptophyta; class Magnoliopsida; order Asparagales; family Orchidaceae; genus Platanthera; species Platanthera guangdongensis. Next base: position 118,584,595 of record CM077167.1, on the reverse strand, counting down.
GAATCGAATACTGCCCGTCGTAGGGATATCCGGCAAGGCCAACAAAGTAATGGTACGAACATCAATCTACAAAATGACAGTACAAGTGCAACAACCAACAACGATGAAATGTCAGCAGCAGTTAATTCATCTACAACACACAGTATGGCTCGATCCTCACACATGCAAAACAAACGTGCAAACATGAATTGTTATCGATGTTAATCACACAGTCATCTGTTTTTATTACTGTACAGGAAATACTACTACTCATGGTTCCAGTTACCATTTGAGTGCAAGAAACTGTTACCCAACACTACATGTTTCTGCGATCACTCTACTTTCTCCAACTACTTGCCGTTATTGTCGTGCTAAGCTTTTTCACAATGAAAGCAGTACATTATGCTGCAAAGGAGGTTTGGTCGATGTGCCAGATATTCCAGTACCACTAGAGCTTCTTGAGCTTTTTAGATCACAAAGTACAGAATCACGCAACTTCATACAAAATATACGTGCATACAACCATGTATTCTCCTTCACCTCAATGGGAGTGACATTTGATGAAAGAATGCCAGCTTTCAATCAAGGTATCTACACTTTCAGAGCACACGGTGCAATATACCATAAAATTGGCTCACTTCTACCTGAATACGGATCTAGACCACGTTTTTTGCAAATGTTCATCTATGATACCGAGCACGAACTTGAGAACAGGCTGAGCGAGAGTCCGGGTCTACATCAAAACACAATTGAAAAGATCTCCAATATACTAGATGCAGTAAATCCATTTGTGCAAACTTTACGACAACTGGCAAGACATCCAGACCTACACCAATGCAGACTTCTTATTAAAGAAAGACCTTCGATTGAACGTCAGTATTCCCTTCCAACAGCATCACAAGTGGCGGCTATATTAGTCGGCGCAGATGATTTCATGGAAGCAAATGATAGAGATATAATAGTTGAAACAACTTCCGGAACACTGCTACCTGTAAAAGAATACTCTGGATACTACGACCCTCTTCAATATCCTTTGCTTTTTCCACATGGTTCATACGGATGGCGTGGTGACGAACTAATAGATCGTGCAGATCGAACAAGCTGTTGCGACTATTACTCCTACCTACTGTAGGTATATAAAATTTTGCAGTCTTTACTCAATATACAACATTACTACTGAATATAGACTGATTTGTCTTATCTACACATAGATACGTGGAATCACAATTTCGGTACTTCATCATTCAGGCCATTTATTATAACAGTACATTGTCGATATGTACGTAAAAATTGAAACACAAAAATTACGATGGATTAGGTCGCATCAGAGTGATGTTAGAGCCGAGTTATATCAAGGATTGCAAGATTGCTTACAAAGCGGTGAAAACGATGTAGGTATATATATTCCTCATCATATTCTCCAAATGCAAAAATTTTGATGAACTCTAACTTCTTTCCAATGTTAAAATTACCTACTTACAGGTAATGTTGGTCGTAGGACAATTTTGCCTTCTTCTTTTATTGGCAGCCCAAGAGATATGTTCCAGCGATACCAAGACGTTATGACAGTTGTACGAAATTTTGGTAGGCCGGATATTTTCTTAACAATGACTTGCAATCCTTCGTGGCCGGAGATAACAAATGAGCTTCATCCTGGACAAACACCACAAGATCGCCCTGATTTAATCTCAAGAATATTTCATGCAAAGTTGGAATGTTTAAAGGACGACATCTTCCATAAAGGCGTCCTTGGTAGAGTCGTTGCACATGTTCACGTAGTAGAATTTCAGAAGAGGGGACTTCCCCACGCACATATGTTATTTATTTTCACTGAACATGATAAACTAAGTAGCCCTGATGATTATGATTGCATAGTCAGAGCCGAAATACCAATACAGATAGAGGAACCAGAGCTATACAATGCAGTGCTTAGACATATGATTCACGGACCATGCGGACGCTTCAGACCAAATGCGCGGTGCATGAAAAATAATGTATGAAAAAAGGGCTTTCCAAAACCATTCACGGAAGCCACTGTTGGAGTTACCATGATGATCTGGAAGTGGTCAAACATGTAATCTCACTGCCAACGCAATATGAGCCTGCAGGGTCGCACATAAGAGATGTGGAGAAGTTGGATGACTGACTGTGTTGGTAAAGGTTACCAATCACCGACCTGAATAGGGTTATGGGCAAAGTATTGCCTTATAGGATCATCGGGTTGGGCAAAGGTTGCCTTGAAGGGCTAGTTAGGTTCGTCGTCCGAGGGTCAAAGACATTAGTCGAGAATGGTCTTCTGATTCCCGCCGATCGGCGAGAATCGTCTCCCTGATTCTCGCCGATCGACGAGAATCGTCGAGAATCAATTGTTGATTCTCGACGATCGACTACCTTGACAATTGTCGTCGACCACGGCTCGATGATCGTCGAGTATCGTTATGTGTCGTCGAGCATGGCTCGACGATCGGCGATAATCGTCGAGTATTGTACTCTGATTCTCACCGATCCAATGTGATACTCGTCGGATGATTCTCACCGAACCTGCTCAGTGATTCTCGCCGATTGTCGCCGATTCTCACCGATTCATACTCGCCTATTCTGAACCCTAGTTCTGGGTGGTCTGCGGATAGCGATTTTCCTGGGTTTATTTATACCTCTAGTATAAATAGAACACTTAGGTTTTATCGGACATATCCTTTTTGGCTACTGTGCGAATCGACCCCGACGGAAAGGTTCTGCTCGATCGTTCCGCCGATCCCGATCCCGCCGCCGGAAAGTGTTCCGCCGTCGCATTCGCTCCGCTGCCACCTCTTCTCCGGCGACTATCGCTGGTGCTGCTCTTCCTGGCGCGGACCTAGCAGTCCGTGGATTGGCCGAGGTGCGGTCTTCTCCTTCCCGATCTTCCGTGTGACGGAAAGCTCGGCGTTCTCCCGCTCGTGTGGACTTCTGCAGAAACGTGGATACTATTCCACGTAGAACTCGCCACTAGCAAGAAGATAAAGTTTGGAGCTCCTCCGTTGAGTTGTGACTCAACGCCACCGAGGTAATTTTTGCCTAGTTTTGTTAACTTCTTGATTCAACTGTTCATGGCCCGATCCACATCTCTTTGGGTTTTTCTTGATGTTTTACTTTTCCGCTGCGTGCACAAGCGTTGTGCCAACCCCATAGAGAAACCCCAACAGTGGTATCAAAGCGAGGTTCGGCCATGACTGTTGTTTTGGAAGTTTGGTCATTCCAGTGCGTGTAAACCTAGAGATTTAGAAGCGTTCTAAATGTCTAGATTTAGTCTTGGCACTTCGCCAAGAACGATTGGAATTTCGGTGGAATTTCTAAGTGTTAGAAATTGTTGTCTCCTTAGCAGTAACCATCCCTCGAGTATGTTTTGGATTTTGAATCCAACATAGAGAGATGAGCTTGTCTACTGCTTAAGTTGAGTTTTCTTTGCCTTTTGTCCAATGCATGTAAATCTGAGGATTTGGAAATTTTCTGGATGTTCAGATTTAGCCCTTCCTTCTATCAAATTGTTGATGGTGTAAGGCTGTGCACATAAGGGATGCATGTGGTGTAGAATTGTTTTTCTTTGGATGTGCGCATAGATCAAATGTTGATCATGGTTAACTGTTAACCTAAAATTGAAATCCCTTCTTTTAATATTAAGTGTTCGGATGCCTTTCGATGGATGACACTCTTCCTGCCTCGATCGATGAAATGTGGGCTTGCCAAAGCAAGGTGCATTAATCTATCTTGGTAAGAGTGCGAGCGGATAATTGTGATATCCCACTGTCGACATCGGGTCCAGCTTAACTAGGTGACCTCAAAGGTTGAGTGCCTAGAGGCATAGGGTTGGCATGCACCATATGATGGATGCGAATAAGGAGTTATTCACCAACCATACAAGAATTGCATGAGGATGCAATTGGCAAGCGTTGCCTACCTAAATAACCGCATCGTGAGAGGAATGCCAAAGCGGACTCATTGTGTTGGTGAAATACGGATCTTGTCCACTAAGAGAGTAGCTCGCATGAACTCTCGGAATTGTTAGTGAGGGCTATCATTTCGAATAAAATAGTGGGAGTATTTTAATTGAAGTCCTAATTAGAATAAATTGTAATTGAAATTTAGGTACTGATTTTATTCTGCATAAATTCTTGTAGAATTCCATGGCAAGTGTTTCACACTCCACGCTGTCTCTGAGAGCCATCCTTGAGAAGGATAAGCTCAGCGGGATAAACTATATGGACTGGTATCGGAACCTGAGAATTGTTCTCAGGCAAGAGCGAAAGCTCTATGTCTTGGAAGAAGAAGCCCCCGAGGTGCCGACCGGGAATTCTTCCCGTGCTGAGAAGGATACTTATAAGAAGTATACTGACGATGCTTTGGATGTCGAGTGCCTTATGCTTGCCACCATGAACTCTGAGCTTCAAAAGCAACATGAGAACATGGGGTGCAAGGAGATTGACGAGCATCTCAAGAAAATGTTTCAAGGGCAGGCTCATCAAGAGAGGTTCGACATCACGAAAGCATTGTTTCAGTGCAAGATGGGAGTTCGTGACTCAGTAGGGACTCACGTACTCAAGATGATTGGGTATATAGAGAACCTTGAAAGGCTGGGTTTTCCTCTTGGTCAAGAGTTGGCCACGGATCTGATCCTGCAATCGTTGCCGGACAGTTATGAGCAGTTTGTCTTGAACTACAATATGAATGAGATAGACAAGACACTGCCCGAACTCCTAGACATGTTAAGAACTGCCGAGATCAACATGAAGAAGGCCAAGCCTGCCTGCCCCATACTGATGGTGCATAAGGGCAAGGGCAAAGCCAAGGGCTCTAAGAAGACGAAGGTAGGACCTAAGTCATATCTTGAGCCCAAGTCTTCAGCACTGATCAAGAAGAAGAGCACGGTGAAGGAAGGGAAATGCCACCACTGTGGCAAGGCTGGTCATTGGCGGAGGAACTGTCCTTCGTATATTGAGGGTCTGCAGAAATTGAGGGGAGGTATGACTTCCGCTTCTAATGTTTACGTTATAGAGATAAACCTTTCTGCTCCTTCATCTTGGGTATTGGATACCGGATGTGGTTCTCACATTTGTACAAATGTGCAGGAACTGGGAAGGAGAAGATTGCTGAGTAAAGGGGAGGTGGACCTCCGCGTCGGCAATGGAGCAAGAGTTGCTGCTGTAGCCGTAGGAGTTTACCGTCTTTCTTTGCCCAGTGGGCTTGTAATAGAACTAGATAACTATTATTTTGTTCCGGCGATAACTAGAAACATTATATCTATTTCATGTTTGGACTTGATTGGATTTTCTTTTATAATTAAGAACAATTGTTGTTCTATATTTAAGAATGATGTTTGTTATGCTGTAGCCCAATTGTTTAATGGTCTTTACATTTTGAACTTGTACCATCTGATCTATAATGTAGAAAATAATAAAAGACTAAGAACAAATGACTCGAACCCTACTTTTCTCTGGCATTGTCGTTTGGGCCATATCAACGAGAAGCGCATATCCAAACTCCATAGAGATGGACTTTTGGACTCATTTGATTATGAATCATTTGAGCGATGCGAATCTTGTTTGTTAGGTAAGATGACTAAAGCTCCTTTCACTGGTTATACTGAGAGGGCTGAGGATCTCTTGGGTGTTGTACATAGTGATGTATGCGGACCCATGAGTTCCATGGCTAGAGGTGGGTATTTCTACTTTGTTACATTTACTGATGATTTCAGTAGATACGGATATGTGTATCTTATGAAGTGAAAATCCGAGACCTTTGAAAAGTTCAAAGAGTTCAAAAATGAAGTAGAAAACCAGTTGGGTAAAAGGGTTAAAGCACTCCGATCTGATCGAGGTGGCGAATACCTGAGTCATGAGTTCCGTGATCATCTGAAAGAGTGTGGTATTGTATCACAACTCACTCCACCTAGAACACCACAACATAATGGTGTGTCTGAGAGGAGAAATCGTACTTTGTTAGACATGGTACGTTCGATGATGAGTCATGCAGACTTACCTGTTTCCTTTTGGGGTTTTGCTTTAGAGACTGCTGCAATGACATTGAATCGCGCTCCAACGAAAACGGTTCTGAAGACACCATATGAGATATGGACTGGGAAGCGTCCTAGTTTGTCGTTCATTAAAATTTGGGGCTGTGAGGCATACGTGAGACGTCAAATGCCTGACAAGCTAGAACCCAAATCGGATAAATGTTATCTGGTGGGATATCCTAAGGAAACGAAAGGGTATTACTTTTACCTACCGTCTGAGGGCAAAGTGTTTGTCGCAAGGACTGGTGTCTTCTTGCAGAAAGAGTTCTTATCAAGAAAGACTGAAAAGGTAGAGCTTGAAGAAGTTCAAGAACCACATGTAGTGAATGAACCGGAATTGGATTCTGAGACAGGACTACAAGATGTTGTAGCTAGAGAACCTGCTCAGGGAACACAAGTCCTATGTAGATCTGGTAGACCGAGGTTTGAGCCTGAGAGATATGGATTTCTCGTGTCTCAAATAGGTAATGTGTTGCTTATGGATCATGATGATGAGCTAGCAACCTACCAAGAGGCTATGGATGGACCGGACTCCGACAAATGGCTTGAGGCTATGAAATCCGAAATGGACTCCATGTATGCAAACCAAGTTTGGAACTTGGTGGAACCACCTGAAGGGGTACGACCCATAGGGTGCAAGTGGGTCTTCAAGAAGAAGACCGACATGGATGGGAATGTACAGACATTCAAAGGGCGACTGGTGGCTAAAGGTTTCAAGCAAATTCATGGTATTGACTATGATGAGACCTTTTCCCCTGTTGCCATGGTAAAGTCCATTAGGATATTGCTTGCTATTGCTGCGTATTATGACTACGAGATCTGGCAGATGGATGTCAAAACGGCTTTCCTTAATGGAAACCTCCTTGAGGAAGTGTATATGACACAACCCGAGGGTTTTGTATCCCCAGATGAAGCCACTAAAATATGCAAGCTGAATAAGTGCATTTATGGACTGAAACAGGCCTCTCGAAGTTGGAATCTTCGTTTTGATGAGAAAATCAAAGAGTTTGGTTTCATCAAGAATGAATATGAGCCTTGTGTTTACAAGCGAATCAGTGGGAGCATTGTTGTCTTCCTGATATTGTATGTAGATGACATACTGTTGATTGGGAATGACATTCCTACCCTGAAAGTTGTTAAGAACAACCTAGGGAACTGCTTTTCAATGAAGGATTTGGGTGAAGCGACTTATATACTTGGTATTAAGATCTATAGAGATAGATCGAAGAAGTTGCTGGGTTTGACCCAGAGTACGTACATCGAAAAGGTGTTGAAGCGGTTCAACATGCTTGAGTCCAAGAAAGGATTTTTGCCCATGTCTCATGGTGTGAATCTCTCTAAGGACCAATGTCCAAAGTCTTGTGAAGACAAGGACCGCATGAAGTTGATTCCATATGCTTCGGTAATTGGATCAATCATGTATGCGATGTTATGTACTCGACCTGATGTCTCCTTTGCTTTGAGCATGACTAGCAGGTATCAGTCAGACCCCGGTGAGTGTCACTAGATTGCAGTCAAGAATGTCCTGAAGTACTTGAGAAGGCCTAAGGACGTGTTCTTGGTGTATGGTGGAGAGGAAGAGCTCGTTGTAAGCGGTTACACGGATGCTAGCTTCCAAACTGATAGAGACGACTCCAAGTCTCAGTCAGGTTTTGTGTTTTTCCTGAATGGAGGAGCTGTGAGCTGGAAGAGTTCCAAGCAAGAGACAGTTGCTGATTCTACAACAGAGGCCGAGTATATCGCAGCAGCTAATGCAGCGAAGGAGGCTGTATGGATTAGGAAATTCATCGGCGAGCTTGATGTAGTTCCTAGCATTGTTGGTCCCGTAGTTCTCTACTGTGATAATAATGGTGCAATTGCACAATCTAAGGAACCTAGATCTCATCAGCGCTCCAAGCACATACTTCGGCGGTTTCATCTTATTCGTGAGATTGTCGAACGAGTAGATGTAAACATTTGTAGAGTGCCGACTGAGGAAAATATTGCCGATCCGCTGACAAAGCCTCTCGCGCAGAGAAAGCATGATGGTCATACTAGATCGATGGGTATGCGATACCTAAACGATCAACTCTAGCGAGGATCTTGTGGATTGCATGTAAATATGTATTTTGTTGGCTGTTTGTTCATATGATGAACTGTGTACCTAGTTTTTTCTTTTATAATTAATGGCAAATTCTTTTATTATGTCTTTTCTATATATGATAGTTAAATGTTAACATAATAGATACCCTTAGAATGTTCGCTTCCATAGGACATCAAGTACGTGACTTGAATGTGAGAGCCTATGATTTATTTGAAGCTTCATTCATAAAGGTCCCTGGTCGAGTATCATCATAGAAGCTAAGGGTGATGATGATACATGAAGGCTAACACGTGTGTTGACTGATGACTGGTTCTCACAGGTCATGATATTGTGATATCAAGTCATCACGTGGGTACTTGTTAGTGAACAAGTTGTACTGGACAGACCTAACCTGAGACTACTCTGTGGATTGTCATCCAATAGTGTCACGAGTAGGTCTCAATTGACAATGGTGTTGTGGTCCTTTGACCTAAAGTCACAGCATTCATCAAGTGAGGAAGAGCGTGCTTTGATGCCATCTAAAGTCTTCCTTGAGAAAGGTTGATGATAAGGGTGGTTGTTGGGCATGTTACGAATCATTTGGATGTTTGTGTGTGAGCAGATATGGAATTTGTCCTCCTGTATGACAGGAGTTGCATCCATGGGCCCCTTGATGGAACTGGACTGAGAAATGCATGACCATGCTTGGTTGAGTCAATATGTGATATTGGACTCACCATTCTCTGGAAGTCCGTCCTGGATCAAGAAAACTTGGATTTAGCTATTACGAGGGTGACACGGTCCATGCCTCTAGTTCTTTCTGGATGTAAGGGACAAAGGGACAAAGACAACGCTGATACATTGGTCATAAAGGCTTATGAGTTATTAACTCTTATTGCTTGGGGAGCAATGATGCATTGCTAGATGCCGCTCATTGTTTGTGAGGTTTTTGGTTTGATACTTTCAAGATCAAGTAGGAGTCTGTTGGAGTTACCATGATGATCTGGAAGTGCTCAAACATGTAATCTCACTGCCAACGCAATATGAGCCTGCAGGGTCGCACATAAGAGATGTGGAGAAGTTGGATGACTGACTGTGTTGGTAAAGGTTACCAATCACCGACCTGAATAGGGTTATGGGCAAAGTGTTGCCTTATAGGATCATCGGGTTGGGCAAAGGTTGCCTTGAAGGGCTGGTTAGGTTCGTCGTCCGAGGGTCAAAGACATTAGTCGAGAATGGTTTTCTGATTCCCGCCGATCGGCGAGAATCGTCTCCCTGATTCTCGCCGATCGACGAGAATCGTCGAGAATCAATTGTTGATTCTCGACGATCGACTACCTTGACAATTGTCGTCACCGCGGCTCGACGATCGTCGAGTATCATTATGTGTCGTCGAGCATGGCTCGACGATCGGCGAGAATCGTCGAGTATTGTACTCTGATTCTCGCCGATCCAATGTGATACTCGTCGGATGATTCTCACCGAACCTGCTCAGTGATTCTCGCCGATTGTCGCCGATTCTCACCGATTCATACTCTCCGATTCTGAACCCTAGTTCTGGGTGGTCTGCGGATAGCGATTTTCCTGGGTTTATTTATACCTCCAGTATAAATAGAACACTTAGGTTTTATCGGACATATCCTTTTTGGCTACTGTGCGAATCGACCCCGACGGAAAGGTTCCGCTCGATCGTTCCGCCGATCCCGATCCCGCCGCCGGAAAGTGTTCCGCCGTCGCATTCGCTCCGCTGCCACCTCTTCTCCGGCGACTGTCGCTGGTGCTGCTCTTCCTGGCGCGGACCTAGCAGTCCGTGGATTGGCCGAGGTGCGGTCTTCTCCTTCCCGATCTTCCGTGTGACGGAAAGCTCGGCGTTCTCCCGCTCGTGTGGACTTCTGCAGAAACGTGGATACTATTCCACGTAGAACTCGCCACTAGCAAGAAGATAAAGTTTGGAGCTCCTCCGTTGAGTTGTGACTCAACGCCACCGAGGTAATTTTTGCCTAGTTTTGTTAACTTCTTGATTCAACTGTTCATGGCTCGATCCACATCTCTTTGGGTTTTTCTTGATGTTTTACTTTTCCGCTGCGTGCACAAGCGTTGTGCCAACCCCATAGAGAAACCCCAACAGCCACTACACACGGTTTGAATTCTTACCCACTTTATCGTCGTCGTGATGATAATAGAGTAATTGCTCATGAACGAGATGAAGATTTTGTGCCTGATAATGGATGGGTAGTTCCATATAATCCATGGCTATTACTTAAATACGATTGTCACATTAATGTTGAAATATGTAGTAGCATTAAAAGTATCAAATATTTATACAAGTACATATACAAGGGTCCCGATTGTGTTGCATTTGAGGTGCGTCCAGGTCCGAACTATGATGAAGTTAGTAAATACGTCGATGGGCGTTGGATTTGTACGCCAGAGGCTGTATGGAAGCTTTTCAAGTTTCATATGTATCAGACATTTCCTTCAGTAGTTTGGTTACAAATACATCTACCAAATCAACATCAGGTTCAGTTTCGAAATAATGAATCAATTACAGATGTACTGGCTAACGAACGGAATTCACGAACAATGTTAACAGAGTTTTTCAAGACATACATCAACGAACTTGAAAGCGTTCGTTACTTATATGTTGACTTTGCAAAACATTATAGGTGGCTGACACCTTCTAGAAAATGTGTAAGAAGAGTTCGAAATCGAATGGTAGTTGCGCGTATGTATGTTGCATCGCCAACTGAGGGTGAGCGCTTCTACCTACGTTTACTGCTTAATCATATTCTAGCCCCAATATCGTTTAATTATCTATATACCGTGCATGGAATTCGATACACCACATTTAAAGAAGCTGCTGAGAAACAAGGTCTACTTGAAGAAGATAATAGTATCAAAGAATGCCTAGCAGAGGCTAGAAATTTCAGAATGCCGACTGCACTGCGATGATTATTTGCAACAATATTATTGTATTGTCAACCAACAAGAGTAAGAACACTATGGGATGAAAATCAAGCGGCGATGGTTGAAGATTACGATAGCACCAGCACTGCAAATAGTAGCTTCTTAATAAACAGATTACTTTGTGATTTGAACAACATCTTCGAACAATATAACAAAAGCACAACAGATTTTGACCTGCCAAGGATAAGCGAGGGCGTACAATACTCAGCAGATTTACCAGGTTTGATTGACAATGAACTATCAATTCCAATATCGGATTTGGATCTGCATTCAACATCGTTGTTGAATCATGGACAACAAGGAGCCTATAACACTATATGCACTTGCATAAGAGAAGGAAATGGAGGTATGTTCTTCATTGATGGCCCGGGTGGAACTGGTAAAACGTTTCTCTACCGGACTATATTAGCAACTTTCCGTAACGAAGGTCGAATTGTGATTGCAACTGCAACTTCCGGGATAGCAGCAAATTTACTCCCAGGAGGCTGCACTGCTCACTCTAGGTTCAAAATACCAATTAAACTCGAGAATGTACTAAATTGTGGCTTTAGTAAACAATCTGATTTGTGCAAATTAGTTGAAATGTCATCAGTAATTATTTGGGATGAGGCACCGATGGCTAACAGGAAAACATTTGAAATTCTAGATCGTACATTGCAAGATGTGCTACAAATAAATAATCCTTTTGGTGGGAAAGTTCTTATCATGGGAGGAGATTTCAGACAAGTAATGTCCGTTGTTGTGAATGGCACAAGATTAGAAATAATTCGGTCAAGTATCGTTGAGTCTTACTTATGGCCATATGTTAAGCTGCTTAAACTGAAAGAAAATATGAGGGCGCGCAATGATGTTGAATTTGCTGAATTCTTGCTTAGGGTCGGAGATGGTGAAGAGCCAACACTAGAAAATGACATGATTTGTCTTCTTGACTCAATTGTTATGCCTTGGGAAGGAGAGCAATCAATTGATGATTTAATATATTTTGTTTTTCCTAATATGCAAACTTATGATGTCAACTGCACCAATTTTTAGTATACGGAGACGAGAGCCTTAATAACTCCACTAAATGAAGATGTCAACAAGTTGAACGAAAAGTGCATGGACATGTTTCCGGGGGATGACACGACTTACTACTCTTTTGACTCTATTTCAGATGATAACCACAACTTATATCTCCCGGAATTTTTAAACTCTATTAATCCTGGTAATCTACCAACCCACAAATTAACATTGAAGCGTGGATGTCCAATTATGCTTCTCCGAAATATTGATCCAAAAATTGGCTTATGTAACGGCACGAGACTAATATGTCGTAGGTTTGGAAGAAATATTATCGAAGCAACTATATTGGTAGGTCATTTCAAGGGTCTCAGGGTTTTCATTCCATGCATACAGCTTAAAAGCGCAGAAGATTACAAGATGCCATTCGAATTGACGAGGAAACAATTTCCTGTCAGATTGAGTTTCGCATTGACAATTAACAAATCTCAGGGTCAGACAATTGGAAATGTCGGAATCTATCTTCCAAATCACGTATTCAGTCATGGCCAACTATATGTTGCTTTATCAAGAGGTGTTTCAGCACAGTCCACAAGAGTTTTAGTAAAAAACAATGCTATCGAAGGTCATGAGGGTGTGTATACGAAGAACGTCGTCTTCAAAGAGATATTTTATCGGGCCGATCCAACGATGTCAAGAAATACGGTATGCCATCAACTATAACGAAACCCCTTCTTCTTGAGCCCTCATTAATGATATTATAAGATGAACTCCTTTTCTTTTTATTTTTTTCATATTCCTCCATAGTTGTAGAGCAGAGAATCAAAAACTTGAAGGACGCGATCAGTGCATAAATTTCAGTAAAAGTGCATATAACTACAGACTTGCTGAACTGGGCCAGATATGTAATTTGATATATATTAAGTCAGTAATACTTTGATTGTTATGATTACAGCCAACTGTGCAATTCTATTAGTATTTATTCTCTTGATTTATCACTAGCGTTATCCATTTCTGCTTTCTTTGCATCTTTTAAAATCATTGACATTATTTGTTAATCATCATGCTTTACTGTTTAATTTTCCGAAATGTTTCCATGAAAAAATTGTGAGCTGAATCATGAATTTTATAAAATATCAGATTTTAATAGTTGATCGAAAGTATTTTTAATGTTTCTTTTACCTTTTAAATAAAATTTTCAAAACAATTTTAGGGTTTTAATAGTTTGTTGTTTTTAGTTGGTACCACGGTGTTTTCATTTGGTATTCATGAGTTTTTCTTCATCCCCAACTGCTAATAGTTAGGATTTACTGCAACTTAAACATATTTCATTATGTATCACTGCTGGGAGCCCCCACGACAAATGTTGCCCCAATGATACATGTCACTCCCCCGCTGATAGAATGCCTCCCACGAGAAATGGAGCCCCCACTATGATCGTTGCCCCCATGAATGTCGCATCCCCGTCGAATGTCGCATCCCCGCCGAATGTCGCCCAAACGATAAATGTCGCCCCCACGACAAATGTCGCACCCACGACAAATGAAGCACCGACGACAAATGTCGCACCGACGACAAATGTCGCACCCACGACAAATGTCGCACCCATGACAAAAGTGGCATCCCCATCGAATGTCATGCCCCCGCCGAATGCCCCCGGGCCGAAGGCCTGTGCCTGTCCCTTGTATATATATATATATATATATATATATATATATATATATATATATATATATATATATATATATATATATATATATATATATATATATATATATATATATATATATATATATATATATATATAAAGATCAAACAACTGAAAATGATTTTAGAATAGAAAAAGCAGCCTGTCTCAACGAAATCACTAAGACGGAGAGGGATAGTTGAGCTTCCTCTCAAAGATCTCAATGATAAAACTGAGAATTTCTCAGCTTAACTCTACTGCCCTGGTAGGCCAACTTTTCGTCAAACTGCTAGGAAACTATTGCAAATGTTTCAATTGACTCATACTAATAAGAGTTTACCACTAAGTTTATCTACCAATCATGTTGCCAGATAATTATTCTAGCATCTAACTATAACACAAGAAAATGAAACAACTGAATTATAGTTCTATTTAGATAACACTTGAATTATAGAGATGAAACAGTTGGAATACTATACGAGATAAAATTATTCTATGTTAAGCATTCCTAACTCAATTTAGAAAGAATTGAACTTTGGCTCATCAATTGGCTTGGTAAAGATATCTACCACTTGTTTGTCTGTGAGAACAAACTCAAGGCATATATCTTCCTTCTCAACATGTTCTCTAATAAAATAATATTTAATCTCGGTATACTTAGTCCTGCTACGTGGCATAGGTTTCTTAGTAATAGAGATAACACTGGATAAGTAATAAAATAAAGGTATTTTACTTACCCGAAGGTTGTATTCATATAATAGATGTTGCATCCAAAGAAGTTGAGTATATCAACTCCCTGCTGAAATCTACTATTATTCAATTGTGGATATAGCCACATTAATCTTCTTCTTGCTATTCCATGACATCAATCTCTTTTTGAGGAACAGGCATGTCCCACTTCTGCTTTTCCTATCTTCTTTGCACCCTACAAAATCTATATTTGAAAAACCAATTATTTTAAAATCATTGTTCCTAGGGTAACATATGGCAAGATTTTGGATGCCCATAAGATATCTCAAAATTCTCTTTGCAGCCTAGTAATGAGATTTTTAAGACATGTCTGGTACCTAGCACAAACACATATAACATATATAATTTCTAGTCTAGTTACAATCAAATAAATTAGGGACGCAATGATACACCTGTACGTGGATTCATCAAAAGGTTTACCTTTTTATCCTTTTCCATGGATAAATTTTATCTCATAGGAGTTTTCATGGTAGAGGCAGTCTCCATCCCAAATTTTCTAAGTAGTTATCTAGTTTACTTAGTCTGTGAGATGAAAATTCTCTCATCAGGATGTTCACTTGGAGATCTAAAAAGTATTTTATATCTCTCATACTGCTCATCTCAAACTCTTCTTTGTTAAGGTTGGCAAATCTCTTGCAAAGGTTGTCATCAGTAAACCAAAATATTATGTCATCAACATAAATTTGAACTAGGAGACACTTTCCCTTAGAATCCCTTAGGAATAATGTGTTATCTATCTTTCCCTTTAATAACTTGTTCTTAATGAGAAAGGTAGAAAAGGTTTCATACCAAGCCCTAGGGGCTTCTTTAACCCATATAATTCTTTCTTAAGAAAAAAACATGACTAGTTAGAGTTGGATGCACAAAACCTGTGAGTTGCTCTACATATACTTCTTCCTTGAGATTGCCATTCAAGAATGTTGATTTGACATCCATCTTGTAGACTTTGAAACCTTTGTATATAGCAGAGGAAAGGATCATCCTTATTGTCTCTAGTCTTGCAACTGGGGTAATTTTTTGATCAAAATCAATACCCTGCTCTTGCAGGTATCCCTTGGTTACCAGACTGGCTTTATTTTTCATAATTACTCCATTTTAATCCAGTTTGTTTCAAAAAATCCGCTTGGTACCAATTATGATATGTCCTTGAGGTTTTGACACAAGCTTCTAGACCTTGCATTTTTTGAATTACAGTGGCTCTTCCTACATAGCATTAATCCAGAATGGATCTTGGTTATCATCTTCAAATTTCTTTGGCTCCACCTGGGATAGGAAGCTAAAAACTAAACTTTATTGTGTATTCTACTCCTAGTAGTAACTCCATGGCTGGTGTTGGGTCCATTGATCCCAATGGCCCCGATTTGATGATGTCAAAAATGTTAATGAGATAGACATAGTTGTATTTAATGTATAGTTAAGTTCATGCATACATGTTAGTCTTTCTCACAATGATTGGACATCTAGAACAAGAGACAATGACAGTGGACTCAAGGTGGAGCTGGAAACCCAGAAAATCACCTAAGTCCAAAAGCATTGAGTGAGACAAGCTCACTCAATGTAATTCAGTAAAAAGTGCTGAGAGAAGGCAGGCAGTCAAAACTGATAGTATTGCAAAGCCAGAAAAGTTGACTGAAAGTGCAGCTAGATCTGATATACTCTAGAGGGGGGTGAATAGAGTATATGGTGCTTGAAAACTTTTCACAACAATTGTTGTAATCTGAGTGAGCAGGGAAGCAGTTAATAAATCTAATCACATAACTAAACTAATCATAAGCTAATCACAGAATAATCACAGCCAGAAACACTGGAGAAGCAGGCCATCCTCTTCTTCTCATCCCAAGGAAGAGTACTACAAGGGCAAAAAGAAATCCTCTAAAGAGGACAAGTATGGCTCTAATCATAGTAAACATACTTCTTCTAAAGTGGTGTGTTATTGTTGCAGCAAGACAGGGCATGTCATAGCTGACTTCCCTGTCAAAATAAAGGATGCTGGTGGAAAGAAGGAACATCAGCAAAAGAGCAAGAAGGAGAAGTCCTTTATTGTCAAGAAGTAAAAGAGTTGGACTGACTCCTCATCATCAGAGTCGGAAGAGGAGGATGAAGTTGAAGCCCTCATTGGGCTATTTATTCCTGAAGAAGAATCTGTAGAAGCAGACTTCTTAAAGATGTTGGCTGCATTCCCTGGAGTAGCCTGGCCCTAGTAAGGTACATTCTATACCTTCTGTGTTAGATTATATAAATAGTCTAGAATCAAAAGCATCTGCATCAAGAGATGAAGATGGATCTGATTCTGAAGGAGATGTCAATCAATTGATTGATAATTATGGTGAACTCCTACAAGCACTGAAGAGAAGCAAGCTTCTAGCCAAAAAATAGGCTGAGGAGATTGCCTCTCTGAAGTTGTTTATTTTAGACTCAGCAAACATGCTGAACCTGAAGATACAAGAAGTCAGAAAGCTAAAAAAACATCACTGTTATTCAAATGGACACAATTACTTTCAAAAATAACCACACTAAGAATCTTGAAGGAAAACTCCAAAAGGAGGAGGAGCTAGTGGCTAAGTTCTCAAAGCCATGTTCAGTATTACATTTGATTGATTCTTTCTCCTCCCAAAAGGGTAAGAAGTGGTTAGGCTTTAAAGGGAGAAATAGAGCTGCCTATTCTAAAAGGAAGGGCAATGCTCTAGTACAGCCACTAGCCTCCAAGCCTTCAATTCCTTTCAGGAAAGTGGTGCTACCATCTAATAGGTATGACCATAACAACATTCATGGTCACTGGGAGCATGGTATTAGGAATTGAAAGGGTGCTAGTGCCTATAAGGCAGCCCATGAAGATATCTAAATGGCCCATCCTGGACCATTTGTGTTTGTTGCACTAGTCCCAACCCTCAAAAATAAAGCAGCAACCCATTCTCAAAGTCTGTCAGTCTACAATCAGACTAAAGGAAATTCTGTCAGCACAACATACTTGGGTATATCTGAAGCTATCAGGAGCCTGCACACTGAAAAGAAGGAAGCCGCTGATAGGGCCCAAGATATCCCTAGTACCTCTACTGCCAAACAAATCCCAAAACATGTTGTGGTTGGAGGATGAAAGTGCAACTAGATCTGATATACTCTAGAGGGGGGTAAATAGAGTATATGGTGTTTTTGTACTTTTAAAAACTTTTACAACAATTGTTGTAATAAGTGTGAGCAGTGAAGCAAATATAAATCTAATCACAGAACTAAGCTATGCAAAAACTAAGCACAGACAAATCAAGGCCAGAAACAAAAAGTAAACAAGCAGAGCCAGAGGACACAAGGAAATATAGTGGTTCCCCAAACTTGGGTACATCCACTCTTCTACCACCCTAGGTAGGAATCCACTACATGATGAGTTGATCAGGTGTCCTGGGCACCAATGAGCTTTTGATAAGGTGCTCAAAAACCAAAGCAGATTTTTTGATCAGGTGTCTTGCCACCAATGAGCTTTTGACAAGGTGCTCAAAAACCAGATTCAAACTTTTGAAGGGAGTTTGAGAAACCCTTTACAAACTGGGGGTGAGAGAGTGATGACAGTCTTCTCTTTCTCAAACAACTGAGAAGACTATGTGGATTGATGTCAAAGCTCCCCCTGAATCCTTGAAATCTTCAGGAAGAAAAGCTTTGCTTGAGGGTGATAGGCCTTCAAAGGTAGAACTCCAGCAATAGATGGTTTCAGCAATGGCTGAAATGTTGAGTGTCTGGAGTCTTAAAATGATGTTGGCCTTGAACACTTTGAAAGATGAAGAGATTTTGAAAGCTTGATCTGTTTGATGAGTGTTCTTCAGAATTCTTTTTGACAGAAGATTTTGAAAGAGTCTCTGTACTCTGTATTGTGTGTTCTCTTCTTGTTAATCTCTGTTGATTCAAAAAACATTCTGTCTTTTATTCTCTGTTCCAGAATAGAATATCATTCTCTGTCAAAGATAGTCGTTGGTCTGCATTGATTGCATCCTTAATTGCATCCTTAATTGCATAATCTCTTCTAGAGGAAAGTCCACAGAATTATTCCTTGAAAGATCCCTTGAAACTTGGTCCAGAAATAAATGAAAACGGCTAGCAAATCTCTGAATTAATTGCAGAATAACTCCTGTCTGATTTTAATTTGAATTCTGGAAGATATCTGAAATCGTCAAACTGAGCTCTGCTATCGTCGAGCTGAACTCAGCGAACTGGAAAACTAAAGCAGCAAAATAATCGTCGATCTGAGCTCAAAGATCGTCGAACTGAGCTCAGAGATAAAGATCCAAAGCAGAGTCAAAATCGTCTACCTGAGCTCACCGATCGTCGAATGGAGTTCGACGATATTGTGAAGTTGAGCTCAGCGATCGTCGAGTGGAGCTCGACGATCTGTCGAAGTTGAGCTCGACGATCGTCGATCTGAGTTCGACGAATCGTCGTGCTGAGCTCGACGAATCGTCGTGCTGAGCTCGACGATCAGACTTACTCTCCAGTCTGAAAAACTTGGACTTCAGGGCAGCTTCCAAACCTAGACTTCTAACCCTTAGACTCAATTCTAATTGACCTATTAAGTTATACAGAAGGTCAAGAAAAGATTCCTAGAGATATAGTGATCTTGACCCAAATTAGTAATAGGGTGTTCCAACAATCTCCCCCTATTTTGGTTAGGATTACTATTTACAGATTTTGGAAAGTCAAATAACAACATATAATTAGAAAAGCATAAAAACAACAGCTAGACATGGCAGAAACATCACAGAGAGATATATATATATATATATATATATATATATATATATATATATATATATATATATATATATATATATATATATATATATATATGTATATGGCATCCAGATAGCAGTCAGAAAATCCAAAGATTGTCACCTTACAAAGTCACTTCTTCTCTTTGCCTTTAACCATCTTGATTTCTCTGTTAGGGTTTTGGGCTTCCTTGTTGGACCTGGTGTCATCTGCTGCACCCAAGTAAGTTTGCTTTGCAGGCCTGGGAACCACAGCAGTAGGATGCAATTCCATATATCTGTCTGCATCAAAGAATTTGCTGGAAGCATATCTCTCTAACTCCTTTTATCTTTGCTCTGACATAGTAGAAATATTGGAAGTGTCTAGCCCTTGTTCTTTGGCCTTCTTTATCTGATCTAATGCAGCCATTTCCTTCATCCTAGCAGTCCAAGCAGATGGATTCTTTTCAGGGTCCTCAAATGGTACAGGTGGCTCATACCTGTTGGAAGAATTGTCTTGAGGAGGCCTGGCAGACATTGTCTCTTTGAGCTTGTAGGGGAAGGGACCAGAAGTAGTATCAGCTGAAACATGTCCTCCCCTGGAGTATGGGTGCTGCCTGGAATGCCCTTTAGAATAAACCTGAAAATCTCTGTGATTTCCCCTGTATCCTCCTCTCCTAGAATAAGAACCCCTAGACTGGCTTTCCCTTTTGTAGGATCTGGTATGGGGTTGATAGGGAGCCTGGCTTCTAGCTGGGGCTTGACTTGCAGAGCTGCCACCTGCACCTGCATCAGGAGGAGGTGGTAGAGGAGGATGAGGGTGCTGGAACTGGGATGAGCCCTTTTCATACTTTCTCTTCTTCTTCATGGCTTTCAACTGGTTTTTGAAATACTGCATCCAATGTTCAGTAATTTGGCAGTTATGCAGAATATAATAAGGAATATCATTATTATCCTTGACTTTTGCAGGAGGAACCCTTTTCATTGCCTTGCTCCTAGCTTTCCTTTTCCTTGCAATAGTAGCAGCTGAATCATCAGAGTCTGTTTTGAATTCATCAGTCTCAGAACTCTGGTCATCATATATAGCATCTATCTTCTTCATAAGATCTTTCTTTAATTGAACAGAGGCAGAAGCTGAACCAGCAGCAGCAGGGACAGCAGTAGAGACAGGAGCAGATACAGCAGCAGCTACAGGAGGAGAAGCAGAAACAATAACAACAACAGCAGAATTGTTGACAGCAGCAGTAACATCAACAAAATCTGTAGCAGGCTCAAAAACAGTGGCCTCTGTCATCAGAAAATCCTTGGATATTGGCTCATCAGAAACAATTGGGATTTCAGCAGCAGTGAGAACATCTTCAGCAGCAGCATCAACAATTTCAGAAGCAAAGGCAGTCCTTTCTTCAACAGCAGCAGCAGCAGCAATCACTGAGTGTACAAAAGAAGAAATGATGTTGGGGTCACAGCCAGAGAAAGGCACCAGTGCCTTAGATAGGTCTTCTGAGGGCTGGACAGCATTAACCTCTGGGAGATGGCTGAAGAAGGCAGGATCAAAGGCAGAAAGCAAAGACTGTAGGTCTATTGCCAGAACTACAGTAGGAGCCTGACATGCTGGAGGCATAGCAACAGTATCAGAAGAGGCAGCAGACACAGAAATCTCAGCAGCAGCAGCAGTATCATCAGCAGTAGGAGCAGAAGCAGCAGCAGCAATAGCATGAAGGCTTGCTTCATATGACATCTCCCCCTGCCTAGATGCAGATACATCTGTATCAAGGCACACTGCTGGAGGTGCTGCCTGAGGAAGGAGGGAGGAAAGCCTGGCAGAGAGAGCTGCCACTGACTGTTGTAGAGGAGCTAAGGAGGTCTCTAACAATAGAGATAGCTTGGGGGCAATGAGCTCATACAACCTGTCAGCTAGGGCTGAGAGGTCTACTTGCTCAATCACAGGAGCAGAGGTAGATGGAGTAGGGATAGCTGAGGATGCTGGAAGTGGAGGGCTGGAGAGTGGAATGGATGGCTCAGTAGTGGGGATGGTGGAGATGGAGGACAAGGGGATGGATATGGACGGAGTGAATGTTGGTTGGTCAATGATGTGGAGGAGGAGATCTTGAAAAGATGTGGAGGAGGAGGGTAACTCAGGAGGAGATGAGGGGGAATCATCCATGTAGGAGTCATCCAGAAGGGTGAAAGATGGTATGGAAGGTGATGATGTGATATCTGGTGGAGGGTATGAGAACAATGGGTGGAAGTGGTCTGCAGGAGGAGGTAGAATTGGGTCTGGAGATAGAGTTGAGGTTGGAGATGGGCTGGATATGATAATGGGGGATAAAGCTAGAATGGTGGATGGAAGAGGTAGGGTTGGAATTGGAGGAGGAGAAGAAGCAGCAACAGCAGCAGCCAGGTCTTCTGCAGGAGCAGAGACCTGTGGGGGAGTGACTCTGTGAGTCCCGGTGCCTGATGGAGCACTAGAGGAGGGCCTGCTGGGCTTGCTTATTTGCCTGTCCCACTTGCCAAAGAGGGCACAAGTGAGTCTCTTGGAGGCATTGATGTGCACTCCAGAGGAGACCAGCAAGGCAGGGCACTTGTTCTGCAGGAAGACTCCAATAATCCTTCCAAAATTAACAAAGCTTTTGTTGATTTTCTTCTTGATTAGGTCAAAGAAGACCTCTCCCCAGTTCAAACTTTTCTTATCCACTAGAGCTCCCATGAGACAGAGCTGATGTCTGGAGATAGTATCATGAGCTGAGTGCTTTGCCAGCAGCACTTTTCCTACAACATCTGCTAGGAACCTGTACTCAACAGACAGGTTCCTTTTGAATAACTTGCTAGGGTTTCCCTCTGGATGACCCATCCTGGCAAGTATGTCAGCAAACTCCTCTCCAGATAACTCAGCAAAATCATCTCCATTCCTTAGTCCAAAAACCTCTGTTAAAATGGTGGGGGTCAGAGGTACCTGAGTTCCAGCAATGGAGCCAACTATAGTAGAGTTGTCCAGATTATGAGCAGTGTAAACCCATTCCTTGATTTCATCTGAAGCCAGCTTTATCCTGGTGGTCATGAGGGCAGACAAGTTCTGATCCTTGAATAAACTCAGAATGTCTTGGAAAACTTGGTCAGTAGTGCTGAAAGATTCCAGATCAATATCGAATCCAGCATCGAACTTCATTGCGGCTAGAACAGCAACTGATACAGCCATTGTACCTGCAGAAATTCAACAAACAAAATGACCAAGTGTAGAACTGTTTGGAGGGAAGAAGATTCTTGCAGAGAAATTGAAAGCGCAAGAGAGAACGACGGCGAAAAATGAGTTTTATATTAGGGTTCGACGCAGAATTGGAAAGATCGTTGAACTCAGTTCGACGATCGAGGCTTCTAAAGGAATCTGAAGATACTCCAACATCGTCGATCTCCGTTCGACGATCTTGGAAAGCGTCGAGCTCCGTTCGACGATCGTTCAGTGAACATAATCGTCGAGCGCCGTTCGACGATCGTTGACCGGAAGAGATAGTTCATACTATCTGAGAGGCGCTGAACTCAGTTCGACGATTCTGGAAATCGTCGATCTCCGTTCGACGATCTGTGGGGAAATCGTCGAGCGCAGTTCAGAGATCAGAAAAATTCTAGACACTAAGAAAAATCAGAATTTTTGCCTAGTCTTGGTCAATTTTTAGCTTTCAAAAACTTAGAGATTATTTAAGGCTTCCTCCATCTAACATTCCTAACTGATTTAGGAAGAAGGTGTGTTTCTTTTCATCCAAAGGCTTGGTGAAAATATCTCCCCTTTGTAAATCAGTTGAGATATATTGCAATTCAATTTTATTCTTTTCAACATTGTCCCTTAAGAAATGATGGCTTATCTCTATGTGTTTTGTCCTACTATGGAGGACTGGATTTTGAGCTATAGAAATAGCACTTGTATTGTCACAAAAGATTTTAGACTTCTCTAAGTTGTAACCATAGTCTAGGAGTTGGTTTTGAATCCACAATATTTGTGAACAACAACTGCCTGCAGCCATATATTCGGCTTCAGCAGTTGAGGTTGACACAGATGTTTGTTTCTTACAAAACTAAGAGACAAGTCTGTCACTAAGGAACTGACAAGTTCCACTGGTGCTTTTCCTGTCAATTCTGCATCCAGCATAATCAGCATCAGAGAATCCAGTTAAATCAAATGCTGAATCTTTTGGATACCAGAGACCTAGATTTGGACAACTTTTAACATACCTGAGAATTCTCTTTACTAATGTTAGGTGTGACTCTCTAGGGCTTACTTGGAACCTAGCACATATACATGTAGCAAACATTATATCTGGTCTACTAGCTGTAAGATACAGTAAAGAGCCAATCATTGCTCTATATGTTGTCTGATCAGCAGGTTTCCCATGTTCATCAGCATCCAATACAGCATTGGTAGGCATGGGTGTTTTCATACAAGATGCCTCAGACATACCAAATTTCTTAACCAGTTCATTAGCATATTTGGTTTGAGAAATAAAGATGCCTTCAGCATGTTGTTTGACTTGCAATCCTAGGAAGAAGGATAGCTCACCCATGCTACTCATCTCAAATTTAGAATGCATCAGGTTAGAAAACCTTCTGCACAATTTGGAGTCAGTAGAACCAAAAATGATATCGTCTACATAAATTTGTACTAGTAGGGTATGGGACTTATGGGTTCTAATAAAAAGAGTTTGGTCTACTCTACCCCTTATAAAACCATTTTCCAAGAGAAAGCATGCTAGGGTCTCATACCATGCTCTAGGAGCTTGCTTGAGACCATATAATGCTTTGTTCAGTCTAAAAACATAATCAGGATAAGTTGGAGAGATAAAACCTGGAGGTTGTCTGACATAAACTTCCTCTTTGATGTCTCCATTCAAGAAAGCACTTTTGACATCCATCTGATAGACTTTGAAGCCTTTGTGAGCTGCATAAGCTAGAAATATCCTAATGGCTTCTAATCTTGCAACAGGTGCAAAGGTCTGGTCGTAGTCAATTCCTTCTTCTTGAGAATATCCCTGGGCAACTAGCCTTGCCTTGTTCCTTATAATTACTCCTTGATCATCCAGTTTATTTCTGAATACCCATTTTGTTCTAACAATGGAATGATCCTTAGGCTTTGGCACTAGTTCCCATACTTTGTTCCTCTCAAATTGATGCAACTCCTCTTGCATTGCAATGATCCAGTGTGGATCTTGCTCTGCATCTTGAATGGACTGAGGTTCAATTTGAGAAAGGAAGCAGGTGTGCAACAGGTTTTGGTTGACCTGATTTCTGGTTTGCACACCAGCTGAGAGTTCTCCAATTATTTGGGAAATTGGATGGTCTCTTGATGTTACTAAATCAACAGGGGGTGTTGATTGTTCACCAACCTGTGTTGTTGTTTCCTCTTGTGGTACAACAACTGGCTCTTCAAGTGGTGCTTCAATGTGTGGGGCATTCCCTTCCTCTTCACTGCTTTCTTCTTCTTGAGCAACCTGTAACTTGTTCATATCTTCAACTAGAGAGTGTTCCTGCACAGGTTCTATGGTAGAAGAAATCTTCTCCTTGAAAGACATGTTAGTTTCATCAAATGAAATATGAACAGATTCCTCAATTTTCAAAGACGATTTATTATAGACCCTATAGGCCTTGCTGATCATGGAGTATCCCAGAAACACTCCTTCATCAGCTTTGGCTTGAAATTTTGCTAAGTATTTCTTGTCATTATTGTGAATATAGCAAATGCAACCAAAAATTCTAAAATAGTCAACTTTAGGTTTCTTCCCTTTGAGTAATTCATAGGGAGTCTTTCCCTTCAGTTTATGTATCAGACTTCTGTTATGCACATAGTTGGAGGTGTTCACTGCCTCTGCCCAAAAGGATAGAGGTAGATGAGCATCTGACAACAATGTAGTGGCAGATTCAATAAGGGTTCTATTTTTCCTTTCAGCTACCCCATTTTGTTGAGGAGTTCTAGGAGCTGAGAAAGTATGCCTGATCCCTTCACTCTGACAGAACTCTTGCATAAGAAGAGAATCAAACTCTGTCCCATGATCACTTCTGATCAGGGCAATGTGAGTATTGAACTCAATCTGTATACATTTGAGAAACTCTGTCAGACACTTAAAGTTATCAGACTTCTTCCTTAGAAAGAACACCCAAGTGAATCTAGAGAAGTCATCTACAACTACTAAAGTGTAGGATTTCCCTCCTAGGCTTTGTACTGTGATGGGTCCAAATAGATCCATGTGTAACAGATACAATATCCTAGGTGAATCACTCTTATTAAGTGACTTAAAACTGTTTTTAGTTTGCTTGCCTAATTGACAAGTCTTGTAGAGTCCTTCCTTCTTGTAGGGGCCAGAAGGTAGTCCTCTAACAAGGTTGTCCTTGGATAGCCTAGCAATAGTTCTAAGGTTTAGGTGTCCTAGTCTCTTATGCCATAAAACATTTGGTCTACAGACTGAATTAAACAAGCAGATATCTATATCAGTTGAAAGAAAATCTACTAAGTAGATGTTACCTTTCCTTATACCTGTCAACACTGTTGTGTTGTCCTCTGTCTTGATTTTGCATAAGGTTTTGCTGAAGGTCACCTGGTAGCCTTCATCACATAGTTGACTGATGCTGATCAGGTTGTGCTTCAGTCCTTCCACATATGCTACCTTCTTGAAGGTTACTGATCCAATCTGTACTGCACCATATCCCTTAGTTTGTCCAAAGTTGGAATCACCAAAGATAACTTTGGGTCCAAGCTTGGCTCTGAAGGATGTGAGGTTGTCCTTATTCCCTGTCATGTGCTTAGAGCACCCACTATCCAAATACCATTGCTGGTTAGATGTTGGATAGGTCTTCACCTGCACATGAAACAATTCACTTGTTTTTGACCCAGTTTACCTTGGGCCTAGGTTGATAACCTCTAAATTCAGAAATGAAAGACATCACTGGCTGACTCTTATATCCTTCAGGATGATATCTCCTTGGAGTAAAATCCATTCAGTATAAGGGTTAAAGGTTTGGGATGAAGAACCCTTAGGATTCAATTTTGATTTGCCTTTGAAAACGTTTCCAGAGTTTTGACCTCTGTTCGACGATCTTGGAGCTGCGTTCGACGATCTTGGGTCAGATCGTCGAGCTCCGTTCGACGGTCGACTATGGCTGCGGTCAGGTATATGAGATCGTCGAGCTGCGTTCGACGACTTTGGCTGAGATCGTCGACCTGCGTTCGACGATTTTTCCTGAGATCGTCGAGCTGCGTTCGGCGATCGTCGATCTTCATTCGGCGATCGTCGATCTCCGTTCGACGATTTTTGCTGGGACTAAGTTTTCTGAGGCAGATCAGAATTTTTCCTGGCAACCTCTACAACTCCCTTTCCCTTGCTAGAAATAAACTTGATGGGAGTTGTTAGGACTATAGGTTGGCTGGATGAAGCACCCAAGCCCAGTGTACTGTTGAATCTACAGTTCACTGTGCTTGTGATGTCCATCAACTTGATGCTT
The DNA here is from genome assembly GCA_039583875.1 of Platanthera guangdongensis. Taxonomy (NCBI): domain Eukaryota; kingdom Viridiplantae; phylum Streptophyta; class Magnoliopsida; order Asparagales; family Orchidaceae; genus Platanthera; species Platanthera guangdongensis. The sequence goes on along the minus strand of CM077167.1, from coordinate 118,557,893 downwards.
CTCCCATTAAGGGATTCTTCAAGCTTCTTGGCCTCAGAGAGCTCACTTTTCAGTGTAGCTATCTGTTCCCTACAGTTCTCCAACTCCTGAGAGAGTTTGAGGTTTTCTGACTTTAAACCATTGTGTTCAGATAATTGATTTCTGAGAGAGATAATCTCTTTCTCAGACTTTAGCAGGTCTAAACACAGTGCTTTAAATTCAGATTTAAAATCTTCTGAAGTAAAATCAAAAGAACTAATTACCTGATCTTCTTCAGGTTGGGTTTCTGAGTCTGACTCTGACTCTTCATCCTCTGAATTGTGCTGTGAGGCATTAATTGCCATCATGCAGAATTCCTTTTCTTCTGCATCATCCTCATCATCACTGGAGCTGGATGAGGCTTCTGATTCCTCTTCTGTCTCACTCCAGGATTCAGCAACAAACCCTTTTCTTGTATGCTTATTCCTGCTTGAAGAAGGTTTGCCATTTCCATTCCTTTTGGGGTCCTTCTCCTTTCTTCTTTCTTTTCTGTCCCTTCTGTCCTTGTTCTTGTTATCTGGACAGTCAGGAACTATATGCCCTGGTTTCCTGCAACCAAAGCAAATAATGTCTTTGTTATTGCCAATGGACTTGTCATACCTTGGCTTATCCTGCTCCTTGTATGATCTTCTTCTGAAGTCCTTTCTGGCCATCTTGTAGAATCTTTTGGCCAACAAGCTGAGAAGTTAATCATTGCCTGTAGCTTTTTCTTCAGGCAGATCTTCAGTTGCCTTGAATGCTATGGTCTTCTCTTTTCTTATGGCTGGTGAAGCAGCCTTCTGTTCTTCCTCTCTATTCTTGATGAGTAGCTCATAAGATTTGAGCTTACCCAACAAGGCTTCAGTGGTGATCTCATTTAGACCTCTGGCATCCTTAATTGGCCAGATTCTTGAATCCCAAGTACTGGGGAAGCACATTAGGATCTTGTCATTAAGTTCTGTCAGAGAAATCTCTTTGTCCAATGTCCTTAGCTCACTGACAATTAGACTCAATCTGTTGTACATGTCTCCCACTGACTCAGTCTCTCCCTTCTTGAAGTTCTCATATTGGGAGATGAGATGGGATCTTCTGTCCTTTCTCTCATCAGCTGAGCCTGAGACAATTTCTGAGAGCTTGTACCAAATCTCCTTGGCTGAGTTGCATTCAGCTACCTTTTGGAATATGTCATCTGACATTGTCTGGGCTAGGATGTTCATAGCCTTGGCATCAGCTACTTTCCATTTTTTGATGTCAGCATCTGTTCCTGATGGAGGTGGAACAACATTTGTGCTTGTGCTCTCTGGGGGTCTTGGACACACTGTCAAAACAGAATTGAAAATATCTTCGTCAATGGAATTCATGTAAAGTCTAATCCTTGCTTTCCAAAGTGCAAACTTGGAAAGATTGCACACTGGAGGTCTGGTGCTAGCATAATCTTTGTTTTGGGCCATGATTTGTGCAACCAAAGACTAATAATAAAATACAAAAGAAAAACAGATCTAGTTTGGAATCTTGGGGTTCAGGTGTTAGCCTGTACAACCAATCAGATATGGTATGTTTAACCAACCTGCCTCTGATACCAATTGAAAGTGCAACTAGATCTGATATACTCTAGAGGGGGGTGAATAGAGTATATGGTGTTTTAGTACTTTTAAAAACTTTTACAACAATTGTTGTAATAAGTGTGAGCAGTGAAGCAAATATAAATCTAATCACAGAACTAAGCTGTGCAAAAACTAAGCACAGACAAATCAAGGCCAGAAACAAAAAGTAAACAAGCAGAGCCAGAGGACACAAGGAAATATAGTGGTTCCCCAAACTTGGGTACATCCACTCTTCTACCACCCTAGGTAGGAATCCACTGCAGGATGAGTTGATCAGATGTCCTGGGCACCAATGAGCTTTTGATAAGGTGCTCAAAAACCAAAGCAGATTTTTTGATCAGGTGTCTTGCCACCAATGAGCTTTTGACAAGGTGCTCAAAAACCAGATTCAAACTTTTGAAGGGAGTTTGAGAAACCCTTTACAAACTGGGGGTGAGAGAGTGATGGCAGTCTTCTCTTTCTCAAACAACTGAGAAGACTATGTGGATTGATGTCAAAGCTCCCCCTGAATCCTTGAAATCTTCAGGAAGAAAAGCTTTGCTTGAGGGTGATAGGCCTTCAAAGGTAGAACTCCAGCAATAGATGGTTTCAGCAATGGCTGAAATGTTGAGTGTCTGGAGTCTTAAAATGATGTTGGCCTTGAACACTTTGAAAGATGAAGAGATTTTGAAAGCTTGATCTGTTTGATGAGTGTTCTTCAGAATTCTTTTTGACAGAAGATTTTGAAAGAGTCTCTGTACTCTGTATTGTGTGTTCTCTTCTTGTTAATCTCTGTTGATTCAAAAAACATTCTGTCTTTTATTCTCTGTTCCAGAATAGAATATCATTCTCTGTCAAAGATAGCTGTTGGTCTGCATTGATTGCATCCTTAATTGCATAATCTCTTCTAGAGGAAAGTCCACAGAATTATTCCTTGAAAGATCCCTTGAAACTTGGTCCAGAAATAAATGAAAACGGCTAGTAAATCTCTGAATTAATTGCAGAATAACTCCTGTCTGATTTGAATTTGAATTCTGGAAGATATCTGAAATCGTCGAACTGAGCTCTGCTATCGTCGAGCTGAGCTCAGCGAACTGGAAAACTCAAGCAGCAAAATAATCGTCGATCTGAGCTCAAAGATCGTCGAACTGAGCTCAGAGATAAAGATCCAAAGCAGAGTCAAAATCGTCGACCTGAGCTCACCGATCGTCGAATGGAGTTCGATGATATTGTGAAGTTGAGCTCAGCGATCGTCGAGTGGAGCTCGACGATCTGTCGAAGTTGAGCTCGACGATCGTCGATCTGAGTTCGACGAATCGTCGTGTTGAGCTCGACGATTAGACTTAGTCTCCAGTCCGAAAAACTTGGACTTCAGGGCAGCTTCCAATCCTAGACTTCTAACCCTTAGACTCAATTCTAATTGACCTATTAAGCTATACAGAAGGTCAAGAAAAGATTCCTAGAGACATAGTGATCCTGACCCAAATTAGTAATAGGGTGTTCCAACAGAGGACTTAAGAAAAATGTTACTGTACCTTCTAGAATGTGAGCTGCAGACAGCTATGCTATAAATCCAGCACTCAAAAGAAGGTACAACATTTATGAGTGCTGGTGTTGTGGCAAAGTGGACCACTATATTATTGATTGCTGGCACAATAAGAGTGTCCACAGAGATAATGTTGGCGTACCTGTCAGAAGAGCTGCAGGTAGGCATATTCAATTTCAGTCTAACCTGCGCATAGTTCCCAATAAGAATTGGGGTCCTAAGGAAAGATGATCTATTTTTTGCAGGTGAGTCCAAATGGCCATACCCTTATATGGTACTTGGACAGTGGATGTTCCAGGCACATGACTGGAATAAGGAGCATGCTGAAGAAGTGCACAGCAGTTAGAAATGGACCCAAATTCATCTTTGGTGATTTAGAAAGAGGAGCAACCAAAGGGTTTAGTAAGATATCTAATGGCATAATCACTATCACACAAGTAGCTTATATGAAAGGTTTGCAACATGACGTGATAAGCATAAGCCAACTTTGTGATCTTGGCTATGATATTTGTTTACTCAAGGATGAGTGCCAAATTAGGAGATCAAATGACCAAACGGTCATCTTGACATGCACTAGGAGAGGAAATGTGTACTATCTCAATTTTGATTATGAGAGTAAGGATTCTCCTATATTCCTAATTGCAGATGAGAAAGCTTCATATTGTGTCCAATGGCATAAGAGGCTAGTTCATATGTATTACAAAACCATAAGCAAATTCTTTAGTGAAGAGCTAGTGAGAAATGGTCCTAAGGTGAAGTGCATCAAGGAGGGTATCTTCTAAGCATGCCACAAGGGCAAGCAGACCAGGACCTCCTTTCAGACCTTGCTACCAAAGACTCAATAAGGTGTTTATACCTCCTGCATATGGATCTTTTTATTCCTATGCCAGTTCATAGTATAGGTAGGAAAGTCTACACCCTTGTGATTGTTGATGACTTTTCCAGATTTGCCAGGGTGTTCGTTCTAAGGAAGAAATATGAAACCACTGATGTCTTCCAGACATTTGTTAGGCAAATTCACAATGAACTGAATAGTACTATGGTCAAAATAAGAAGTGACCATGGGACTGAGTTTCAGTCTGAATGCATGATAAGATTCTGTGAAGAACTTGGGATTTATCAAGAGTTATCCTCTCCTAGAACACCCCAGCAAAATGGGATTACTGAGAGGAAAAATAGAACTCTCATAGAAGCTGGTAGAACCATATTAAGTGACACATTTCTCCCAGAATATTTCTGGGCTGAGGCAATGAACATAACATGTCATGTCCTTAACAGATATTCCATCACAAAAAGCCACAAGAAGACTCTCTATTAGATTCTGAAGGCAGAAAACCAAACTTATCCAACTTCAGGATTTTTTTAGCAAGTGCTATGTTCTTAACAATTATAAGTACTATGTGACTAAGTTTGTTGCTAAGTCCCAAGAATGGATATTTGTTGTGTACAACAACAATAGTTGGGCATATAGGATCTATAACTTGACTACTCAAGTTGTAGAAGAATCAGTACATATTGTCTTTGATGAGTCAAACCTAATTAACTATGAGCTTCCAAGCACCTCTTCTAGTTCTACAGGTTTAAAGGATGTGATGGACGAGCTTACCATTAGGGAAATGGATCCAAAAGTACAAGATAAGGAAGAAGATCGGTTTTGTCAAGGGGAGCTCAGGACTAACAAGCTGAGGATGAAGAACAGTCAGCTGAAGACAATGAAGTTCAGCCAGTAGAGAACAATGCAGAATAGCTAGCTGAAGCAAGAATTCCTCCAGCTGTGTGACATTTGAGGGACCATGCAGCACACTAAATCATTGGTGATGCAAGACATAGTGTCCAGACAAGGAGTAAGAGCATCAACATAACTTTGTGTTCAAGCTTTCTTTCACAAATAGAGCCCAAGAAGCTTGAAAAGGCTATGAAAGACTCTTACCGGATTGAAGCTATGCAGGAAGAGCTGAATCAGTTCTAAAGATGTAGAGTCTAGGAGCTGGTTCCCAGACTAAAGGAATAAAATGTCATAGGAACAAAATGGATCTACAGGAACAAGCTAGATGAGAATGGTATTATTGTTAAAAATAAGGCCAGATTGGTAGCAAAAGGCTACAAGCAAGAAGAAGGAATAGATTTTGACCAAACCTTTTCCCCAATAGTAAGGCTGCAAGCAATAAGGTTATTCCTTGCTTTTACTGCCTATCAAGGATACAAAGTCTTCTAGATAGATGTGAACTCAACATTCCTGAATGAAGACTTAAAAGAGGAAGTATATGTAGACTAACCACCATGTTTTGTAGATCCCCACTTTCCTAATTATGTTTGTAAGCTTAAGAAAGATCTATATGGGTTGAAGCAAGCCCCTAGAGCATGGTATGAAACATTGTCTACTTTCATCATTGAGAACAAATTCTCAACGGGAAAATAGATAAGATCCTATTCCTATGGGAATCTAAGGGCAAGGTCATCCTAATCCAGATATATGTTGATGACATTATCTTTGGATCTACTGAAAACAATCTTTGCAAGAAGTTTGCCAAACTTATGCAAGGGACGTTTGAGATGAGCAGCATGGGTGAGCTAAAATTCTTCTTGGGACTCCAAGTAAGACAGACTGATGATGACTTGTCCATATCTCATTTTAAGTTCACAAGGGAGTTAATTAAGAAATATGGTATGGAGAATGCCTCTACCATGGGAACTCCAATGGGATCAAGTATGCCTGTAGGCAAAGATGAGGCAGGGAAACCTATTGATGAGTCTTTGTATAGAGGGATAATTAGCTTCCTTTTATATTTGACAGCTAGTAGGTCTGACATTATGTATGCTACATGTCTCTGTGCTAGCTTTCAGGCATGCCCTAAAGAATCTCATTATTCTACTACAAAGAGAATTTTAAGGTATCTTAAGGAGACACCAGATCTTAGTCTATGGCACCCTAGGAATAGAGATTTTGAGTTAACTGGATTTTCAGATATAGATTTTGCAAGTTGCAAGGAAGACAGGAAAAGCACCACTGGTACATGTCAATTCCTAGGTGGAAGAGTGGCATCATGGAGCAGCAAGAAGTAGAATAGTGATGTTATCTCCACTACAGAGTTAGAATAAATTTCAGTTGAAGACTATGCATTTAAGATAAGTAGAACTCCTCTATATTGTGATTCTACTAGTGCACTTTATATTGCTAGGTATCCAGTTTCACATACCAGGACTAAGCATATAGAAATTAAGTATCATTTTATTAAGGATCATGTTGAGAGAGAAGACATTTTCGTAGAGTTTTTCTCCACTGACAATCAAGTTGCAGATATCTTCACTAAGCCTCTAGATGAAGTCAAGTTAAACTCCTTCAAAATTAAGTTAGGTATGTTGAACTTAGAATAGCTTTAGGTACTCTCTAAGGTATTATGCTTGGTACAGATTTGTTCTTTTTGCAGGTTCTGCAGACCTAGTGGAAAGCAAGATGAGAGAAGATGCTTCTTCTCAAGTAGTATCTGCAGCTGCAGGACTAGAGACTTACAAGTAGTCTTCTCTAGTGGTGTAGAGAATTTTCAGTCATACTGAATTTCAAGTGCTCTCAAGTGGTGGTATTAAGTGATATTAAAGTCATCCCTATATAAGGGGCATGTTGGCAGCTGCAATTCTGGCTTCATTTACGTCAGCTAGGGGGAGAACACAAGGGGAGAAAAAGACATGATCCTCCTTCCTAACAAGCATCCTGACTATCTGAAGAGGTCAAAAAGGGGGAGAGATGGAGGTCATGTTTACCTTTGGTTGTTCAAGCTCAAGGGGGAGAGATAGAAGATGACTATTGAAAAAGATCAAGCTTAGAGGTAAACCTCTAAGGTGCAACTCACCCTGCAGTAATCCAGGGGGAGTAGGTAAAATTCATTTCATTGAATTTAATATGAATATGCTTTTATTGCCTGTATAATGTGTATCTCATTGACTCAAGTAGCTTGATCAGTGGTTTTGACATGCTTGATCAGTGGTTTTGACAACTTCAAATAGGAGGAGATTTTTGGGTCCATTGATTCTAATGGACCTGATTTGATGATGTCAAACATGTCAATGAGATAGACATAGTTATATTTAATGTATGGTTAAGTTCATGCATACAAGTTAGTCTTTGTCACAATGATTGGACATCTAGTTTAAGAGATACTGACAGATGGACTCAAGGTGGAGTTGGAAACTCAGAAAATCACCTAAGTCCAAAAGCATTAACTGAGGCAATCTCACTCAATGTCATTCAGCAAAAAAGTGCTGAGAGAAGGCAGGAAGTCAAAACTGACAGTATTGCAAAGCAAAAAAAAGTTGACTAAGGCAAAAAGCATTGAGACAACTGATACCACTGAGAAGAAAGCATTGAGACCGCTGGGACAAAGCCTGAGAATATCAACTAAGTCCAGAAGCATTGAGTGAAGCTTCATCAATCAACACCATGCTAAGTCTGTTAATGCCAAACTTCTGCAAGAAGGCAAGATTGTAGAAAATCGACCAAGTCTAGATGCATTGAGTGAACCTTATACACTCAACGCTCTCAACGCCATCAGGAAGAAAGCTGAAGAACATGGCGAAGGGAAAAAGCATTGAGTGAGGGATATATACTCAACGCTCTCAACGTCATCAGGAAGAAAGCAGAGGAATATGGTTAAGGGAAAAAATATTAAGTGAGGGATATACACTCAACGCTCTCAATGCCATCATGCAAAGCTGAAGAAATTTCTAAGTGTAGAATCGCTGAGTCTACCATTCGTTGAGCTGAGCATAGCTTTCATCGAATGGAGTTCAGAGTTCGTAGATCTCAGCTTTTACCTATAAGAAGGACTCAACACTCAGAATCGTCGAACGGAGTTCAGATTTCAAAGAACTCAGCCTTCACCTAAAGAAATAACTGGGCTGAGAAAATTCGTCGATCTCAGCTTCACTGGTTCGTCAATCGAAGCTCTAATTTCGTCGAGCTGAGCTCAAAGTTTGTCGTCCTCAACCTTCACTTGAAGTAAGAACTGAGCTAAGGGAATTCGTCGATCTCAGCCTCACTGTTTTGTCGTGCTGACTTCAGATTTCGTTGAGCTAAGCTTGAAGTTCATCGAATGCGGGATTTCGGAAAAGTTAGTTGATTTTGGCTAAGTCTAGAATGATGCTGACTTAGCAAAGTCAACAAGTCAGCAAGTTCAGAATCGATGCAAATCGACATTAACTGCGTCGTCACTCTACAGTGGATCTCTTGTTAATAGAGCTGAGGTTCTAACCACCATTAAAACGGAGACACATGTCGATCATCTCACAAATGTGACAAGATTATAAACAGTAGAAGAGATCTTAAAAAAATAAGGGGAATTAATTGGATTAATCTCTGATTAAAAATGAGAAGCGGAGTTCATTGTCTTCATCCGCCATTGTTGCAAGAGCCAAGAACTTCAAGATCAAATCTGAAGGGCTTCTGAATTGGTTAGTGCAATCAACATCCACTCCAGCAGTTACAGAGTAATTCTCAGAGAGAGACGAATCTGCCTAGATGTGCCCTAGCTGAAGTTATCTTTTCGATCAAATCCGAGCGTCAATCAGAAGATCATTTTGTTGGATCAAAGAAGAAGGTAGGACTTAAATCTGCTCAGTCCAGATTAGGATATACTCCTGAAGAAGAAGCAGATTCATCTTCTAGTTGTTTCCAGGACAAGCCGGGCATCATTTCAAGATCTCTGTATCGTCCTGTTGCTGTGAAGAAGAAGTTAGGGCTGATATCTGCTCAATCTAGGTAGACATTCACAGAGATTTTTCTCTAGTGTCTGTAATTCATCAACATTTATATTTCTTTGTAAGATTCATTCTGAATCTGAGTGGTAAGCTTAAGGACTGAGCAGTAAGCCTGTGTTATAAAGGCTGAGATAGGGCAGAAGTTGCCTTAGTTGTAGATGTGTGGATTCACACTAAGGTAGGGCCGGATTGCCTAAGCTGTAGGAGTGTGGAGTCACTCTAAGGTAGAGTTCTTGGGAAGAACTTGAGTTGTAGGATCTTGGTGATCTGAGTGGTTGTAACGCCCCCGAATTTTTCGGCAATTATTTAAACCCTCGTTTGGCGTTACGTTGGCGCATTCCCGGCTCGTGCCGTTGTTAGAGTACCTCGTTAGGTGTTCTTAGAGGTTATAGCCTGTTGTATGGTTTCCCCAGCTAGCCGGTGTCTGTTTTGGAGGCCCGGCTGAGCCTCTTAGGGAATCCCTGTACTTTGGCTTCGGGCGAGGTTTGCCCAAGTGTGTGGTCGTCGGAGGTTGTGTCCGACTTCGCCGATGTTTTCGTAGCCCTAGTGTTTAGCTACGGTGCGGATTTGTTCGGAATCCGAGAGCGTTAGTTTTCGCGCCTTTTCGACGGTCGCTAGTTAGCGAGTCGTCATTTGTGCGAGCATATTTTTCATGTTTGCGCATTTAGGGCATAGCGCGTGTTGTAGACATGCAAGGTTTTAATAATTTGCGTGTGCGTGCCTGCGATCATGTGTTAGTGTGTATTTATAAATATATATATATGTGTGTTAGTGTGTATGTATAAATATATATATCTGTGTGTTAGGGTGTATGTATAGATATATATATATATGAGTGTTAGTGTGTATAAATATAAATATATGTATATAAATAAATATGTATATATATATATATATATATATATATATATATATATATATATATATATATATATATCTCATTAGGTTATTCCCCACCCCCCCAACCCGACGGCGGCTTTCAGAAACCCGAGCGGAAAACAGGCGGAAGTCCCCGCAGCGCTCCGACCGCCTGTTCGCCGGCCAAATAAGCCCGGATCTCCAGTTCGAGGCCGGATTCGGACTCCTCTAGGCTAGATCTGCGTTCCGAGGTAACTAATTTGGGATTTCACCATCTCTTTTGCCCGATTGGTAGATTAGGTTTGCAGTTTTTTCTTGGTTTGATGGTGTTGTTCTTCCCCGGTTGGGTTGTCCAGGAAGTTTTGTGGTCTAGGTTGCTTAAGGCCGGCGGTTTTGGAGGTGCTGACCGTTTGTTTTGGTGGCCGGTTGTTTGGAGGGGTTGCGTTGGCCGGCCCTTGCTAGCCCGGTTTTTGTCCAGATTTTCATAAGTTTTCACTGCGATCTTGTCCTATTGGGAAGATCATTGCCGCCGAACTCCTCCTTAAGCTGAGGCAAGTTTTCCCTTGCCAAAGTAAATTTTCTTCATGCTAGTTTTGTGGCTTGATTCATGAGAAGTTCTTGTTATGATTTCAGCACTAGGAAATTTTGATATGATTTCAACATTTGGAATTTTGATATGATTTCAGCATTTGGAATTTTGATATGATTTCGGCACTAGGAATCTTGATGTGACTTCATTATTATTAATTGCAAGGATTTTATCGTAGTTGCCCCTTGGTTGCCCCAAAACAAATCGGATTGGCGTCAAAATCCACCCGAGCCTCTTGTCATTTTGGTGTCAATTCTCTTGTTTGCATTAGTGTTAAGCACCTTGCTAATGTAGGTATCGAACCACCCAAGTAAAGTGTTTATGAGATGTATCAAGCTAAATGTGTACGGTGGTAGTAGGATAACTTTAGGGCTTGGTACCAAGATAGTCGTATAGGTTTAGTTGGAGGTCAGGCTACTTTGTCGTATTTAATATCACGATATTGGTAGGCGTTTAGTATCAAGCTACTTGCACAAATTCGGAATCGTTTCACTTTTAATTTATTTGTGTCAACCGCCTGTTTGGACAAACTCGATGTTTTGTCCCTTGGTATGTTTATAAGGTTATTAGGTGGGTTGTTCTAGATGTTTATGGTTCAGCATTGACTTCATGGTGGGTCATGGAACTACCGGTTAGGGTTTTCCCGAGTCACTTAGTGCTGGAGTAGGATGTGGTTTTAAGGTGGGTCGGACCGATGCCGCCACCCTTGTTTTACTTCTTGTCTTACTAAGACAATGTGAGCTGTTTGGTTGAGATGGACTGAAGCCACCACCATAGCACCTTGAGATGTTTAGGCCTGTGAGACGTGGTTGGACCGTTTCCACCAGTCTAGGCCCTTATTTCTGATTTTTTTTTTGTCCATCTCCAGTACTAGGTGATTCTTTCTGCTCTAGCTTTATACCTGGATTTATTATTTTGCTAATCCTTCCTGCAGAGATTTGAGAGGCTTGACCTCACCCGTGCACTTGGTGCACCCCTTTTTTCTCACTCATGGCGAGTATTATTCCTTCGTTTGTTTACTTTAGCTCCCACCTGTTTCACGTTTTCCTTACACTATTGTTTTATTTTCCTATTGATATATATATTGCTTTGCTGAGGTGTTCTCTTCTTTGAATGCCTCAGGTTCAGGATTATAGCCGACTGTGCGGCTAGGGTTCTTCTGGAGTTTTCTAGTGTTATAGCTGCTGCTGAGTCTCATTTCCTCACTCCTGGGAGGTAGTTTCTTTAGACTTGTAGTACAAACATGCCTATTCACCAGTGGGTTCGTGTCAGTTGTTGGCGCCCACTGGTGGTTTCTCTTTTAGATACTTTGTACCTTGCTTATACTGCTAGATTTTTTTCATGTTTTGGAGTTTATTAAACTTGCTTCTGGGATGATTTATGTTAGGTTGCTAGTTACTTTAAAACCTATAAAGAAAATAATTATTATATCAAAAACATAGACAACATGTTTTCCTTTCTAAAAAGCTTAATCACTATTTTCAAACCACGTAGAAGGGCATTTCCTATATATAATATATAAATTAAATCTAGGGTCTTGCATAGCCTTAGGCGCCCCCTGTGGACGCTTAAGCATTCTCTTAGGGTATTAAAAAATTTAAATAAAGTATTTTCCGCTACGTATAAGTATAATTATGAAGGGTGGACTAGTTGATCCACGAAGCCGAGGGATACGACCTCAAAAATATAATTGATTTTCACATCATTAAAGCTTTTGAACTTTCATAGTCTTAGTAGTTGGTGGTTGCCTGTGCGTTGACAGTTATCCCCTGTCCGACTTGGCATCACAACGCGCGTTTTCTTCTACTCTGATACTTCTTAAATTTCGGAGAAAATGCGGGTTGTGACAGTTAGTATCAGAGGGAGGTTGCTTGACAATTTGTCGGGCAACCTCTCCTTTTAGGTATTAGAAGTTTAGCATCATGTCATACACACACCGATATGTCATCAGCACGTCTTGGCTGAAGCACGAACACTACACTCATAGCATAACATGCAGTATACAGGGCATATTATGTAGTATGGGATGCATAATATGTGTTCGTATATGGATCCACCATAGGAGGCAACATGTGAGGGTTATGTAGTATGGGATGCATAACCTCACCACATGAATGCGACTAGCACGTTTTCTTTTTTGTTGCATGAAAATGTTATGTAGTATGGGATGCATAACATTGTCATGTGTACGCCGCTCATAACATGCATTAGGGCCTTTTTAGAATGCATGGCACAATCATGCATAGCATAACATTGCATAAGCACAACGTGTCAAGCTAAAGACTTGCAGGATGACATATGTACACACATGGTTTTGAGTCAAAAAGATTATAAATTCATGCATTCTCGATTTAGGCACAAGAGTTAGTGTGATGGTGATGAACCATCTTAGTTTAAGCACGACATTATTTCCCCTGTATAAATATATATATACATATATAAAAAAAAACCCTGAGCAAGTTGGCAGTGAAAGCAAGTACTTATGTAGGTTTGTCTGTACCTGTTGTTTTGTCCTAGTAGTTGAACTAGGTTCTGATGATTGTTTGTTGATCTTTTTATGATGGCGCCTAAGCGTAGAGTGGCGAGATCGACTCCCCAATCTGAGGGCGGGTCTTTTGGTGCTCAAAGCAGTACAGTTATGGAAAGTCTGAGGCAGAGCAATGAGGCTCTATCGAGGCAGATGGTGGACGTTCAGTCTCAGATCCAGTCCCTGTTATCTGTGGTGGCAGGACTAGCCCCGAGAGCGCAGGACCCTGCTGCGGGTTTAGCTGTTCCCGCACCTCCTACACCCCCAGCCCCTTTGGTGCCTCCAATGGTGGTGCCCCCGGAGATGGCTTTCTTCACTCAGTTCTAGCGACTGCGACCCCCTACCTACGATGGTAAGGCGGACTTCATGATATTGGATGACTGGTTGATTACCATAGAAGAAATGTTTCACTACTCTGGAGTGTCTGAGGATCAGAAGATGATGCTGGCCGCCTATCAGCTGAAGGGGTTAGCGAAGAGCTGGTGGATGAGGGAGAAGGAGGGAATGGTAGGAGGAAGCACTTGGGCTTCCTTCAAGGAGATCTTGATGCGTAAATTTCTACCGTCAGTGGAGCGAGACAGGTTGATGAATGATTTCTTGCATCTGAAGCAGAGGCAGCTCTCAGTCAGCGAGTATGAAATTGATTTCAGCAAACTCAGTCGCTTTGCCCCTAGTTTGGTGAGCTCAGAGGAGGATAGAGCAAAGCATTTCCTCGGTGGCCTGCGGAGCGATGTACAGCAGCTAGCGGTGGCTCATGGAGCGGTGAGTTATGCTGGGGCAGTGGAGGCCGCTTTGAAGGTAGATGCCATCAAAAATGCGAAGCATAGAGGACAGCAGGCGAGGAATGAGAAGAGGAAAGCTGTTGAAGCAAAGAGTCCCCTTGTGCCCGGTGCTCCTTCGGGGAAGAGGAGCAAGGAGGTTTGTAGTTTTTGCGGCCGGTTGGGCCATCCTGCTTAGAGATGTTTCAAGAGGGCTGCGGCGCAGAAGGAGCATGTGCATGCTATTCAGGGTGCTCCCAGGCAGAATGTGGTGTGTACTTTGTGCAAGAAATAGGGGCACGATGTTGCTCGTTGCTGGTTGAAGGACAAGGTCTTCTATCAGTGCGAACAGAAAGGTCACACAAAGGCCCGATGCCCGCAGCTCCAGTCTGTGCACCGACCAGTTCCTCTTCAGGCATTGCCACCGCCTCAGTCTATGGATAGAGGCAAAGGGAAGCTGAACGTGATATCTTTAGCGGAGGCTCAAACTTCGACGCAAGTCATTTCAGGTAAACCTTCTCGCTTGTCTTTTACTTCCTTTGCAGTTTAGTTTGGCTTTTGTTTTCTGTATTGACTGTGCAATTTCCCCGTTGATATTTATATAGGGAGTTTTAAGGTAAATAACCGCTGGGCTAGGGCCTTTGTAGTGCGGTGCCGGTTGGTTCTTGATCGTGTCGGTGATGCCTTTTGCGTCAAATTCCCCTCAGGTGATTCCGTAATAACAGATCAGGGCATTTTGGATTGTCCTATTATGTTTGGGGATTTCCCAGCCAAGGCGGATCTGAAGGTTATAGACTTGGAAGATTTCGACGTCATCCTGGGTATGGATTGGTTGTCCAGGTATGATGTAGTGATCCAGTGCAGGGGTAAGCGCTTGGATTTCAAGAAAGACAACGGCCAGCCTGGGAGTATTTATGGCGATCCGCGCCAGGCCTCTCCGGCGATTTCTGCGGTATGTGCTCAGAGGTTATTCAGTTCTGATTGTTTTGCTTGCTTAGTCTCGACGCTGGGGACTTTTAGCAGTGTGCCGCTGTTGGATGAGATTCCTGTTGTCCGTGAGTTTTCTGATGTGTTTCCTAGCGACCTTCCCGGTCTTCCCCCTGCCAGAGATGTCGAGTTCGTGATTGAATTGGAGTCGGGTACGCGCCCTATTGCTAAGGCGCCGTACCGGATGGCCCCGCAAGAGCTGGAGGAGCTGCGTACCATCTGGATGAGTTATTGGAGAAGGGTTTCATAAGGCAGAGCTCGTCGCCCTGGGGTGCACCCGTTCTTTTTGTGAAGAAGAAAGATGGTTCGATGCGCCTTTGCATCGACTATAGGGAGTTGAACAAAGTCACCATCAAAAACAGGTACCCCCTGCCCAGAATCGACGACTTATTAGATCAGTTGCGTGGTAGCTCTGTGTTCTCCAAGATTGAACTTCGATCAGGATATCATCAGCTTAGAATCCGAGAGTCGGACATTCCGCAGACGGCTTTTTGATCGAGGCATGGACATTTCGAATTCCTAGTTATGTCTTTTGGGTTGACCAACGCGCCATCAACATTCATGGACATGATGAACCGGGTGTTCAAAGATTTTCTGGACAAGTTTGTGGTCGTATTCATATACGACGTTCTGATTTACTCACGGAATGCTGCGGAGCATGATCAGCACTTGCGGTTGGTGTTATCTGCCTTGAGAGATCATCAGTTGTACGCCACGTTGAGCAAATGTGAGTTCTGGTTGCCTCAGGTGTCCTTCCTGGGTCATGTGGTGAACAAAGATGGCATTTCAGTGGACCCGGTGAAGATTTCTGCAGTGATGGATTGGCATAGGCCGAGCACACCCAAGGAGATTAGGAGCTTCTTGGGGTTGGCTGGCTATTATAGAAGGTTTGTTGAGGGCTTTTCTACCTTGGCAGTGCCCCTAACTAAGCTGACGCAGAAGCATGCAGCGTTCATCTGGAGCGAGCAGTTCGAGGAGGCCTTTCTGGAACTAAAAAGGAGATTGTGCACAGCTCCTGTTTTGACATTGCCTACGGAGGGCAAGGACTATGATGTTTATGGGGATGCCTCGCATGTTGGGCTCGTAGGCGTGTTGATGCAAGAGGGGAAGGTGATCGCGTATGGGTCGCGGCAGTTGAAGACTCACGAGCGGAATTATCCTACGCATGACCTCGAGTTTGAGGCGGTGATTTTTGCGTTGAAGCTGTGGAGGCATCTGCTCTATGGGGCTCAGTGCAAGATTTTCACAGATCATAAGAGCCTGAAGTACGTTTTTACTCAGAAGGAGCTGAATCTGCGCCAGAGGCGGTGGCTAGAGTTCATGGCCGATTATGACGTGGAGATCCAGTACCATCCAGGCAAGGCCAATGTGGTGGCCGACGCCCTGAGCCGCAAGTCAGGGAAGATCTTCAACCTCACGGCGGACCATTTAGTGGAAGAGTTCTTGTTGATGGACATCTCTGTGGGAGGCTGTGATTTGCAAAGCAGTTTGGCAGTGACAGAGCCATCTTGGATTTCGCTCACGAGGTTGCATCAGAAGGATGATCCAGATTTGTTACACCTGTACCTCAGGGCTGAGAGAGGGGAGTTGCCGGATTTCTCCATCGACAGTTCGGGTATCTTGAAGTACCGCGGCAGGTTTTGCATCCACGCGGTTGGAGACATCAGGAGTATGGTATGCAAAGAGGCTCATGGATCCAGTATTGCTTACCACCCAGGATCCACGAAGATGTATCATGATTTGAAGCAGATCACCTGGTGGCAAGGTATGAAAGGGGATATAGCTCGGTATGTTTCTGAATGTTACACTTGCAAGCGGGTGAAAGCCGATCATGGGAGGCCTGGTGGAAAGTTGACTCCCTTGGAAATCCCGACTTGGAAGTGGGAAAGTATCTCTATGGACTTCATCACGGGCTTACCAAGATCTCCAAGAGGATTTGACTCAGTTTGGGTGATCGTGGACCGATTGACGAAATGTGCACACTTCGTACCTTATAAGATCGACTACCCGATGAAGAAGATAGCAGAGCTGTATTTGAGCGAGGTCATCCGATTGCATGGAGTTCCCGTGAGCATCATTTCAGACCGAGACTCCAGATTTACTTCCCGTTTCTGGAAGAGTTTGCAGGAGGGTTTGGGTACAGACTTGAGATATTCTACCGCTTACCACCCTCAGACAAATGGGCAAACCGAGCGTGTGAACCGGATTGTGGAGGATATGATCAGGTGCTACATTCTAGATCACGGTGGAGCATGGGATGAGCGCTTGCGGCTTATGGAGTTTGCCTACAATAACAGTTACCAAGAGAGCTTGCAAATGGCTCCCTTCGAGGCATTGTATGGGAGGCGCTGCAGAACTCCGTTGTTTTGGACTGAGGCCGGTGAGAGGCCTTTGTTGGGTCCTGATGCTCTAGAGGAAATGGAGGTTGCTGTGAAGCTCATTCGGGAAAAGCTTCGGTTAGCTCAGGAGAGATATGAGAAAAACGCCAACCGGCGTAGGTCTGATTTGGAATTTTCGGTAGAGGATTTGGTTTTCTTGAAGGTGTCTCCGATGGTTGGAGTGAAGAGGTTCGGCAAGAACCATAAGCTGGATCCGAGGTATGTGGGCCCATTCAGAATTTTGGAGCGTATTGGTGTGGCAGCATATAGGTTGGATCTACCAGCCAGCTTCCCAGGCGTGCATAATGTCTTTCATGTGAGCAGGCTGCGAAAGTGTGTGCGGAGCAATGGGCAAGTCTTGGATGTCATGCCCCAGTTGGAGCCCAACCTCTCGTATGTTGAGGTGCCGGTCCGCATCCTGGATACTCAGGATCGGGTGCTGCGGTCAAAGTCTATCCCGATGGTGAAGGTTCTTTGGAAGAATCAAGATTTGGAAAGCGCGACTTGGGAGCTAGAGTCGGCTATGAGGGAGGCTTACCCTCGCCTGTTCTCCTGATTTGTTGGGTATGTTTTCTTCCTAGTAACTTTTATTTTGATTACTTTCCTTCTTTAGTAGAGGTAGTGTACGTAAAGTTTCGGGACGAAACGTTCTTTTAGGGGTAGTGACTGTAACGCCCCCGAATTTTTTGGCAATTATTTAAACCCTCGTTTGGCGTTACGTTGGCGCATTCCTGGCTCGTGCCGTTGTTAGAGTACCTCGTTAGGTGTTCTTAGAGGTTATAGCCTGTTGTATGGTTTCCCCCGCTTGCCGTTGTCTGTTTTGGAGGCCCGGCTGAGCCTCTTAGGGAATCCCTGTACTTTGGCTTCGGGCGAGGTTTGCCCAAGTGTGTGGTCGTCGGAGGTTGTGTCCGACTTCGCCGATGTTTTCGTAGCCCGAGTGTTTAGCTACGGTGCGGATTTGTTCGGAATCCGAGAGCGTTAGTTTTCGCGCCTTTTCGACGGTCGCTAGTTAGCGAGTCGTCATTTGTGCGAGCACATTTTTCATGTTTGCGCATTTAGGGCATAGCGCGTGTTGTAGACATGCATGGTTTTAATAATTTGCGTGTGCGTGCCTGCGATCATGTGTTAGTGTGTATGTATAAATATATATATATGTGTGTTAGTGTGTATGTATAAATATATATATGTGTGTTAGGGTGTATGTATAGATATATATATGAGTGTTAGTGTGTATATATATAAATATATATATATATATATATATATATATATATATATATATATATATATATATATATATATATATCTCATTAGGTTATTTCCCCCCCCCCCAACCCGACAGCGGCTTTCAGAAACCCGAGCGGAAAACAGGCGGAAGTCCCCGCAGCGCTCCGACCGCCCGTTCGCCGGCCAAATCAGCCCGGATCTCCAGTTCGAGGCCGGATTCGGACTCCTCTAGGCTAGATCTGCGTTCTGAGGTAACTAATTTGTGATTTCACCATCTCTTTTGCCCGATTGGTAGATTAGGTTTGCAGTTTTCTCTTAGTTTGATGGTGTTGTTCTTCCCCGGTTGGGTTGTCCAGGAAGTTTTGTGGCCTAGGTTGCTTAAGGCCGGCGGTTTTGGAGGTGCTGCCCGTTTGTTTTGGTGGCTGGTTGTTTGGAGGGCTTGCATTGGCCGGCCCTTGCTAGCCCGGTTTTTGTCCAGATTTTCATAAGTTTTCGCTGCGATCTTGTCCTATTGGGAAGATCATTGCCGCCGAACTCCTCCTTAAGCCGAGGCAAGTTTTCCTTTGCCAAAGTAAATTTTCTTCATGCTAGTTTTGTGGCTTGATTCATGAGAAGTTCTTGTTATGATTTCAGCACTAGCAAATTTTGATATGATTTCAGTATTTGGAATTTTGATATGATTTCAGCATTTGGAATTTTGATATGATTTCGGCACTAGGAATCTTGATGTGACTTCATTATTATTAATTGCAAGGATTTTATCGTAGTTGCCCCTTGGTTGCCCCAAAAAAAATCGGATTGGCGTCAAAATCAACCCGAGCCTCTTGTCATTTTGGTGTCAATTCTCTTATTTGCATTAGTGTTAAGCCCCTTGCTAATGTAGGTATCGAACCACCCAAGTAAAGTGTTTATGAGATGTATCAAGCTAAATGTGTATGGTGGTAGTAGGATAACTTTAGGGCTTGGTACCAAGCTAGTCGTATAGGTTTAGTTGGAGGTCAGGCTACTTTGTCGTATTTAATATCATGATATTGGTAGGCGTTTAGTATCAAGCTACTTGCACAAATTCGGAATCGTTTCACTTTTAATTTATTTGTGTCAACCGCCTGTTTGGACAAACTCGATGTATTGTCCCTTGGTATGTTTATAAGGTTATTAGGTGGGCTGTTCTAGATGTTTAGGGTTCATCGTTGACTTCATGGTGGGTCATGGAACTACCGGTTAGGGTTTTCCCAAGTCACTTAGTGCTGGAGTAGGATGTGGTTTTGAGGTGGGTCGGACCGATGCCTCCACCCTTGTTTTACTTCTTGTCTTACTAAGATAATGTGAGATGTTTGGTTGAGATGGACTGATGCCACCACCACAGCACCTTGAGATGTTTAGGCCTGTGAGACGTGGTTGGACCGTTGCCACCAGTCTAGGCCCTTATTTCTGATTTTTTTTGTCCATCTCCAGTACTAGGTGACTCTTTCTGCTCTAGCTTTATACCTGGATTTATTATTTTGCTAATCCTTCCTGCAGAGATTTGAGAGGCTTGACCTCACCCGTGCACTTGGTGCACCCCTTTTTTCTCACTCATGGCGAGTATTATTCCTTCGTTTGTTTACTTTAGCTCCCACCTGTTTCACTTTTTCCTTACACTATTGTTTCATTTTCCTATTGATATATATATTGCTTTGCTGAGGTGTTCTCTTCTTTGAATGCCTCAGGTTCAGGATTATAGCCGACTGTGTGGCTAGGGTTCTTCTGGAGTTTGCTAGTGTTATAGCTGCTGCTGAGTCTCATTTCCTCACTCCTTGGAGGTAGTTTCTTTAGACTTGTAGTACAGACATGCCTACTCACCAGTGGGTTCGTGTCAGTTGTTGGCGCCCACTGGTGGTTTCTCTTTTAGATACTTTGTACCTTGCTTATACTGCTAGATTTGTTTCCTATTTTGGAGTTTATTAAACTTGCTTCTGGGATGATTTATGTTAGGTTGCTAGTTACTTTAAAACCTATAAAGAAAATAATTATTATATCAAAAACATAGACAACATGTTTTCCTTTCTAAAAGGCTTAATCACTATTTTCAAATCACGTAGAAGGGCATTTCCTATATATAATATATAAATTAAATCTAGGGTCTTGCATAGCCTTAGGCGCCCCCTGGGGACGCTTAAGCATTCTCTTAGGGTGTTTAAAAAATTAAATAAAGTATTTTCCACTACGTATAAGTATAATTTTGAAGGGTGGACTAGTTGATCCACGAAGCCGAGGGATACGGCCTCAAAAATATAATTGATTTTCACATCATTAAAGCTTTTGAACTTTCATAGTCTTAGTAGTTGGTGGTTGTCTGTGCGTCGACAGTTATCCCCTGTCCGACGTGGCATCACAACGCGCGTTTTCTTCTACTCTGATACTTCTTAAATTTCGGAGAAAATGCGGGTTGTGACAGTGGTTGGGTGATCTGAGTGGTTGGGCTTGTGCCCGAGTTGTAGGAGCTGATTGGGCTCTGACCTATAAGATCTGAGAATCTGAGAAAGATAGAAGCAAGTTTGGATAAATCTAGTATACTGCTAGATATGCGAATGGGGAAAGTGGATGTACCCAACAATTGGGTAACCACTATAAAATTTTATGTACTGTGTTGTGCTGTTATTGATTGTTGTGCTATGTTTAATCGATTAGTTGCCTAAGTTTTTAGAATTGGACCTATTCACCCCCCTCTTGGGGATTAGTTGGTCTTGAAGTCAAAACTTTCAAGTAAGATGGTGGTCATGTTTACGTTTGGTTGTTCAAGCTCAAGGGGGAGAGATAGAAGATGACTATCAGAAAAGATCAAGCTTAGAGGTAAACCTCTAAGGTGCAACTCACCTTGCAGTAATCCAGGGGGAGTAGGTAAAATTCATTTCACTTAATTTAATATGAATATGCTATTATTGCCTGTGAAATGTGTATCTCATTGACTCAAGTAGCTTGATCAGTGGTTTTGATACTTTCAAATAGGGTGAGATTGTTGGGTCCATTGATCCCAATGGCCCTGATTTGATGATGTCAAACATGTCAATGAGATAGACATAGTTGTATTTAATGTATGGTTAAGTTCATGCATACAAGTTAGTCTTTGTCACAAAGATTGGACAGGTAGCTCAAGTGACAATGACAGGTGGACTCAAGATGGAGCTGGAAACTCAAAAAGTCACCTAAGTCCAAAACAGTTGAGTGAGGCAACCTCACTCAATGCCATTCATCAAAAAGCACTGAGAGAAGGTAGGCAGTCAAAACTTTTTGTTCCTAGTAGTGACTCCATGGCTGACATCTATAATTATGAGTGTTGGGATAATCTCCCAGGTGCATAACAGCTACACGCATTCTGTCAGCTGTAGGCTGATTTGTTGGAATGTTTCTAGCCAGCTGATGATCTTCAGCAATGTCTTGATTTCCATTAACTTGCTGAAGTTCTTCACTAAGAACTTTAATTTGAGATGTAGTCTTGCTTTAGCTTGGCTTATCTTGTATGGATAGATCTTGCATGTTTATCTTAGTACCTGCACTGTTAGGAATACTAGACCATCCCCTGTATAGCATGCTGGTTGTTGGATCCGTAGTTTGGATTTGGGCTAGGTTCAGTAATTAGGATGAGTTTGACCCACATTATATAGCCAGGGTCAAGACTTTGAGTCCTATAGTTTAGGCTAACTCATTAGGTTCAACCTTCATAGACCAGCCAGCAGAAGACTTCAGGAGACTGAAGACTTAGAAGAATTCAAGTTGAAAACTATCAGTTCAAAATTATTCGAACTCAGCTTGATGATCGTCGATCTCAGATCGACAAACTCAGAATCAATTCTCTGAGTTAAGATCGACGATATTCGAGCTCAGTTCGACAAAATTTGGAGTATTACTTCAACATATACTTTCCAGTTTATGTTCTCTGAACTCAACTCGATGAAGATAGATTCTCTACTCAACGAACTTGGACCGCAGAATTGGCAAGCCATTTCCAGAATGCAGTTCGCTGAGCGCAGGTCGACGAACAGGATTTCTCACCTCGACGAACTTGGATCTCCAATCGATGAAATATGTTCAGAGCTTGACGAATTCTGTCCAGTGCCAGACTTAGAGTTTTTCCTTATTTCTGTCCTTATTCAATTTTATTTAGCAGTGATTTCCTGAGTAATTAATGCACATATTCTCTTGAATATAGCCGTTATTGGCAGCATTAATTATTGTCTTCATCATGGTTAATTACTTGCTTAATTTATTTGGACAGTTGGGGAAACTCATTAAAGACAATATTCTCCAGCTGTATTTCATGCTCCAGACAATCAGCAATCAATGCATGGAATTCAAAATCCAAAGGAGAATTCGACAGAGAATATAAAAGATATTTTGCTCTTTTCAGATGACAAGTAATACATAGAACTGACAGAGAATACAAAAATATTCAGAACTTTTCTCTGTGTAGAAAATAACCTGTTTTCTTCTTGCTGTTACTGAAGACTGAAGAGGAACAACAAACAGATTTCAAGAGTCTTCTTCAACTTCAACTACATGAATTTTCAAGGAAAATAAACTATGAATCAGCCAGAAAGTTCCTGGACATCATTTCAAGATAAGGCCGAAGACCTACACCTTGAGCAAGGCTCCAAGTGATTTCAGAAGGAGTCTTGACAACAACAATCCACTTGTCTTCTTTGTTGATTAGAGAAAGGGAAGACACCATCACCTCTCTCACTTCCTGTACAAAGGGTTTATTAACTCTCTTCAAAAGTTTATTCTTGATTTTTGGGCACCTGATCAAAAGCTTAAAGGGTTGTGAGATCTCCCTGGAAATAGATCTTGTGGTGGCAGTCACCTGATCAAAAACCTGCTATTGGATTCCTACCAGAGTGGTATAAGAGTGGATGTACCCAGTTTGAGGAACAACTATAAAATTCTTGTGTCATCTGGTTGATCATTTTTTGTGTTGTTCTTGCTTTGCAGAGATAGGTTAGTTTGCTGTGATAGAATAGATTAGCTTAATCTGTTTTCAATCTTCTGTTACTACTATAGTATCACCTACTTTACTCTGATGATATTTAAAAAAGTCAAAAGTTTTAATTACTCTATTCACCCCCCTCACCTCTAGAGTAAATCAGATATACCCCCTTCTTTCAATTGGTATCAGAGGGGTGTTCCTTTTGTTGTACAAGCTAATACTTGAACCAAACGATCCTTATTAGATCTGATCTTTTTTTTCCTTAGTTATTTTTGGTTATTTCATAGCATGGCATAGAACAGGGATTATGCAAGCACCAGACCTCCAGTTTGCAATTTGAATAAGTTTGCTATCTGGAAGGCAAAAGTCAGGCTTACATGAATTCTATTGATGAAGACATGTACAATGCTATTTTGACAGGTCCCCCTCAACCTACAGCTGCTACTACATCTACCTCTACTTCAAGCACACATGTTGTTCCACCACTTGAGTGGACAGATGCACATAAAAAGGCCAAGATGGCAGATGCTAAGGCCATGAACATCTTAGCTCAAACTATGTTAGATGACATCTTCCAAAAAGTGGTTGAGTGCAAATCTGCCAAAGCTATCTGGGACTATCTTAACCAGATGGTTGCTGGTTCTGAAGATGAGAGAAAGGACAGAAGATCAACCCTCATCTCATAATATGAGAATTTTAGGAAGGATAAATCTGAGTCTATGAGTGATATGTATAACAGACTAAGCTCAATTATCAATGAGCTGAAGACTTTGGACAAAGACATCACTCTCACAGAGGTTAATGACAAAATCCTCATGTGCTTCCCCAGCTCATGGGATTCTAGAATATGGCCAATCATGGAGGCTAGAAGCTTAAATGAGATTTTCACTGAATCTCTTCTTGGAAAGCTCAAATCATATGGGCAATAGATAAAGTTAAGAGAAGCTGCATAGTAGAAGACTCCTCCAGCAGCAAGAAAAGAACAAAGCATAGCCTTCAAAGCTACAGAAGAAATAGAAGCTCCAACAGCAAGTGAAGAACTCCTGAGTCTCCTAGCCAAGAGATTTTACAAGATGGCAAAGAAGGACTTCAGAAGAAAGTCATCTAGGTAAGATGACAAACCAAGGTATGACAAGACACACACTAAATAAGTTGTTTGTTTTGGGTACAAGAAACCAGAACACTTTATCTTAGAGTGTCCAGAAAATCAAAAGATGGAGAGAAGAAGAGAAAACCAATCCAGAAAATAGCACTACAGGAAGCCTTCTTCTAGCAAGAATAAAAGAAAGGAGAAAGTATTTGTGGCTGAAACTTGGAGTGACACTGAAGAAGAATCTTCATTCTCTAGCTATAGTGAAGATGAAAGGGAGGTAAACGCAAGGGAAGTTTACCTTATATCTATCAATGCCTCCTACAGCCCATCCGAAGCTGAGCAGTCAGAAAATGAAGAAACATCTGAATCTGAGGCAGATCAGGTAATATCATCTTTTGATTATAATTCAGATAGTTTTAAAACTGAATTCAAATCATTATGTATTGATTTAATCAATTCTGAAAAATAAATTAAAACACTTAGAGAAAAACTGACTGATCAAGAACAATTTATTTTTGAAAACATTAAGTTAAAAGTTGAATTAACTTTAGCCAAAGAACAAATCATATCATTAAAACCTGAATTGGCTGAGGCAAGA
Organism: Platanthera guangdongensis; assembly: GCA_039583875.1. Taxonomy (NCBI): domain Eukaryota; kingdom Viridiplantae; phylum Streptophyta; class Magnoliopsida; order Asparagales; family Orchidaceae; genus Platanthera; species Platanthera guangdongensis. The sequence continues at coordinate 118,533,038 of CM077167.1, read as the reverse complement.
CAACTTGAAGAATCCCTAAATGGGAGAAGCATTAAGTTGATTGAAATCACAAGCATAGTGAATGCCAGGCTAAATGGCAAGCTGGGCTTAGGTGCTTCATCAAGCCAACCCCACTGATTCAAAAGAATATCTTAACAACACCAATAATATTTATTTCAGAAAAAGGTAAAGAAAAGATAGACAATAATAATAATATTAAACAAACAGAAGTAAAACTAAAGAATAAGAAAAGAGAAAGAATAAGAAAAATCCTAATCATAACAATATTCAACAGATTTCATCGAACTCAGATCGACGAAATGTGTACAGTTTGTCGAACTCAAGTCGACGAACTCTGAATGCAAATATTCATTATAATTATTCATTGAACTACGATCGACGAAACCAGTATGGTTCGTCGACCCGAGATCGATGATTTTGGGGCCCAGAGAATGAATACTCGCATTCTTTGAGCGGAGTTCGATGAACTCATCCCCATTCATCGAACTCAGATTGATGAACTTACCAAAATTCGTCGAACACAATTCATCTTAACAAAAACTTTAATTCTATTAGAACTAATAATCAACCAAGATCTTCCATCAATCAATTTAATCAATGGATAATTCCTCCAAGAAGATATCATCCCTTAGGTTACAAAAATCAACCTGAATATTCATAAATTTATAGTCTTAATTATGTAAAGAAAGCAGGACCCAAGGTAACCTGGGTCAAGAATAGCTAATCTGTGTTATTGCTGGTGAAAGACTATCCCACCATAGATCAACAGTGGTATCTGGATAGTGGCTGTTCAAAACATACGACTGGAGACAAGGACAACCTAATCAACAATAAGCTAAAGCTAGGACCTAAAGTAATATTTGGTGATTCCAATTGTGGCCAGACTAAAGGATATGGAAAGGTCAAAATTGGAGCAGTCACCTTCAGGAATGTTGCTTATGTAAGTGGACTGAAGAACAACCTTATCTCCATAAGTCAGTTATGTGATGAAAGGTTTCAGGTATCATTTAATAAAACTTCTTGTATTATTACTTCTTTAGACAACCAAGTAGTGTTAACAGGAACTAGAGGAGGAAACATTTACATAGTTAACCTTAAGTCTGTCAAATCAGAAATATGCTTATTTAATCAGATTAGTAACAATAATGAACTCTGACATATGAGATTAAGACATGTTCACTTGAAAAATATTACTAAAATGTCTAGGGACAACCTTGTTAGAAGATTGCCTTCTTTCCCCTACAAGAAGGAAAGCCTTTGTAGGGCTTATCAATTAGGCAAGCAAACTAAAAATAGTTTTAAATCTATAAATAAAAGTGACTCACCTAAAATATTGTACTTGCTACATATGGACCTTTCTGGCCCTATTGTTGTACAAAGCGTAGGAGGGAAATCTTATACTTTAGTGATTGTAGATGACTTCTCAAGATTCACTTGGATATTCTTTCTGAGATCTAAGTCAGGTAACTTCAAGATTCTTATAGATTTTCTCACGAACATGCAGATTGAGTACTCTACTCCAGTTGTATTGATCAGAAGTGATCATGGTAATGAGTTTGAGTCACTTTTTATGCAAGAGTTCTGTAAGAAGGAAGGTATCATGCCCTGCTTTTCAGCTCCTAGAACTCCTCAACAAAATGGGATTGCTGAAAGTAAAAATAGAACCCTAATTGAATCTGCAGGCACATTACTTTCAGATGCTCATTTGCCCCTATCATTTTGGGTAGAGGCTGTGACCACAGCAAATTATGTACTGAACAGAAGTCTGATACACAAGCTTAAGAATAAGACTCCTTATGAGCTACTTAAAGGGAAGAAACTTAAAGTAGACTATTTTTAAATTTTTGGTTGCATTTGTTACATTCACAACAATAATAAGAAACAAATTAGAAAGTTTGAAGCCAAGGCTGAAATGGGAATTTTTCTTGGATATTCCCAAGTAAGCAAGGCTTATAGGATATATAATAAATAAACCATGAAAATAGAAGAATCTATTCACATTTCTTTTGATGAAACTAACATGTTTTATAAGGAGAAAGAAATTTCTACCAATAACACTTTGTAGGAACTAAATTTGTGTGATAAATTGGATGAATTGACCATCACTAATAAAGTTGTCAGCCATCCTTCTCCACAAATCGCTGAAGATAGTGAAGATGAAGACACTGAAGTCAGTGTAGAGCCAACAACAGCTATAATTCCACAAGAGGAATTAACTGCCCAAGTTGTTGCTCAACCAACTCCTACTGAATTTGTCACACTTATAAATCACCTTGTATCTCAAGTGATTGGAGACATTTCAGTAGGTGTGCAGACAAGGCATCAACTCCACCGGGACATGATGCATGCCTGCTTCATATCTCAAACTTAGCCCCAATCCATTAAATATGTTGAGCAAGATCCACACTGGATTATTGCAATATAAGATGAGCTCAACCAATTTGAGAGATGCAGAGTTTGGGATTTAGTTCCAAGACCCAAAGACTACCCAGTCATTGGAACTAAATGGGTATTTAGAAACAAGCTAGATTCTCAAGTCCTTATCATATGGAATAAGGCCAGACTAGTTGCTCAAGGATACAGACAAGAGGAAGGCATAGACTATGACCAGATATTTACACTTATTGTAAGGATTGAAGCAATCAGAATTTTTCTAGCTTATACAGCCTACAAGAAGTTCCCTGTATACCAGATGGATGTCAAGAGTGCATTCCTAAATGGTGAACTTAAAGAAGAGATTTATGTAGAACAACTAGCAGGTTTTATTTCTCCTACTCATCCCTCTTATGTTTTCAAATTGCATAAGACTCTTTATGGTCTAAAGCAAGCTCCAAGAGCTTGGTATGAAACTTTAGCTAGCTTTCTCTTAGAGCATAAATTTTCTAGAGGCATAGTAGATAGGACTTTATTTATTAAGCATCATCATGATAAAATATTATTAGTACAAATATATGTAGATGACATCATATTTGGTTCTACAGATTGCAAACTATGCAAGAGGTTCTCCAACCTTATGCATTCAAAGTTTGAAATGAGTAGCATGTGTGAGCTCTCCTACTTCCTTGGTCTCCAAGGGAAGCAGTCTCCTGAGGAAATCTTCTTATCCCAATCTAAATATGCTAAGGAGCTGATTAAAAGGTTTGGGATGGCTGATGCTTCAGTAAAGAAAACACCTATGGCTGCCAATGATGTAATTGATTCTAATGAACATGGGAAACCTGTAGATGAGAAATTATATAGGGCCATTGTTGGGTCCCTATTATATCTTACAGCAAGTAGACCAGATATTATGTTTATTACATGCCTTTGTGCTAGGTTCCACGTGAACCCTAAAGAATCTCACCTTATTTTCTTAAAAAGAATTTTGATATATATAAAGAGTTGCCCTAATTTAGTACTCTGGTATCCAACTGAGTCAGAATTTGAGTTAACTGGATACTCTGATGCTAACTTTGCTGAATGTAGAGTAGACAGGATGAGCACATGGGGGCATGTAAGTTCCTTGATGATAGACTAGTGTCTTGGTTTTGCAAGAAGCAAACATCTGTGTTAACCTCAACAGCAGAAGCTGAGTATATTGCAGTTGGCAGTTGTTATTCACAGATGATGTGGATTCAAAACCAACTCCTAGATTATGGTGTCAACTTAAATAATTCAACTCTACTGTGTGATAATACAAGTGCTATTTATATTGCACAGAATCCATTGCATCAGAGTAGAACTAAGCATCTATATGTAACACATCATTTCATTAGAGAGTGTGTAGACAAAAAGAAAATTAATCTCACCTTTGTCTCTACTGATTTGCAAAAGGCAGATATCTTCACCAAACCCTTGGATGAGAAGAAACATCTGTTCTTTATGAATCAGCTAGGTATGTTCAATGGAGATCCATTAATTTAATTTTCGTCTATGGTCGAAGAATTTGCCACAGTTCTTCGAACGGAGATCGACGAACTGGGAAAAGTTCTTGAGAAATTCGTCGACCTGAGATCGATGAACTCTCTGTGTGTGAAGTTCTTTTCGTCGAACGGAGATCGACGATAATGCTTTAAAAAATGTTTCGTCGACCAGAGATTGACGAATTGTTTTCCCTTCTTCTGACTGGGACCGACGAACTCTTTCATCAATAAAAGTTTTTGTCGAACTGAGATCGAAGAATTTTTTATTTTTTGTCGGACGGAGTCTGCCGCTTCATATTCTGAAAACCATATATCTAGGTTTTGTTCGAGCTCTGTCCCGCACTTTCTATTCCATTTGCACTTGATCTCTCTGTTCTCTTTTGTAGGCGATCAAATGGCGATTCCAGTGAACTCCCTTGTAGCAATGAAGTTCGATACCGATTTTGATGTTGATTTTGACTCCTTCTCTCACACTGATCAAATATTCATCGAAATCTTACAGTTGTGTGAGAAACAGAATCTGAATAAGTTCATGACCACCTGGATCAAACTATCAGCAAATGAAATCAGGGAATGGGTTTTCACTGCAACATCTCCTGACGCAGATACCATGATATGCACCATCAGTGGCACACATGTTATTCTAACTCATGTAGTTCTTACTGAAATTTTTGATTTTTCTACCGGATAAGATGACATAGAAATAGATACTGATGAATATGAGAATATGATGAGCACTATGGGGCAATTCAGGAGGAAACCCCAATAAAATTACTGAAAAAGAACTTATCTGTTCAATACAAGTTTCTTGTAGACATTATTAGAAAGGTGTTACTGGGCAAGCATACAGCCCACGATTATATCACCAGGCACCAATTTCTGGTCATGTGTGCTCTGGTTAACAAGAAACAGGTAAACTGGGGACAGATCTTGTTTGAGTTAATAAAGAAGAAGAATATAAAGAAAGAAGTGTGTTTTGCGAGGATTCTGGGAATCTTCCTTCAAGATAAGGCACCTGAACTACTTATCTCCCCGAAAGTGTTCATTAATGCCTCAAAGAGGCTTACATCTACACTTTTCAGCAGATAGGAGAGGACTATCTCAAAGCCATTTATGGCTTCAACTTCTTCCAGAGGTTCTGAGGGTACAAGAGCTGCATTAGCTGATCCCCCACCCTCAGAAGTTGTCCCCTCCACCAACATTCCATCCTCCCAGATACCTACACCTCCATCTCAACAACCATCCTATTCTCCAACTCTTATTCCACCAATTCAATCCCATACACATCAACTAACTCCACTATTTCAATCTCCTCAACATCAACCCACACAAATTCAACATCTACCAACACGAGTTCCATCTCCAGACCATCCCACAACACCTCAATCTTCTTTACCTCCTCATCTAGATGACATTCCCCACCATAACCTCGCATCCATTCCATCCTATAATCTACTCTCATCTTCCATCCAGTCTCCATCATCTCATGATGAGCAAATGCCAGACATCACCACTTTTCCTTCATCATCCATCCTCCATCCTTCTGTATCAACTCAGACACCCTCTGCGTTTATGGAAATCGATTCCCCTTCACTTCCATCTATTTTGGAACTCCTCACTCCCCTCATCTCAAATCTTATAGCAGAGACAATTAAACCTCTTGCTGACTCTCTCGCATCCCTTTCTGCCATCATCTCTGCTGCCCCCACTATACCTTCTTCTGGGGGCTTGGCTTCAGGACCCTTTGAAACTAGGTAGGGGGAGATACCGAATGAATAAGATCCAGTTTTCTCTCCTCCAGCAGCAGTAGATACAGCAGTGGTGCAGACAGATGCAGATACAAAAGTTCTAGCAGTTCCAGTAGTTGATGCTGATTTTGATTTTGATATGTTGAGTACAGATGCAGATATAAAAACTACAGAGATTATTATTGTTGGTGATTACATTATAAATCTCATAGTTAATCTAGATTCTTTAGTAGATTCATTCAATTTTGTTTACAGAAATATTCTACCTAGTTTTAAGGAACATCAATCCAAAGCTATTATAGCTTATCCTTCTCCAATGAGCCATGCAGTTGCTAAGCAACTTAAGGCAAGTTTTGCAGAGCCTCCAACAGTATCAGCCCCCAAGGCTATTTCTCCTCCCAAAGCTTTTTCCCCTCCCACTTATAAGATGGACCATAGTCCTCTAACAGATTTGGATGAAATTATTCTTGTTGACATTGAAGAAGAGAATAAATTAGTTTCTGAAAGTCTTGCTAAACTAGAAGCTGTAGTACTTCAAGTGCCCCTTCAAGCTGAAAAGCAAATCTCCAAGGAAGCCTTGAAAGTAATTGATGCTTTATATGACAATCCTCATGGATCATCTGATGATGAAGACTCTGATGAGTCTAATGATTCAAAAGCAAAGAAGAAGGTTGCCAAGAAAAGAAAAGCTCCTGCTAAAGCTATTCCAATGCCAAATCCTATTGCAGACACTCCCTACTATATTTTTCAGAAGATTACACCTTACACAGGGATGCCTTCGTGGATGTGGCTTTCTAAGAATGAGAAGAAAGACAGGAAGAAGAACAGAAGGTACTCTCCTCCTCCTCCTTCTCAAAGGAATTGGAGAGGTCCTCCTCCTCCAGCACCTGTTGCTTCAGGAAATATTTCTCCAAGATCTACTTCTTATACACAAACCTATCAAAGATAACAAGGTAGATCTTCAAGATCTCAATTCCAAGAGAGCAGTCAGCAGAGACATTCTTCCAGTAGCGGAAGTCAACATCAGCAACATCAGAAGCAAGATATACAACAGACTGTATCTGAAAAGGATAACAATCCAAAAAGGCCAGAATCTCCTCCAATCTCTTTTGTGGATCCTGAATAAGACATAACTGCTAGAATGGCCAGATTTCAAGAGTTAGTTGTACTCTCCATGATTAATAAAGCTAAAGATGAAGACAGAGATCCTTCTCAGTACTCTACAATGTCAAACTACAGGAAAGAAGAATTAAAAAGGTATGGCAAGGCTAACAAATTTTTCAATGAAGATGCTTATATGAATTTACATCCAGAGGCTGTAGTTCTCAGAGCAACTTCTCTCAATATTATTGGAGCAGCAGACATGACTATGTAAAAAAGAGAAGCTGTCAATCCCAACAGAGAAATCAAATTCAGACAGCCCTCTAAAAGTTCTGAAAAAGCTGATAAAGATAAGGTCAAGAAGAACAAATGATATTATATTTATTTTTACTTTCTGAACTCTAGTTGTTTAAACTGTCACAAAGCTACTGTTATGTACATATCTATTAGATACTTTTAAATTTTCTATCAGATATATTATTTTTGCTTTGTGATTATTTTCCTTCTCTTTTATTAGTGACCTCACCCAAATAGGGGGAGATTGTTGGATCCCTAATTTGGATTTGGGCTAGGTTCACTAATTAAGATGAGTTTGACCTACATTATATAACCAAGGTTAAGTCTTTGAGTTCTAGAGTTTAGGCTAAGTCATTAGGTTCAACCTTCATGGACCAGCCAACAAAAGACTTCAGGAGACTCAAAACTTAGAAGAATTAAAGTTGAAAACTATCAGTTCAAAATTCTTCGAACTCAGCTCGTCGATCGTTGATCGCAGATCGGTTAACTCAGAATCAATTCTCTGAGTTGAGCTCGATGATATTCGAGCTCAGGTCGACGAAATCTGGAGTATTACTTTAACATATTCCTTCTAGTTTATGTTCTCTAAACTCAGCTCGATGAAGACAGATTCTCTGCTCGATGAACTTGGACCGCAGAATTTGCAAGCCATTTCCAGAATGCAGTTCGCTGAGCGCAGGTCGACGAATACGATTTCTCAGCTCGACGAACTTGGATCACTGGTCGACGAAATCTATTCAGAGCTTGATGAATTCTGTCCAGTGTCAGGCTTAGAGATTTTCCTTATTTTGTCCTTATTCCATATTATTTAGCAGTGAATTCCCGAGTAATTAATGCATATATTCTCTTGAATATAGCCGCTATTGACAACATTAATTATGGTCTTCATCTGGGTTAATTACTTGCTTAATTTATTAGGATAGTTGGGGAAACTCATTAAAGATAATATTCTCCTGCCGTATTTCATTATCCAGACAATCATCAATCAATGCATGGAATTCAAAATTCAAAGGAGCATTCGATAGAGAATATAAAAGAGATTTTTCTCTTTTCAGATGACAAGTAATACACGTAATACAGAGAATTGACAGAGAATTAAGAAATATTCAGAACTCTTCTCTGTGCAGAAAACAACTTGTTTTTTCCTTGATCTTACTGAAGACTGAAGAAGAATAACAAAAAGATATCAAGAGTCTTCTTCAACTTCAACTCCAGGAATATTTAAGGACAACAAACTCTGAATCAGTCAGAAAGTTCTTGGACATCATTTCAAGACAAGGCTGAAGACCTACACCCTGAGCAAGGCAACAAGTGATTTCAGAAGGAGTCTTGACAACAACAATCCACTTGTCTTCTCTATTGATTAGAGAAAGAGAAGATACCATCACCTCTCTCACCTCCTATACAAAGGGTTTATTAACTTCCTTCAAAAGTTTATCCTTGGTTTTTGGGCACCTGATCAAAAGCTCAAAGGTTTGCGAGATTTTCCTGAAAAATAGATCTTGTGGCGGCAGTCACCTGATCAAAAACTTGCTAGTGGATTCCTACCAGGGTGGTAGAAGAGTGGATGTACCCAGTTTGGGGAGCCGCTATAAAATTCTTGTGTCATCTGGTTGATCATTTTCTGTGTTATTCTTGCTTTGCTGTGATAGATTAGTTTGCTGTGATAGAATAAATTAGCTTAATTTGTTTTCAATCTTCTGTTACTACTATAGTATCACCTACTTTACTCTAATAATATTTAAAAAGTCAAAAGTTTTAATTACTCTAGTCACCCCCCCCCTCTAGAGTAAATCAGATCTACCCCCTTCTTTCACTGGCCTCATCAAAAATAATATGCATGGATTCTTCAACTATATGGGTCTTCCTATTGAATACTCTATATGCTCTACTATGGGAGTTATATCCAACAAGAGTACCCATAATACATTTCTCAGCAAATTTAGTTAATTGAGACTTTCCATTGTTTAGAATGTAGCATTTGGAACCAAAAATTCTGAAATATGAAATGGTTGGTTTTTTATCCTTCAGAAGTTCATAGAGTGTTTTCCTATGACACTTGTTGATAGACGCCCTGTTCAGAACATGACATGTTGTATTGATTGCCTCAGCCCAGAAATAATTTTGTAGAGAGGAATCACTTAGCAATGTGTTGGCAGCCTCTATTAAAGTTTTGTGCTTTCTCTTAGCCACTCCATTTTGTTATGGAGTCCCGAGAGAGGAGAACTCTTGGGAGATACCTTGCGCTTGATAGAACCTTGTCATGGCCCTAGATTGAAATTATGTACCATGATCATTTCTTACTTTGACAACAAAACATTCCCTCTCATTCTAAATTGCCTTGACAAAAGTCAGAAAGACATCCAGGGTACCTGATTTCTTACTAAGGAAGAATACCCATATAAACCTTGAGTGATCATCTACAATCATAAGGGAATAAAACTTCCCTCCTAAACTCTGAATGGGCATAGGACCAAACAGATCTATATGCAATAGATAAAGACATCTTATAGGATCTTTAAATCCAATACCCTTAAAGGTGGCCCTGGTTTTCTTGGCTATCAGGCATACATGATAGGGACCCTCTTTAATATATTTTAAAGTTGTACTATCTCTAACTAAATTCTCAGAAAAAGTATGTTAGTTATCTTGTAATTAATGTAAGCAAGTCTCTTGTGCCACTATATAGAAAGAGACTCTTTCTCATTAGCTACTAGACAAACTGGAGTTGAAAAATTATTGCAAATAAAATTTAAACAATAAATATTCTCACTCCCAGTGTCTGAGAGAATTGTCTCTAAGACAACAGACTTGTTGATCAGACATTTGTCATTGTGGAATTCAATGACAACCTAAGTCACATTGTTGGCTTATGCTTACTAGGTTGTGTTGCAACCCTTCCACATAAGCTACCCTTGTAATTGAGAGTATGTTATTAGAGATCATACCATATCCTTCCGTGACTCCTCTATCAAAGCCTCCAAACATGGCATTTGGTCCATTCTTTATTGATATATAATCCTTTAGAGGATTCCTTATCTCGGTCGTGTGCCTAGAACACCCAGTATCCAAGTAATAAATTTGCTTTAGATTGGTACTTAAATTATCTTGCAAGATAAAGTTGATTTTACCTTTGGAGCCCAACAAACTTTGGTTCCTACATTCTTGTCAGCAGTAAAAATAATATTTGTGTTATAAGCAACCTTTGCAACAAAGCTCTTCTTCGTATTAGGCACAAAGGTATTGTGTCAACAGTCAATATCAAAGTGACCCACTTTACCATAACACCAACACTTAAAAATGTTGTACCTTCTTTGAATGTCTTTTAAAGGGTAGCTAAACACCTAAAGGGGGTGAACATGTTTCTTTGAGATTTTTAAAAGATATACTTGATGTGTTGTTGTTAGATTAGTAGCTTTAAAAAACACATAGAATACACAAGCAGTTTATAGTGGTTCCCCTATATAGGGTACATCCGCTTTCCCCTTTCACCTATCTAGCAGTAAGCTAGATTCAGCCAACTCCTCCAAAACTAAGATCAATGGATTTTACACCTCATATCCTTACCAGGATCCTAGACCTCAGATCCTTCCCAAGATCCGACACCTCAGAGTGGCTTCCACTCCTATAACTCAGGCCACTCATAGTCCTACCCTAGAGATAGCAACAAGTCTCTTATCTCTAGCTCACAGGCAAGCCCTACCTCAGTCTTAATAACACATGCTTACCTCAGATTCTCTACAAGAATCCTAACTCGGACTTTTGAAAAAGTCTTACACTCAAATCTCACAGAGATCTTACAATAGAGATATAGAGAGTAATACAATGACTCTAGAACAAATGCTCTGGAGTCTTCTTATTTCGATGTATCACCAGACAACTTCTTTTTACCATAACAATAGAAAATGCTCTTTAAATGAGAAACAGGCCGTGATGTGTTGAATACATGAAGAGATCTTCTTCTTTTTCAAGCTTTTGAAAAATTGTTGTGTAGATTACCAAGCTTGGAGATAATGAAAATTATTTCCTTCTTTGCCGGCGGCGACTTTTTGCGAATTCGGGTTTTAGAAAGTTTTCCCAAAAAGTTCTCCAAAAAATTCTTGTAAAATTCCCACTCACTTAGCCTTTATATCTTGGCATCTGCAATGGCTATAATCTATTTTAGGTAAGTGTCATGGCAAGCTTTAATGGTTGAATCATCCCAAGATTACGTGATAGAGAAATACGGCAGTTTGAGCATTTTATCGTGCAATCTGCATCGACTTGAATTATGTATGACATCAATAGAATAGACTCGACACCAATGGACTTAGAAAAAATTTTGGATCTTGTGTAGAACCATTGAGTGTTGGAAGCAACAAGACTTAGTCAAACACCTGAACTCTGATAAGGCGTTGAGATACGTCACTTAACTCAGCGCATTTTAGTTAAGCGTTTAGTAATCTCTTGTGTCTTGATGCATTTGTACTTTGACAGCTTTTCTCTTTCTGCTAATGCATTGAGTGAAGTCTTTCTGAAGAGGCATCGAGTGATTGCAGTTAACTCAACGCAAACAACTATGACGTTGAGTCAAGTCTTATATCTCGATGCATTTGTACTTTATAACTTTTTCTGCATTCACTGCTGAGGCGTTGAGTGACTGGGTTTCACTTGACGCATTAGTACTTCTTTTGAGTGTTTGTGCAACCATAGTGATCTGGAAGTGATCAAGCATGTAGCCTCACTGCCAACTCAGTATGAGTCTATTAGGGTCACACATAAGATTGTGGAGAAATTGGGAGATTGGATCTGTAGTATTTAGCCCCTATGATGAGTTGAAAGGATATTGAAAAGGGGCTGAAAATGTTCTAAGGCATTTAGCGTTGAGTGTGTTTAGCTCACTCAACGCCATGGGCTATTGGCATTGAGTGTCTTTACCTCACTCAACACCATGGTGCTGAAGGCGTTGAGTGTGCTTAGCTCACTCAACGCTATGGAGACTTGAAAGATTTTAAGGCATTTGGCGCTGAGTGTCTTTACCTCACTCAACGCCATCAGGTCGAATGCGTTGAGAGCATTGAGACATGTCAATGCTTTCACGGGTTAAGTGTTAACTCGTCGTTGTGTGTGTTGAGTGAGTTGATTGTTGCACTTAAGTGTTGACTGCATCGAGTCCCCTCAATACCTTCGTCACCCTAGCTATTGGCATTGATTTCGTCGAGCTGAGTTCGATGTTCTGGCCTTCGGTGCATATTTCGTCGAGCTGAGTTCAACGAATGAAGTTCGACGATATGGCCTTTGGCGCAGATTTCATCGAGCTGAGTTTGACGAATGAAGTTCGACATTCTGGCCATTGGCCCAGATTTCGTCGAGTTGAGTTCAACGAATGTTGTTCGTCGGGCTGGCCTTTGGTGTAGAGTTCGTCGAGCTGAGTTCGATGAATTGTTATTCGAGCTGAGTTCGATGATTGCCCGTGTTGAGTCAATTGTTGACTTGCTAAGTCTATCTCCTAGAATATAAAAGGGATGTTTTAGGGTTATCTGATATATTCCCACAAAGTCCCCGATAACGGTGTCAAAACCTTGATGGGGGTTAAAACTCCAAAAATTATTTCGGCCACGCAGTGCCCCGGGCAGTTTATTTAGAAAGAGCGGATTGGTTTTGTTTAAGAAGACGGGGCACGTAGATTTATTATTTGGATATAAAACAGGTGAAATCGAGTTTTAACGAAAGGAGGCAGGTGCACCTATCGTGTGTAGTACAGGATATTCCAGTGTGGAATATCGAGGTCATATTGTTCCCGGGAACTGGTTGATTATTTCTACTCTTCCCTGGAGAGGACTATTATTTTAGCGATATTTTATCTTGTCAGGATATTTTTTAGATATATAAAAAAATAGAAAATAAAAGCATTAAAGATGGAGCCAATGAATAATCTTCGTGCAACGGTATCTAAAAGGATTTGAACTAAAACAAACTTTTAATAAAAAGAGATCCTAAATTTCAAACTAATTAAGGCAGAGACTTGGCCGTGGAGGTTCCACAAAAAATGAGCTCACCTATCTCTAGGACTATCGCTCACTTGAACATTAAGACTATTCGACCGGGCTCTCATCCGATGAAGGATTCGTCTTAATGTCCGCATTACGCTAAGAACCCCGCTATTGGGTGGGGAACCCAATCCAGTACAGTTTGCGCGCCTCCTCTCTCGAGGGTTAGTGGGCGGAACTCCATTTACCAAGGGGTAATCGGTCAATATGCATGGCCTCTCGGCTACCTTGCGTATGTTCTACGGAAATATAGCCCACACATCGATATGTGTTTCTACGCGTCGTAAACTCGAGGCAAACCTTAAGTAATTTAATTAATTAGAAAAAAAGGACCTCTAATTATTTAAAATGATTTTATCTGTCCCAAGGCTCTTCGATACTGAGGGCTAATAGCGGTTAGCCACTCATCAGAATGGGGACGGCTTGCAGAAATAAAGCGCGAAAATGGAAGCGGTAAAATGAAAGAAGGAAATAAAGAAGTAAAGAAAGCAGGAAAGAAAGCGGTAAATTACAAGTCCTACTCAAACGAGAAGGGGGAAATGGAAGTGAGTCATACTCAAATGAGTAGGAGGAAATAAATACACACACGCACACACTCTACAGAAAGTAAAACACATGCACTCACTCTACTGAAAATGAAAACGCACACACTCTACTAAAAATGAAAACTCCACTCTACAGAAATGTAAACAAACACACGCACTCTACTTGGATAAAAAAAACAAACCCACACACTCTACTTAAAATAAAAACACACACACACAACAGAAATTAAGACGCACACACACACTCTACATAAAATGAAAGAAAGCGATAAAAAGCTAAGTCATACACGCACGCACACATACAAAAAAATAAGAAAAACAAAGTGCCTGAAAAATTAAAACAAATATATTTTTGCCGGTAGATTTTGTTAAAATGCATAAAATGAAGAAATAGAAATTAAAGGGGCAAAAGTTATTGAAAATTAGAGCGAATATCAAAGTGCTCGAAAAATTAAAACAAATACATTTCTACCGCTAGAATATGGTAGAAATGCATAAAAAGAAGACAAAAAAATTAAAGGTGCAAAATGATTTTTAAAATAAAAGCAAAATTGAAGTGTTCTAAAAATTAAAACGGCAACTTTTTCAATCTTATAATTTTATAAAATAGCTTAAAAAGTGGAAATAAAGTAGAAAAAGAACGAAAAGTTTTACATCCTAACCAAAAAAACTAAATTAAAGAAAAATCAAAACCAATTTTTAAGGAATCTTTATAAACTCATAAGAATGAACATGAATAGTACTAAAAAGCTAAACTATGAAAACTCTGAAAATTATGAAAGCATAAAACTATACTCATACACACACACTCATTGTAAAAGAACAAAAATAAAAGTTAAAACAAATAAAGATAAGATTGCTTAGGGAGGGGGCACATAGATGAAATCCAAAACCATGTAATGGGGAAAAACTACATTTTTATTAGGACGTATAAGGCAGATGCAATCCAGCATAATACGCCCGGCCTCCCTTCTTCCGCCCCCGCAAAGCCCCGACGCCGGCCGGAAAAAACCGCCGGAGGAGCACGTTGGACGCCGGCGAGCTACTCCGAAAGGTTGGATCTTCTCTCCCAAAGTCTTTTGCACTATTTTAGAGTCTGTTCTTCTACTCTCTTCCGAGATTTTAGGGTTTTGTTTCCGCCAGAATTTTGCTCCGACAGTTGCTATGGAGGTGGGAATGACGATTTTTTCTCCTTTTTTGTTTGATTTCCTGGCGATGATGACCTAGCTTTTTGGTTTTTTTTTCTCCTATCTTTAGTGCACTCCATGTGTTTGTTCAAATGCTCCAATGACTTAGCAGAAATACAACCTAATTTTTTGGTGTTTTCTCCTAATTTTTTGATTTCTTTCTGCAGATTGAGGAACACCAACACATAGTTATCTTGAACTTAGTAATTATAAATCATAGTTCGTGAACGCCCGACCTCACCTAATGAACTTTATTCCCTTTTATGTTCAAAACTAGTTCTCTTTTCTTGGTGACGGTCATAACTGTTGTTATGCTCCGTTTGGCGCAGTGGTGGCGGTAGGTGAACATGGAGGCCAAAAAGGTCATTCGTTAATGCCCATCTAAGGAACTTCATCCGTTTGAACATAAAAGTGGATGAAGTTTCTTAGATGGGCAACATAAAAGTGGATGAAGTTTCTTAGATGGACGTTAAACAATCACAATTTCACCCTCATGTTCACGACCGTCACCACCGCGCCAAACAGAGCCCTAATCTCCTTGCAGCATTTCTAGAATGAAGGAAAAAATTGCGGTCTTCATTGTCAAGAAAAATTGGAGACAATGCTGAGAACGCAGCCAGAATCAAGAGTAATCCACCGAGTGCATCCAGGTCAAATCTCCATGGGCAGCAGCAACCAATTGCCGAACTCTGCCCAATGCCCGATTCGATTTAAGAAAATAAAGCAATTAACGATTTGATAGCATTTAAATCCTTCAAAAGTAAACGTTCAACAAATCAATTTCTCATTTCTAGCAAATATAAAAGCTAATCCAGACGGCAAGTTTGGGAATCCAAGCGATATGTGCAATAGCCATTGGACTGCCAATATTTTGTATTTTATATTTTGTTTGGTTAATGTACAAATATTAGTTTTTTTATAAAAAAAATGGGCTGCCAATATTGATTTACTTGGCTGCCATTATAATTGGGCTACCAATATCAATATGCGGGCTGCCAATATAAATGCCCTTTTATTAGGACTAAAAGATGATTACAAAGCTAAAAACAAAAAAAGTGAGAGAGGGATAAAATCTCTTACAAAGCATAAAAAAGCATCTAACAGCCAGCCCCTAAGCAAAATGGTTCCAAAGAAAAAAAACAAGAGTTCATACAGCAGCTAGCTATTTATAGGCAAAAATTTTAAGGTACACGCCCTAGGTCACCGGTGTGTACTGGGGGCGTATAAGCACTGTTGGCGAGTCAGTTCTGAGATTTGACGGCTGCTTGACTTTTCGGCTGAACATGTGGAAGTCAAGCCCTAGGTCGCGGGCGTGTCGGTGGGAGTGTGCCTACCTGTGTCCCTACCCGTGTTCTTTTGGGTCGTGTCCGTTTTTGTGGCGGTTATGAGCGACACGCCCCCTAACACGGGCATGTCGAGGAACCCGACACGGGCATGTCAGGTGAGACACGGGCGTGTCTTTGCCCGTATGTCTTTTCTCCGTTCGACGATCTTGCCTGGATCGAGACACACGGCCTGGGACACGGCCGTGTGTCAAGCCGTGTTCAGCCCAGGTCTGGAGATTTTTGAGTGGATCTGAGCCATTCATTTTCTTTAAATAAGATCCAGCAGCCCAGATGGTTTCCTGCTCTGTTAAGACCGGGAATAGGGGAGTTAATCCTTCATTTCTCTCCAACCATTCTCTCTCTCAAGGAGTTAGAAAGAGGAGGAAGAAGGAAGGGTTTTCCGGCCGCCGGCGGAGCATCGGAGCACCGTTTCGAGATCGGAGAGCAGATCAGTGGAGGAAAGTTCATTACGAAGAGTTCTGTCCGTGTAGTTTTTTCCATGGAGCCAAAGCGGACTACAAGGGTAACGATTCTCTACTTGGGCATGTGAAGCTCTTTCTTTCTACATAGGGAATCCCGCTCCCGCGAGTGTGCGGTGAGTGTGTGGTGTTCCTTGGGGTTGATGTGAATAGTCCCCTTTGTGTTGCATATAGAGTCCGGAATCATAAGTACGAGCATTGGCATTGTGTGTGAAGCCTACCCGGACGTGTATTGTCTGGATCGGTGATGTTGCATTTGATATGTTTTGCCGGAGAAGACTCCATGCTTTGGATTTTTCGAGTTTCTACGCGGTAGATTGCAGCAGGGATCCTTGGAGGTTAGCTCCAAGGCGCACCCGGAAAACTGAGCGGAATCGTTGTTCTACTAATTTGGCGGTCTGGGAACCAGCCTTGATCATAACTGGGTTATGAGATTGTTTGGAAATTTGGGGATCCGAGAGAAGCTTTGCCCGCGCGTAGGACTTAAATTGACTAGGAGGCGTGAGCAACGAGCAAGTGGAATCAGCCCTAGGCTATGTGGTTCGGTGCAAGAGACCCGAAGATGGGGACTGGCCGTTGGCATAGTCGGGAGCCTTAGACAGTGGTCAGAAAGGCTAAATGCTCACATGGTTTCCATCTTTGGGATGGTGGTGAAGACGCTGATTGGTCAGGATTCATCGTTAATGTACCCTGAGTGCACGGGGTGTTTGGCCGTGCGATCCTACACATGTGGCGTAGTATAGTTGCGCCTTATTATTTTATTGGACTAATGATTTGTAGGGAAGGAGTACCGCCGTCCCGAGTAAGGGGCGGGGTCGTTATAATTTGGTCGGCTTTTGGCTGACCGTTGCTTTGTTTGCCACCATGAGGTGGAATGTTGCTTGTAGGTGCTGCGGAGCCGAAGTACCAAATATCGGGCTGGAGCCCATGTTGCTGTGCTGGCCCTAGAAGGCCGTAAAGAATAGTTGTACTTTAGTTTTGTCATGTGTGGCCAGCCTGCGAGCCGATGTATGGAAAACACTATTTATTAAGTGAACTATTGTAAGGCCATAAAGCCATGTACCCTTTCAGTGTATTTTGGGTTTCGGTGTGATTGTGGACATTCATGATTTATGGATTTAAGTTTTGGGTTCTTTCAACTTTAAAAGCATCCGCTAGAATGCGCTGTGTAGGACGAGTAGTCTTAATTGGATAGTTTGAATATTCTTATGTAACCCTTCCGACTGTCTGTGGTATATGGCGTCGGGTTCCAGCTGGACCTTCTGTTATATGTCATGCGACGGATGGGGGTATTACAATTTGGTATCAGACTTCTAGTTACGGTCAGGCTTAACTGAATTCGTGGGCGAATTCTTTTAAGGGGTGGTGAGCACATGTGTGCGTCATCGTTATAACATCAAAAATAACCCATGAATGTCAACTTAGGAATGAAAAATACACTTGTTTTGTGGAATCTGAGTGTTCCAATGATTGCTTTTAGCAATTTTTGTCATCTAATTTTGTTCCTTTGCTACTATAGGCAGCTAGTAGCGGTGTTGGTCAGTTAGAGCGCCTGCAATTGGCGGAAAGTAGTGCACCAAGGGACATGCCTACTACACCTCCTTTAGCGGAAACCATCAGGATGGTGGCTTGAAGCCGTATTTGCAATGATTAATGCCCAACCTGAATGGCGTATGCATCGCGCACCTCCTGCAAATGAGCAAGAACCGGTTAGGGAGGCAGAGCCGAGAGTGGTGGAGCGCGCAGTAGTTGATCTGGTAGAGCCGAGGAGAGCTACGGAGAAGCAGCTAAAGCATGTGATAGGCTTTAATCCTCCGAGGTTTGATGGGGTTGGAACGCCAGCTCAAGCTGAGGACTGGCTCTCTTCGATGAAGAGGGTCTTGACGGCCTCGTTAACTGAGGAGTGGCAGAAGACCACCATAGCGACTTTTCTTTTGGTGGGTGAAGTGAGGCTGTGGTGGGATGAGTTGGAGTTTCATCTCTTAGTGGGTAGGCAGCTTGCTGATGTGCCTATGGAGGAATTTTCAATATTGTTCCTAGCCAGATTTGTACCCTCTGCTCAGAAGTTGGAGATGGAGAACCAATTTCTTGGGTTGACTCAGGGATCCAGAAGAGTAGAAGATTATCTACATGAGTTCACACGATTGGGTCGGTATGCTGGTGCTACGCTTATGGAAGAAGAACGGAAGACCAACCGATTTTATGAGGGTCTACGCGGCGATCTACAGCTACTACTTATTGGGCCTAAGGCGCAAGGCTTCCTAGCCTTGGTCAATTCGGCCCGATTGTTGGAGAAGGTCATTAAGAAAGTTCAAGAGAAGAAGGACCCAGGAGAGAAGAAGTCCGAGTTCAAGGTGCCAAATGCCAAGTCAAGTTTTCGCAGGTGGAACAAGAAGCAGAAGACTTCGAACTCAACCCCTTCGGCTGGTGCGTCGGTGGAAACTACAAGTCGAGTCCCAGGAGCTTGCTACAAATGCGGGAAGACGAGGCATTTTGCTCGTGAGTGTTGGAGAGGACGTGCAAAGTCCGAGAGGAAGTCTGAAGCGACTTATGAGGAGAAAGGGAAGGCGGTGGAGTCAACCGCGTCCCATTATGCTCCAGCCCAGCCTAGAGTCTACAACCTTGGTCTGCAAGAGGCCATAAAACAAACGGACGTGCTGACAGGTATAAGTTAAATTACAGTGGTTTAACTTTTATAGTTGTTACCTTCGTATTTGTTAGCTTTTTATTATTGATGCTAGGATTTGTGTTGATTTTTGAGTTTCGGGCGAGAGCCCTGTTTGATACAGGAGCATCGCATTCCTTCTTGTCCGAAAAATTCATATCGCGCATCGGGATTCTGTCTTCGATGGCAAAAGACAGGTTGGATGTGTTGTTGCCCAACGGGTGCTCAATGCGCGCGGATAGGGTCTACATAGCGAAGATTCAGATTGGAGACCAGGTGTTTGATTTGCGAGCGTTGATGCTACCGATTGTGGATTTCGACGTAATCTTCGATATGAATTGGCTCTCGGAGCAGGGTGCATGCATTGATTGCAACCGTAAGGAAGTTAAGTTGGGTCTGGACACTGGTCGGGAGACTACTTTTGCGGGCATGAAGGGATCGGGTAAGATTTTGATGTCAGCCCTTCAAGTGATTAAGGCAGTTTGGTCTGGGGCAGAGCTGTTTGTCACATTAGTGCAGGCTTCAACGCCAAAGCCAAGTCTTGACAGTATTCCAGTCGTATCTGAGTATCTTGATGTGTTCCCAGATGATCTCCCAGGAGCCCCTCCTCAGCGGGAGATTGATTTTACCATTGAGCTGGTACCGGGTGACAAACCGGTGTCACGCTCTCCATATCGGATAGCACCAAGAGAGACGGCAGAGTTGAAGGTGCAACTGCAAGAGTTGCTAGAGCAGGGTTATGTGCGTCCAAGTTTGTCGCCTTGGAGCGCACCAGTTCTTTTTGTAAAGAAGAAAGATGGGAGCTTGCAGCTTTGTATCGACTACCGGGAATTGAACAAGCTTACGGAAAAGAATAAGTATCTGATTCCGAGGATTGACGATCTGTTTGATCAGTTGGTTGGGTCAACGGTATATTCGAAGTTAGGTCTGAAATCCGGATACTACTAGTTGAGGATAAGGGAGAGCGACATCTCAAAGACAACATTCAGTACGCAGTTTGGGCATTACGAGTTCACGGTCATGCCGTTTGGTTTGACTAATACGCCATCCATGTTTATGGATCTGATGAACAGGACGTTCAGAGAGTACCTGGATCGTTTCGTGATAGTATTTATCGATGATATCCTGGTATACTCGCAGTGCGAGGAGGATCACTACAATCATTTACACATGGTGTTGGAGACGTTAAGGAGGAATCAGTTGTATGCTAAGTTCTCCAAGTATGAATTCTGGTTATCCTCGACAGCGTTCCTTGGTCATGTTTTCAGTGGAGAAGGGATAGCTGTGGATCCGGCGAAGATAGTGGCGATACGAGAGTGGCCTGCTTTGACTACAGTGGCAGAGGTCCGGAGTTTTCTGGGGCTTGCTGGATACTACAGGTGCTTCGTAGAGAACTTCTCGCGGGTAGCGCTACCACTCACGACGTTGACTAGGAAGGATCAAAAGTTTGTGTGGTCTCCGGAGTGCGAACAGGCTTTTGAAGAGTTGAAGAGGCGGTTGACCACAGCGCCTATTTTATGTTCACTAAGTGGAACCGAAGGGTTCGAGATCTATAGTGATGCTTCGGGCAGTGGTTTGGGCTGTGTTCTACTACAGCATGTGAGAGTGATAGCCTATGGTTCCCGACAATTGAAGGCTCACGAGAGAAATTATCCGGTCCATGACTTGAAGTTAGCGGTCGGATATTTGCTCTAAAGCTGTGGAGGCACTACCTCTACGGTATGATGGTCGATATTTACACCGATCATAAGAGCTTGAAGTACCTGTTGGACCAAAAGGATCTGAACATGAGGCAGCGGAGATGGATGGAGTTCTTAGGGGACTATACCTTCAAGATTCATTATGTGCCTGGGAAAGGAAATGCAGTGGCGAATGCATTGAGTCGCAGGACTCCTGCGCAGGCCAACTGGTTATCGGTACATGATGAGAGATTGATCCATGAGTTGGAGGCTTTGGAGATATCTTGTGTCGGCAAGCAGTCTAGTGCTGAGGCGAAACTATTTTGGACAGAGGTGCAGTGTGACCTAGCTGATAGAGTTCGGCGGGCTTAGGTTCAGGATGACATCATGAAGCAGATCTTGGATGAATCATTGGATTGGTCAAATTCCCAGTTTGCTGTTGAGGAAGGGTTGCTAAGGAAGGATGGTCGCCTATGCGTTCCTAGTGCAGATAATCTTCGGGAGGAGTTGATGTATGAGGCTCATCGTACCAAGTACTCAATCCACCCCGTAAGCACGAAGATGTATAGAGACATGAAGATATTATTCTGGTGGCCAGGATTGAAGAAGGATGTAGCACTATATGTGGCCAAGTGTCGTACTTGTGCATTGGTGAAGGCAGAATGCCAGAAGCCCGGAGGTTTCTTGAATCCCCTACCTATCCCAGAATGGAAATTCGATGACATATCTATGGATTTTGTACATGGTTTGCCGAAGTCACAGAAGGGAAACGACGCCATTTGGGTGGTCGTTGATAGGTTGACAAAAGTGTCGCACTTTATTCCGAACAGGAAGGAAGATCCGGTGGAAACGTTAGCCAAACTCTATGTGGAGAATATTGTAGGATTGCATGGTGTGCCCCGCAGTATTGTTAGTGATCGAGATGGATGCTTCACGTCGAATGACTGTGAAAAAATTAGTGCCTAACCACCTAGAGGGGGGAGAATAGGTGTAATTCTCTTTTTCCTTAAGGAGGAATATTTGTATTGTTAATTAATCAGAAACTGCTAATTCTACAGCTAACACAGCACAACCTTCACAGAAACATTCAATCACAGAGTGCACACAGTTTTTATAGTGGTTCCCCAAGGTCTGGGTACATCCACTTTCCCCCTTCGCCTATCTAGCAGTGTGCTAGATTCGGTCTAACTTCTTCTCTTCACCTTAGATCTGCAGATCTTACAGCTCAGAACCCAATCAAGGTTCCTACAACTCAGAGTGTGTCCACACTCCTACAGCTCAGGCACACAGCCCTACCTCAGCCTTCAATAAGGCCTACAACTCAGAGATACAATCTCCTACAACTCAGGCACACGACCCTACCTCACCCTTCAACAAGACCTACAACTCAGAGATACAATCTCCTACAACTCAGGCACACAACCCTACCTCAGCCTTCAACAAGGCCTACCACTCAGAGATCTAAATCTCCTACAACTCAGCCTTTATAACACAGGCTTACAGCTCAGATCTAGAAAAGATCCTATAAAAAATTGATTTAACAAAGTATTTTACCACCACCCTGGTAGAGAGAGAAAGGATGGATGGCTTCTTGATCAGTTCTTGGAAGAATCTGATGACAGAGAACAACCTCTCTTAGCTTTCTTCAAAGCTTCTTGAATTTGAACTCAGTAGGGTTGAACTCCTGTGAAGTTAATCTTCAATCAGTTTTTGACTTGAGATTCAGATCTCAATCTAAATCTTTCTTGGCAGCCTGGTTCAGCAACTGCACCTCAATAGATGGAGCTCTCTCCAACTTCTTCTTAGATCTTCTGACGAAAATCTTCTGTATTATTACTTCTATCAGTGGTTCTCTATTAGTTATCTTCCTTTGAAGGAGAATTCCTTTATATAGACATTCTACATGGTAACCGGCTGATCCAGTTTCTAACAAACTTCTGACAGCTCTGACAGTTACAGTAGACCGGTTGGAAATGGTAGCTGTCAAATCAACCAGTCACTTCTTGAAATACTGTCTCTGTCTAAAAGTGTCGAAACTGAACTTCATAATGTGTCGACACAAGTAGACTAAGTGTCGACACAAGTGGACTAAGTGTCGACACAAGCCTTGGTGGTGTCGACACATCTCCTTTGCTGTTGATACTTCTTCTCGACACAGCTTCTATAGAATGTGTCGATATTGATTATGTGTGTCGACACAATCACTTCTCTTTAACTTTGTTGAATCTCTGCTGTGTGTCGACACAAGTCCTGTGTGTTGACACAGTTGATATCGACAGTCTTCTGTGTGTCGACACTGCCTCTTGGTGTCGACACAGTTGATGTCGACAAAGTCTTCAGTGTGTCGACACTGCCTCTTGGTGTCGACACAATTGATGTCGACTAAGTATTCATGTGTGTCGACACGGCCTCTTGGTGTCGACACAGTTGATGTCGACAATGCTTCTCTGTGTGTCAACATTACTTCTGTATGTCGACACAGTTGCTTCAGGTGTCGACACAGCCTTTCCAAGTGTCGACACAATTATCTCCAAGTGTCGACACAGCTTTTCTCTAGTGTCGACACAAGCCTTCATAAGTGTCGACACAGCTTCTCTTGGTGTCGACATATGGACTTAGAAATTTTTCTGCATTCCTGCATTTACTTAACCTGCACATATAAACTCAAAACACATCAAATACACCTTGATGCATATCATTGAGTAGGGTGAGGCTTCTTCAAATCTGGTACACATTTCCCAATGTACCCAACAATCTCCTCCTATTTGGAGAAGTCATAACCCTTAGTCAATGATATACACCAATCATAACAAATACACATTATGATGTATAAAGATATTATATGACAGGGTAACTTCTAAAACAAAACATATATAATATATCATCACAGAATAATAATGCTAACACAATGAGCATTTATCAATGTTTTGTTAAAACTTAAAAAGTTTCTTTATCAAAAGTTTCCATAGATTTAAAGATTACAAAATTGTAAAATCTAGTAAATCTATCCTAAGGCTGCTCAGGCTCCTTGATGACTATATCTTTGCCTGTTTGGATCTTGGCTTGTACAGGAGCATCAGTATCATCAGCTGGCTTCTTGCCCTTAGGATCTTTCTTCTTCTGCTCTTCAACCCTTATTCTTTGCCATTTGTTGCAAGTTGGAGGCTGCGCGGTCTGTTGTTGTTTGGAGATCGGGCGGTCTGGCGATTTCTCCTAGCCGGTCTGTGTGTCGGGCTGTTGCTGTTTGGTATCCCAGCGGTCAGGCGGCTTGTCTCAGGCGACTAGGAGACCGAGCGGTCTAGCGGTATCCTGTGGCGGTTTGATCTCTCCTCCTGTTGATATTCGGGCGGTTAGCCGGTTTGTCTAACAGCACGGTTTGTCCGGTTTGTCTTTTGTAAAGCCGCATACACTTGTAAATTTTTATTCCCACATTGATTATTTGTAATCTCTCTCATCTCCTCCATTCTATAAAAGAGAGGCTATACCATTGTAATAGATACCTTTTTCGGATAATAAAGTTTCAGTTAACTCCTTTCGGTTTGTTTTTTGTTCGGTTTTTATATGGTATCAGAGGGACTCGATCTATTCCTCCTGATTGTGTGCGCTCTCACTGATTTCGCGGCTTGATTCCTCGTCTGTCCGCGCGACCTGTCCGCGCGGCTTGCTCTTTCTTTTTCGCGACCTGTTTTCACGATCTCCTCTATTCGCAGCAATCTACTTCTAAGTCGCCACGTCTGTTGCCTTCTACCCGCTCCTGCTTGCTAGTCGCCCCAGCCTCATCTTTAGCCATGCGACTTGCTCTCCTCTATTCGCCCGACTTTTCTCAAGCCGTGCGACTTTTTTCCCTTTGCTTTGCTCTGTTTCTTGGTCGTGGCCTTCCTAGCCGCACGACCCGTTTTCTGTTCGCCCAGCTTGGTTCCCTCTTCTCTTCTTCGCTTAACTGTTCGACTTTTTTCTCTTACTCGCGGCTCGTTCTTATCGTCGCGGTTTGCTCCTCTCTTGCTTCCTGCTGTTCTCGCACAGTCTCTCTTCCATGGCTTCCCCCTCCTCCAGACTGTCCACCTCGGTGGTCACCTCTTCTGGTAGTGCTCACGTTGTTACTCGTGGACGATGGCTAATCGACTCTGGTGCTACAAATCATATGACAGGCAATACTCAATGTTTCTCTATTCTTGAAACACATGCTCGGTTGCCCCCGGTCATTGTTGCGGATGGATCTCCCTCCCCGGTCCATGGGATGGGCATGGTTCAAGTCACTCCATCTCTCTGCCTGGCTGATACCCTCTATGTGCCAAATTTTCCATGCAATTTATTATCGGTTACTTCTTTATGCAAGCAACTATGGTGTTCTGTCATATTCACCCCTACCTCTTGTTCTTTTAAGGATCCGGACTCCCAACGAACGATTGCTACCGGGACTGAGAGTGGTGGCCTCTACTTCCTCGACAACATTTCTGCTCTGTCCGCCTTCTCTGTATCTGCCTTCTCCTCCTCCTCTACAGATCTTCTCCAATGGCATCTTCGCCTTGGACATGCTCCTCCGCGAATTCTGCGCCAGCTCCTGCCCCACCTCCCACCTCATCATCCTCCTCTAAACTGTGATGCATGTCAACTTGGTAAACATCACCGCTCGTCCTTCCCACCAACGCCAAGTCGGGGCTCTTCCCGTCCGTTCGACCTCGTTCACTCTGACATATGGGGTCCCGCTCCTACCCTCACCATCGGTCGGGGTAGTTCATATTTTGTCACATTCATTGATGATTTCTCTCGGTGTACGTGGGTGTATCTTCTCAAGGAACGCTCCGAGCTGTTCTCTGTTTGGACCTCCTTTTATTCTATGATTAAGACTCAGTTTGATACGTCTATTAAAATCCTTCGTTCTGACAACGCTAAGGAGTATTTTAGCCATGACTTCTCCTCTTTTTGTATTCACCATGGTGTTATTCGTCAAACAAGCTGTGTCTACACCTCCCAACAAAATGGGGTGGCGGAACGCAAAAACTGTCACCTCCTTGATGTCGCTCGCACTCTGCTGACTCAAATACATGTTCCTCGCTCCTATTGGGGCTATGCTGTCCTCCTCTCCTGCTATCTCATCAATCTCCTTCCCTCCACAGTTCTCCACGATGCTACCCCCTTCTTCATTCTTTATCCGAACAAGGATCTCTTTCCTCTTCCTCTGCACATCTTTGGGTGCACCGCCTTTGTGCACTCTCCCGCTGCCACCCGTGACAAACTCTCACCACATGCCACTAAATGTGTCTTTCTGGGGTACTCTCCCACTCAGAAAGGTTATTGTTGCTTTGATCCCATCACCCGCAAGCAATTTGTTTCTGCGGATGTCACCTTCTTTGAAAATGCAACTTACTTCTCTCCCTCTTCCTCCTCTCCTCCTCCTGATACTACTTCTCATACCAACCCATACATTCCCTCTGCTCCCACTGATGTTCCGCCATCTCCACCCTCTCCACCATATTCACCATCCCCACCATCTCCACCCTCTACTCCGCTTTCTCCCTCCACTCTGCTGCCATCTCTCTCTACTCCCGGGCCAGCAATCTCCACCACGGATACTCCGGATACTGAGGAACCTGCTGAGCCGGATCTCCCGATTGCTCTTTGCAAAGGGGTTCGAGCATGTACCCAACACCCGCTTGCTGCAGTTGTTTCCTACGATCGTCTTACCACTTCTCGCAGAGCTTTTGGACTGGCTATATCGGCCACTGCCACCCCCCGTTCCTACCAGGAGGCCCTTACTATTCCTCATTGGAAAGATGCCATGGATGAGGAGATTGCTACTCTCATTGAACGGGGTACTTGGACCCTTATTCCTCCTCCTTTCGGCACAGATGTTGTTGGTTTTCGATTGGTCTTCGTGGTGAAGTTTCTCCCGGATGGCAGTGTGGATCGTTATAAGGCTTGCCTGGTTGCTAAGGGTTTTACCCAAACTTATGGCGTTGATTATTTTGACACTTTCTCTCCAGTGACTCGTCTCAGCACTATTAGGGTTCTTCTCTCTGTGGCTGTCAACATGGATTGGCCCATCTCGCAGCTAGATGTTAAGAATGCTTTCCTCTATGGTGATCTACAGGAAGATGTTTACATGGAGCAACCTTCTGGGTATGTTTCTCAGGGGGATACACGAGTATGTCGGCTAAAGAAGGCTATCTATGGCCTCAAGCAGAGTCCTCGTGCCTGGTTTGACAAGTTCAGTGACATTGTTGCGGCCATTGGTTTTACAAGAAGCTCAGGAGGTAACTCCTTGTTTGTTTGGAAAATCGCCTCTGGTCTCGTTGTTCTTGTGGTTTATGTTGATGACATTCTTCTTACTGGCGATGATCAGGACGGGGTATTGATGACCAAGAAACACCTTCGTCAACACCTGGTCACAAAGGATATGGGCTCCCCGAAATACTTTCTGGGGATTGAAATCTCCAGGAAGCCCAACTCCATGGTCCTTTCCCAACGGAAGTATGCTCTTGATCTTTTAAAGGAGGCAGGATTGACTGGTACTAAACCTGCACATTGTCCTATGACTGCTGGAGAAGATAAAACTTGGACAGATGACTCGCCTCTTCTCTCCGATCTTACGATATACCGGCGTTTGGTGGACAAGCTCATATATCTCATAGTAACCAGACTCGACATCTCTTATGTTGTTGGCAAGGTGATCCAGTTCATGCAAGCTCCGAGGGAGTGTCATCTACAATCTGCACTGAGGATATTAGAGTATATTAAAGCTACACCAGGGAAAGGACTCCTCTTTCAGAAGAATGGTCACCTAAGGGTTGAAGCTTACTTTGATTCAATTTATGCGGATGACAAAGGGGATCGCAAATCGACATCAAGTTTCTGCATGTTTGTTGGAGGCAATCTTGTGAGTTGGAAGAGCAAGAAACAGTCTGTGGTTTCCAGGTCTAGTGCAGAGGTAGAATATCGCAGCATGACATCGACTACATATGACTTGAAGTGGTTGCGGGCTCTCATGCTTGACTTAGGAGAGGTTTACAACTATCCTCTTCCTATGTTCTGTGACAATAAGGCCGTGATATACATTTCCAAAAATCTGGTCTTTCATGAGAGAACAAAACACATAGAAGTCGACTGTCATTTTATTCAGGAAGAAATATTGAAGAAATAGATTTGCACTCCGTTCATCACTTCCGACAACGAGTTGGCAGATGTCTTCACCAAGCCGGTGTCCGCTTCCTTTTTCCACATCTGCGACAAGCTGGGCATGATTGATATCTATGCTCCAGCTTGAGGGGGAGTGTTGCAAGTTGGAGACCGCGCGGTCTGTTGCTATTTGGAGACCTGGCGGTCTGGCAGTTTCTCCTAGTCGGTCTGTGTGCCAGGCTGTTGCTATTTGGTATCCCAGTGGTCAGGCGGCTTGTCCCAGGCGACTAGGATACCGAGCGGTCTAGCGGTCTCCTATGGAGGTTTGATCTCTCCTCCTGTTGATAGTCGGGCGGTTAGCCGGTTTGTCTAACCGCACAGCTTTTCAGGTTTGTCTTTTGTAAAGCCGCATACACTTGTAAATTTTTAGTCACACATTGATTATTTGTAATCTCTCTCATCTCCTCCATTCTATAAAAGAGAGGCTATACCATTGTAATAGATACCTTTTTCGGATAATAAAATTTCAGTTGAACCCTTCCGGTTTGTTTTTTGTTCGGGTTTTACACCTTTCAAAGTAGTTAAAGGGCTTTGGGAAATATTTGCTAGGCTCTTGAACATTAGGTGGTAGCTTCCCAGCTTTAGACTTTCTTCTATATTGAATAATGCCTTCTTGCCTGGCTTCATGCTTTTTCCATTCTTGCTCAGAGTACCATTTGCCCCTATCATGGGTCTTATCCTTTACAGCTTTCCAAGCAGTCAGTATAATGTTCCTAGAAGTAGGACTCCACTGTTCAAAATCAGGCTTTAGCTCTGCCTGTTCTCTGAATCTTTTCTTGGACAAAAGAGTTTCTTGCTCTTTGTTCAAAACTACCTCTGGCACTGGCATGTCTACTTTTTCAAGGATAATATTTTTATTACCCTTTGGAGGACTGTACATAGACTGTACTTCTTGATGAATCATCTCAAAATCTGTTGGAGGATAAATTACTTGAGCAACTTTAGGCTGTTCACCTCCAAAATAGGCAGGGTGTATTCCTGACTCAGCTACATTGTTATCATCACGAAGGGGTGGATATCTAAATGTGGCTCTGATGCTATTAGATATCCATTTAGCATGATCAGATCCAGCTTTGACTAATACTCTTTCCCCCTTTATGACTTCTCTGACAACATGATCCTTGAGATCATCTTTTTGAAATCTGATTTGTTCATCCAAAAAATTCACACCATCTTTATAAAAAGATTTTAACTTCAGCAGCTGTGTAGAAATAGTTTTTTGGGAATCTGTAATAGCTGTTTGAACAGCAGCTAATCCTTCCTGTAATTGCTTATCAAAATCTGCTTTGTCTTGAGTCCTTGCTGCAGTCTGGGCAGTAGCAATATTCTTCATTTAAGTAACAATCACATTATGTGATGCAGTCAGATTATCATTCATTCTAATCTGATTCTCTAGGACATATCCTTGTTTAACAGCCATATCATCAACTTGAGTCTTGATTTTCTCTTGATGAGTAGCTAGGAAAACCACAGCATTGCCTCCTTTGTGAAAACAATCAGTCATTTCTTTCTTATGCTGGTTTACCTCAAATCTTATAGATTTAATATCCTGTGCTAAGGAGAGTTGTAGATCTTTATGAGTCTCATCCATATATTTCTCCATGGCAATCCTTTGCTCATCTAACTTGATCTGCAAGGCCTCCAACAATGAGCTGTAATCAGCTGTTGGGCAGGTTGTGGAGTAGTAGTTTGTAATGCCTTCTTGTAGTTTTGGCTGCTCCTTTTGAAGACCTTTATCTTCCTCTTCTTAGCTCTTGTAGCTTCTTCATCCTCAGATGTTGAGGAATTAGCTATATCAACTCTTTCTTTAGGACTAGGAGGCAATTCCTGTGCATTTCTAGGTTGCTCCCCCTGAGTCCTTTGCTCCTCCTCAGTTCTTTCTTTCTCCCCTTGTGTTCCTACTTGCTCCCCCTCAAGGTTAGCTTGCTCCTCCTCAAGGTTAACTTGCTCCCCCTCAAAATTTGCTTTCTCCCCCTCAAATTCAGTTTGTACTATATATAGAAACAACTCTTTAAGGGTGAATTCTTGTTGAGTAGGTACTGGAGATTCTCTTATCTCTGGAGCATCAGCAACTGCTGATGTATCCTACATGATTACATCTTGAGCTTGACTATGTAGTTGTGTTGGCAGGTCAACATCAATCAAAAATTCAGTTAGTGTCTCATCTTTATCAATGTGAATTGATTGATTCACCTCTTGAATTACCTCAAGGATTGTTTGTGTAGCCATTTCACTGTCCAAGTGAGTTGGCTCTTCCTCAATATGAGGCTCCCCCTGCACCTGTGCACTATCTGGAACATCTTATGTAGGAGTTTCTTGTGCTATAGATTTTTCAGGAATCTCTTGCCTTTCCTCATCAGGCATGTCCTTTGTAATGACGCTATCCCATCTTGAGATAATTCTTATGTCCCTTCTCCTCATGTGGTTAATCTTCGACCCAGCTGACTGTTCCATCACTTCAGGTATTGTTCCAGCTAAATACAAGCTCACAATTCTTCCCAGATTTAGCTTCTTCATACTTTCCTTAATCTTTTCAAAAATGACTTCTGACCAATCTGTGTTTAGTCTATAGATGATTCTGGTCATAAGGTTGAACATATAGGCAGAAATCCTATCATGCCCCCTGGCTTACAGAGAATCACTTTATCTAAAACTTCAGATAGGAACTTCCCTTGCATATTCATGCCTTTCCTGTTCAAAGCTGAGCCAATCTTCATGGTGGAATCCAGTCCACACCATTGAAGTGCTTCCCTTAGCTTAGATGCGGGTACAGCTTCTTCTTCTTGTGTTCTTGGCAGGTGAAGAACTTTCCTTAAACTCTTCTGGCTGACTTTCACCTTTACTCCATGGACTTTGGATCCAATTTTGAGTCCAGTTTGATCTAGGGTTGCAGCACCAAAGAATTCTAGTATTTCCTTTTTCCAAATCTTTGTTGGTTCAGATATCAGAAATTCCAACCCATTTTCAGCAATTAGGGTTATAACAGCTTTAATTTCAGGTTCCGCATGGTCAAAGGCATTGCGTACCAGCTCATATCCTTCATTGACATTGTCTTCTAGCTTTGGCTCCATTAGGGTTGAGAGAAATCTTGAATTTAGATGAGAGAATTTGTCGACACAATGTTTTGGTCTCGAAACTATGGAGAGCGTGTCGACAGACAATGTTGTTGTAACGGTCCAGGCCCATCCCATGGGAACCCACTGGCACCGCCGGCCTACCAGGGTCCAGACCCGGGCCCACCACTAGTAGTAAGCCTTTCACATTCAAGCCTGCAGGTCATGCACCCCAACCCCTCTCCTGCCTGTTTATCAGCAAGGTAGGTTGTTGCCACTGGGTCTCGAACCCAGGACCTTGATAAGAGAGATTTCCACCACTCCCTCATCACCAACTGAGCTGCAGCTCAGTTGTTGATGAGGGAGTGGTGGAAAGCTCTCTTATCAAGGTCCTGGGTTCGAGACCCAGTGGCAACAACCTACCTTGCTAATAAACAGGCAGGAGAGGGGTTGGGGTGCATGGCCTGCAGGCTTGAATGTGAAAGGCTTACTACTAGTGGTGGGCCCGGGTCTGGACCCTGGTAGGCCGGCGGTGCCAGCGGGTTCCCATGGGATGGGCCTGGACCGTTACAAAAAGTGCACTTTTTGACCAAAATGCCCTTATTAAGGTATAGTTAGGGTTGGGTCAAAACCTATTCAAAACACATCCAAATTAAATGAAATTTTATACAGATACTTAAATTGAACCCAGGGACCACTCACCAAAATTTGGGAGGGTTTGGTGGTGTTTAGGGCACCTATTTAATTTATTTAATATTTATTAAATATTTATAAAAACTATAGAAATATTTTCTCCAAAAATTCCCATTTTT
Organism: Platanthera guangdongensis; assembly: GCA_039583875.1. Classification (NCBI taxonomy): domain Eukaryota; kingdom Viridiplantae; phylum Streptophyta; class Magnoliopsida; order Asparagales; family Orchidaceae; genus Platanthera; species Platanthera guangdongensis. Next base: position 118,501,040 of record CM077167.1, on the reverse strand, counting down.
GGACGGGCCCTAGGTATAGCTAGGATAGACTCCCCATCAAAATTTCAACTGATTTGGGCTAGGGATGAAGTGTGGGCACTCAGTTTAATGACTGCCTAGCCCTAAGGGTATGTCCCACCAAAATGGGTGCCCTGATCAAACCAGGAGCCTAAATTGGTTCAAACCAATTTTAAAATACATTAGACAGAAAGGGCTACAAATCATGTGTTGATCATTTTCTCATATAGAGCCTCTAACTATTTTAAATATTTAAAACATTAAATGACAAAAGTGTGACAGAATGAAATAAATAGAATTAATTTCCTATAGTTTAATCCTGATGCAGCACGAATCTTGGCGCAGGGATCAACGACATCTGGTCATCGTCTTCGTTGAGCCGACGGCTGCGATTCGTCCTGCCTGGAGCGATTTCCAATCCTTGCCGCCGGCGATCCAGCCCCTTCCCCGGCCGGCCACCGCCACCAACACCTCCGTTGAGGTGGTGGCTATCGCCAGGCGGCGGCTCTGCCGCCGGAGAGGCGTTTTCCGGCGGTTATAGCAAGAGGATTTCTTGCCGAAACCATGAGTAATCCTGGATTTGATCGGGCTCAATTGAGCCCGAAACTTAAACCTTAAGAGTCCTAAGATCTACCCGCGAGTTAAGGAGAGGAGGAGGACCTTCCTGGCGGCCTGGATGCGAGAGGAGCGGCGGGATGCCATTGACGACGGCAGCGGCGCTCGGCTTCTGCAACAGCACAGTGGAATGGCTCGTCTCCTCCAGGTAAACGCTCTAAAGTGATCCCCTTGGCCGCCTGATGGTGTTTAAATGGCAAATGGGGGAGAGGGGAGGCTGGTTCTTCAATGGCCATTAACACCATTAAAGGTGTGGCTCGGGTAGAGTGGAGGGGGGCTGAACCCATCCCTTGGTGGCCGGGAAATGGCTGGAATCAACTCCTCTCCCCTAGAGGAGTTGATTGCAGCCATAAATGGTGGCTGTTAGCCTCCCTTGGCCGGCCTTCCACTTCCCCTTCCTCTTCCTCAATTTCTCTCTCCTCCATTATCATGGAGGGGAGCTCCTTTCTCTCTCCTAGTCACCTCTGGTTGACTAGTCAACCTCACAAGCTAAATGCAGCCCACTTGATTATGATGGTCATGGGGGTGGGGTTAGCCTAAGGGAGAAGTGGCTTGGGCTTGGGTTAGCCCTTTTTGGGCTAGGTTTGACTTGACCTAAATGAGGGTTGACCTGGGCCAATTTGACCATCTGGGTTGACCCCATTGGGTTTTCAGTGGCCCATTGGCTTCCCCTAAGGTCTAGGGTTACTTGGATAGGGTTGGTTGGGCCTCTTGGTGGTCTCCTGTCCCTTGGCAAGGGCATTTTGACCATCTAGGGCTAGAGTTGACTTGGGTCAACATGACCAATTGGGTTGACCCCTATGGGTCCTGGGTGACCCATTGACTTCCCCTAGGGTCTAGGTAGGGTTATGTAGGGTTACCCTGCACTCTGGAGGTCACATACCCTTAGTAAGGGCACTTTGACCAGATTAGGGGCTTGATTTGACTTGGGTCAACCTGGCCCCTAGGGCTGACCCCAATGTGTCCTTAGTGACCCATTGACCTCACTTTAGGGTTAGGAGGGCTTAGGTGGGGTCCTCTAGGCTAAGAGTAGGTCAATTGACCCTAAGTAGGCTAGTTTGACCCATCTAGGGCTAGGGTTGACCTTGGTCAACTGAGCCTCTTAGGCTGACCCTAATGGGTCCTTTTGGCTCTAATGGGCCTCCCAAGGTATTAGGTGTGTTGTGGTAGGGTCTTGGGGTTAGGGTGTGGTCCATGGTCATCCTGAACCATGCTCAGAGTTCTACTATTTGCAGGTCGTGATGATCTTCCACATTCTGTCCCCTATCTCTTGGCCCATTTCCGGCTTCCTATGGTTTTGTCATGACCTAGTCATGGCCAAAACCACTCTTAGGGGTCTGGTTGGAAATGGGATGTTACAGTTGTTGACCTATTTATACCTTTCTAAAAATGAAGGTGAAAAGGCACGTCATAATTCTCTTAATGCGTCGACATTGTTGAAAAGTGTCGACACAGACTTCTAATGTCTCGACATAAGTGTTGACTTCTATGTGTCGACACTTATACATTTGCTCTCGACGATTAGTCGATACTTCACTTGACGAAAACTGTGTTGATCCTAAGTGTCGACACCACCTCTGAATGTGTCGACACCACTTCTGGATGTGTCGACACTACTTCTCTGAAGTGTCAACACCAATTTTCTAGATGTGTCGACATCATTTCCCTGGAATGTCAACACCACTTCTATGTGTCGACACAGACAACTCCTTGTGTCGACACAATTTTACTCAGCCAATTTTGTGAAACTAATCTATGTTCAACATTCCTAATTCAATTTTAAACTTATTGAATTTAGTTTTTTTTATCTAGAGGCTTAGTAAACATATCTACAATTTGATAATCTGTTTTGACAAATTTTAGTGAGATGTCCTCTTTCTCTATATGTTCTCTAAGAAAATGGTATCTAATTTCTATATGCTTAGTCCTACTATGTGAAACAGGATTATTAGCAATAGAAATAGCACTTGTAGAATCACAAAACAAAGGTGTTCTACTTACCTGAATACCATAGTCTTCTAGCTGGCGTTGAATCCACAACAGATGTGCACAGCAACATCCTGCTGCCACATATTCAGACTCAGCTGTGGAAATTGCCACACTAGTCTGCTTCTTACTGCTCCAAGATACCAATCTTCCTCCTACAAATTGACAGGTACATGTAGTGCTTTTTCTATCTTCTTTGCAACCTGCAAAGTCTGCATCTGAATAGCCTGTCAGTAGAAAATCTCCATTCCTAGGGTACCAAAGGCCTAGATTAGGTGTGCCCTTAAGATATCTCAAAATCCTTTTGACTGCAGTAAGATGAGATTCTTTAGGGCATGATTGGTACCTAGCACAAACACATGGCATACATGATATCTGGTCTACTAACAGTCAGATAAAGGAGGGAGCCAACTATCCCTCTATATAAAGTTTCATCTATAGGTTTTCTTGCATCATCTTTGCTTAGAGACACACTTGTCCCCATAGGAGTTCTCATGGTAGTGGATGATTCCATACCATACTTCTTAATTAACTGCAGGGTGAACTTTGACTGGGAAATGGACAAGCCATCTTCAGTCTGTCTTACTTGGAGACCCAAGAAGAAATTAAGTTCTCCCATACTGCTCATTTCAAATTTCCCTTGCATAAGTTTTGCAAACTTTCTACAAAGGTTACTTTTAGCAGAACTAAATATTATGTCATCAATATATATTTGGACTAGGATTATCTTTCCTTTGGATTCCCTAAGGAATAGAGTTTTGTCTATTTTCCCCCTTGAGAATTTGTTCTCAATGAGGAAAGTAGACAGAGTTTCATACCAAGCCCTTGGGGCTTACTTTAACCCATACAAAGCTTTCCTAATTCTATAAACATAATCAAGTTTGAGAGGATCAACAAAACCTGAGGGCTGTTCTACATAGACTTCTTCTTTTAGATTTTCATTTAGGAATGTTGATTTTACATCCATTTGGAATACCTTGAAGTCTTGATATGTTGCATAAGCAAGGAACATCCTAATTATTTCCAGTCTTGTTATTGGGGCAAAGGTTTGATCAAAGTCAATATCCTCTTCCTGCCTGTATCTTTTTGCAACAAGTCTTGCTTTGTTCTTCACAATGATCCCATTCTCATCCAGTTTGTTCCTAAAGATCCACTTTGTTCCAATGATGTTGTGGTCTTTTGGTTTAGGAACTAATTTCCAGACCATGCACCTTCTGAACTGATTCAGCTCCTCTTGCATGGCATCAATCCAATTTGGGTCTACAACAGCTTCTTCAAATTTCTTGGGTTCCACTTGAGATTAGAAGCTAGAGCACAGAACTGTGTTCAGATTCTTGCTCCTTGTTTGTACTCCTTGTCTTGGATCACCAATTATCTAATTTGCTGGATGATCCTTTAAGTGTCTAATAACTAGAGGTAGTCTATCTTCAGGTTGAACACCTCCAGTCTCTTCATTATGCTGCACCTCTTGGTTTCATCAGCATTTGGAGAGTCTTGTATTCCCCCTGTACAGCAGCCACCATTTTCCACTTCCTGATTTGTAGTTGAATCTTCTATAATGGTAAGCTTGTCCATTCTCTCATTAATACCTGTAGAACTGCAAACACTACTTGGCAACTAATTGTTAATCAGTCTTGTTTCATCAAAGACAATATGTACAGACTCTTCTACAACTTGAGTAATCAAGTTGTAGATCCTATAAGCCTTACTATTGTTATTGTACCCAACAAATATCTCATCTTGCGATTTGGCAGCAAACTTAGTTAGATAAGACTTTCCATTGTTAAGGACATAACACTTGCAACCAAAGATCCTAAAATAGGATAAGTTTGGTTTTCTACCCTTCATAATCTCATAGGGAGTCTTTTTGTGGCTTTTGGTGATAGTAGCCCTATTGATCACATGACATGCAGGATTTACTGCCTCAGCCCAGATATTTTTGGGAGAGAAGTGTCACTCAATAGAGTTCTACCAGGCTCATTCAGTGTTCTATTCTTCCTTTCAGCAATACCATTTTGCTGTGGTGTTCTAGGTTAGGAGAATTCTTGAAAAATCTCAAATTCTTCACACAGACTTGTCATATTCTCAGATTGAAATTCAGTGCTATGGTCACTTCTGATTTTGACCACTGTACTATCCAGCTCATTCTGAATTTGTTTGACAAAACTATATAAAATACTTGGGGTTTCAGATTTTTGTCTCAAAAAGAACACCCATGAATATCTAGAATAGTCATCTACCACCACAAAAGTGTAGACCTTCCTACCTAGACTATGAACTGTCATAGGACCAAATAGATCCATATGCAAGAGGTATAGACACCTCACTGAATCCTTGTTTTCAAGGCTATGAAAGGAAGATTTGGTCTGCTTGCCTTTTTGATAAGCTGAGCATATTCCATCCTTTATACACTTAACTTGAGGACCATTCCTCACTAACTTTTGCTAAAGAGTTGGCCAATAGTCTTGTAGTTAAGATGGGCCAGCCTCTTGTGCCATTTAACACAATGAGAGGCTCTCTCATCAGCTACAAGACAATAGGAGAACCATTGTTCTCACACTCAAAGTTAAGATAGTACACATTTCTTTTTCTATATCCTGTCAATATGACCTTTTGATCACTTGATCTTTTGATATGACATTCATTCTTAATAAATGAAATGTCATATCCTAAATCGCTCAGCTGACTAATGCTTATAAGGTTGTGTTTCAAACCCTTCACATAGGCCACTTGAGTGATAGTAATCTGGTTATTAGAAATATTACCAAATCCTTTGATGATTCCTTTTTCAGAACCAACAAAGGTTACCTTAGGCCCATTCATGATAGGTGAGTAGTCCTTCAGCAACCCCCTTATTCCAGTCATGTGCTTGGAACATCCACTGTCCAAGTACCATATAGGGGCATGACAACTTGGACTTACCTGCAATAAAGATTACCTAACCTTAGAACCCAAATGAGTTTTGGGTTCTTGGTTCATGTTAGCCTGAAATTTAACAAATCTGCCTGCAGCTTTTCTAACGTGCAGATTGCTATTCTCCTTGATACTGGAATTGTGCCAACAGTCTAAGGCAAAGTGGCATATCTTGCCACAACACCAGCACTCAAACTTATTATATCTTTGTTTAGGTACAACCTTAGCTGAATTGTTTACAACAGGTCTCTTGTTTTGTGCTGGGGCTTTGCCTTTTTTTTATTGAACTTAGCAGTCCATGCAGTTCTCTTAAACCCTAATCCAGCCTTACCCTTTTGTGACACAAATTCATCTATTAAGGGTAATACAGATTTTGGCTTAGAAAAACTAGTCACAATCTCTTTTTCTTTCTGAAGTCTAATCTCCAGATTTTTAATCTGATCATTCTTGAATGTGATTGTGCCCATTTGAATAACAGTTATGTTTTTCAATCTGGCAATCTCATTCTACTTTTGATCCAGCATCTTCTTTGAATCAGATGCAGCCATCTTAAGATCTGTAATTTTCTTAGCCAGAGTTTTGGCCAGGTTTTTGCTGTGTTTTAGTGCCTTCAACAAGTCCCCATATTCATCTATCAGTTGATGAATATCATCTTCAGACTCAGACCTATCCACATCACTTGATGCAGAAGTTGCTGACTCTGACCCAGTACTACAATCTGAATTTCTAGAAAAACATTCTACCTTACTAGGAGCAGGCTGATCCTGACACTTGTCTTCTTCTGACATAGCCATCAGTCCCTTGCACTGATGGTCTTCTTGTTCATAGATAGAGTTCAGCACTTGCAGAAACTCTTCTTCTTCATCTGCTGCATATAGACCAATGTATGCCTCAGCTTCAGATTCTGACTCTGAAGATGATTGGTCTGTCAAGCTCTTCTCCTTCTTAGCAACAAAGGATTTCTCCTTCTTGCTCTGGTGTTGAATCTTCTTTTTATTAGCAGACTCTTTTCTTTTGTCTAGACACTCAGCCACAACATGTCCAAGCCTATTACAGCAGTAGCAAACTATCTTTGATGTTGTAGATTTGCTTGGCTTAGACCTGCTCCTGTCCTTCCTGGATGACTTCCTCTTTTGATAATAGTCATCCTTAGGCTGAGATGTGGAAGACTTAGACTTCCACTGCTTCTTCTTCAGGAATCTCTGAAACTGCCTTGTGAATGCAGCAAAGTCTGTATCTGAGTCACTGCTGTCTGAACTTTAGTTGTCTGAATTATCTAAAGCAATTTCAGCAACTATCTTAGGAGGTGATGGAGACATCCTCCTATTCTTCCTAGTGGCTTCAACCTTGAATGCCACAGACTTTTCTCTATGCTCCCCTTTTGCACTTTTCTCTTCCTCTTTCCTAGCCATCAGTTGCATCTCATATGACAGCAATTTTCCAAACAAAGTGGGTGGGGAGATATCTGCAAGTTTGGCCACTTCCCTAATGACACAAATCTTAGTGTCTCAATCCTTTGTCAAGGATCTTAGGAATTTATCATTCAGTTCATATGTACTGAAGATTCTTCTATAGGACATCAGCTCATTTACTATTCTATAGAACTTTTTATAACACTCAGTTATACTGTCAGACTTTCCTTGTCTGAAACTCTCATATTTCTGGTTCAGCATAGACTTTCTATCTTGTCTGACTTCTTCAGAACCCTCCATGTAGACTATCAAAGTATCCCACATTTTCTTGGAGGTCTTGTAGTGAATCAAATTCTGGAAAGTTGCATCATCAATGACACTTACTATGATATTTTGGGCTCTTTTATCCATAGTTGTCAGGATGATCTCATCCTTAGTCATCTCTGAATACTCCTTGGGAATTTTTTGGTTTGCATCTAGAACTGAAATCTTCATAGGAATATAAGGACCTTCCTTTACTGTAATGTAGATACTTGGATCAGAAGCCTCCATAAACAGCCTGACCCTTTCTTTCTAGATTCCAAATATCTCCTTCCAGCATATGGGTAATTTCATAGAACCTAGTTCCTTATGATTTTCTCCTGAACTCATTTTCTTGATCTTGAATCTGCCTTATGAATCTAACTCAGACTGTTAAGTCCTTCTTTGAGGAACCTCTCTCTGATACCACTTGAAAGAATTAGTGCCTAACCACCTAGAGGGGGGTGAATAGGTGTAATTCTCTTTTTCTTTAAGGCAAAATATTTGTACTGTTAATTAATCAGAAACTGCTAATTCTATAGCTAACACAGTACAACATTCACAGAAACATTCAATCAGAGAGTGCACACAGTTTTTATAGTGGTTCCCCAAGGTCTGGGTACATCCACTTTCCCCCTTCGCCTATCTAGCAGTGTGCTAGATTCGGCCTAACTTCTTATCTTCACCTCAGATCCGCAGATCTTACAGCTCAGAACCCAATTAAGGTTCCTACAACTCAGAGTGTGTCCACACTCCTACAGCTCAGGCACACAGCCCTACCTCAGCCTTCAACAAGGCCTACAACTCAGAGATACAACCTCCTACAACTCAGGCACACAGCCCTACCTTAGCCTTCAACAAGGCCTACCACATAGAGATCTAAATCTCCTACAACTCGGCATTTATAGCATATGCTTACAGCTCAGATCTAGAAAAGATCCTATAGAAAATTGATTTAACAAAGTATTTTACAACCACCCTGGTAGAGAGAGAAAGGATGGATGGCTTCTTGATCAGTTCGTGGAAGAATCTGATGGCAGAGAACAACCTCTCTTAGCTTTCTTCAAAGCTTCTTGAATCTGAACTCAGTAGGGTTGAACTCCTGTGAAGTTAATCTTCAAACAGCTTTTGACTTGAGATTCAGATCTCAATCTGAATCTTTCTTGGCAGCCTGGTTCAGCAACTGCACTTCAATAGATGGAGCTCTCTCTCTCCAACTTCTTCTTAGATCTTTTGACGAAAATCTTCTGTATTATTACTTCTATCAGTGGTTCTCTATTAGTTGTCTTCTGTTGAAGGAGAATGCCTTTATATAGACATTCTCCATGGTAACCGGCTGATCTGGTTTCCAACAAACTTCTGACAGCTCTGACAGTTGTAGTAGACCGGTTGGAAATGACAGTTGTCAAATCATCCAGTCACTTCTTGATATACTGTCTCTGTCTGAAAGTGTCGAGACTGAACTTCATCATATGTCGACACAAGTAGACTAAGTGTTGACACAAGTGGACTAAGTGTTGACACAAGCCTTGGTGATGTCGGCACATCTCCTTTGTTTCTGATACTTCTTCTCGACACAGCTTCTGTAGAATGTGTCGACACTGATTCTGTGTGTCAACACAATCACTTCTCTTTAACTTTGTTGAATCTCTGCTGTGTGTCGACACAAGTCATGTGTGTCGACACAGTTGATATCGACAGTCTTCTGTGTGTCGACACTGCCTCTTGGTGTTGATACAGTTGATGTCGACAAAGTCTTCAGTATGTCGACACTGCCTCTTGGTGTCGACACAATTGATGTCGACTAAGTATTCCTGTGTGTCGACACTGCCTCTTGGTGTCGACACAGTTGCTGTCGACAATGCTTCTCTGTGTGTCGACATTGCTTCTGTATGTCGACACAGTTGCTTCAGGTGTCAATACAGCCTTTCCAAGTGTCGACACAATTATCTCCAAGTGTCGACACTTCTTTTCTCTAGTGTCGACACAAGCCTTCATAAATGTCGACACAGCTTCTCATGGTGTCGACATATGGACTTTGAAATTTTTCTGCATTCCTGCATTTACTTAACCTGCACATATAAACTCAAAACACATCAAATACACCTTGATGCATATCATTGAGTAGGGTGAGGCTTCTTCAAATTTGGTACACATTTTCCAATTTACCCAACAGATTGGAGGTTGGTGCATAGTCTATTGGGTACTAAGCTAAGGTTCAGTACAGCCTTTCATCCACAGACGGATGGCCAAACCGAGAGGGTCAACCGGACGATGGAGGACATGCTTCGCATGTGCGTCCTAAATTTTGGAAAGCAGTGGGAAGATCACCTGTACATGGTGGAGTTTGAGTACAACAACGGCTTTCAAGCGAGTATTGGAATGGCGCCCTTCGAGGCCTTGTACGGGAGAAAGTGTCGCACGCCGTTGTCTTGGTTGGAGACGGGCGAGTTGAAGCTTTTCAAACGTCATGCAGTGGAAGATGCTACTTCAGTGATACGGACAATTCAAGAACGGTTGAAGATCGCTCAGGATAGACAATCAAAGTACTATAACGCCAAACATAGGAACGTGGAGTTCAGTGTTGGCGACAGGGTATATCTAAAAATCAAACCGTTCAAGGGTGTATCGCGGGTTCGACGCTTGAAGAAGCTGAGTCCGAGATAGCTTGGACCATTTGAAATCCTGGAGCGTGTTGGTGAGGCGCCGTATAAATTGAAGCTGTCGGCGGAATTGAGTGGGCTACATGACGAGTTCCACATGTCGGTGTTGCGTAAGGCAGTGTAAGAGCCTTCGCAGATCATTACGGACAATCAAGTACCGGTTGATTATGAGTTGACAACAAGGGTCAAGCCAGTATGTATTGCAGACGTTGCAATCAAACGACTCCGCAACAAGGAGGTCCGAATGGTTAAAGTCCGTTGGGATAACTGCGGACGGGAGAAGTTTTCTTGGGAGCGAGAGCAAGCTATATTGGAGGAATATCCCGAGTTATTCCATTCATGTATCATTTAGATTTGTGTACCTTTACTTAATTTCGGGACGAAATTCCTTAAGTGGGGGAGATTTGTAACGCCCTGAAAATTGTATTTGAGTTGGTCGCATAAAAAGGGATTTTTGGTGCCTGTATAGGGGTACACGACGTAGGACACGGGCGTGTCCAAGGCCGTGTATGGCTGGTGTTTTTGGCCATTTTCATCCCGAGAAGGACACGGACAGGAACACTGCTAGATGACATGGGCGTGTCATTTGACACGGGCGTGTGCCTACCCCATGTCAGCACCCGTGTTCAGTTGGGTCGTGTCGGTTGGCATGGCGGTTATGCGTGACACGCCCCCGGTCATAGGCGTGTCGAGGGACTCGACATAGGCGTGTCAGGTGAGACACGGGCGTGTCTTTGCCCGTGTGTCTTTTCTTCGTTCGACGATCGTGCCTAGATCGAGGCATACGGCCTGGGACACGGCTGTGTGCCAAGCCGTGTTCGGCCCAGGTTTGAAGATTTTTGAGCGGATCTGAGCCGTTCGTCTTCTTTAAATAAGATTCAACGGCTCAGATGGTTTCCTGCTCTGTTAAGGCCGGTAATATGGGAGTTAATCCTTCATTTCTCTCCAACCATTCTCTCTCTCATGGAGTTGGAAAGGGAAGGAAGAAGTAAGGGTTTTCCGGCTGCCGGCGGAGCATCGGAGCGCCATTTCAAAATCTGAGAGCGGATCCGTGGAGGAAAGTGCGTTGCGAAGATTTCCATCCGTGTTGTTTTTCCATGGCGCCAAAGAGGACTACAAGGGTAACGATTCTCAACTTGAGCATGTGTAGCTCTTTCTTTCTGCATAGGGAATCCCGCACCCGCGAGTGTGCGGTGAGTGCGTGGTTTTCCTTGGGATTGATGTGAATAGTCCCCCTTATGTTGCATATAGAGTCCGGAATCGCAAGTACGGACATAGACATTGTGTGTGAAGCCTACTCGGACATGTTGCTCTGGATCGGTGATGCTGTATTTGTATGATTTGCCGGGGAAAACTCCATGCTTTGGGTTTTCGGGTTTATACACGGTAGATTGCAGCAGGGATCCTTGGATGTTAGCACCAAGGCGCACCCGGAAAACTGAGCGGAATCGTTGTTCTGCTAACTTGGCGGTCTGGGAACCGGCCTTGAACATAAATGGGTTATGTGATTGTTTGGAAAATTTTGGGATCTGAGAGAAGCTTGGCCCGCGCGTAGGACTTAAATTGACTAGGCGACGTGAGCAACGGGCAAGTGGAATCGTACCTAGGCTATGTGGTTCGGTGCAAGAGACCCGAAAAGGGGACTGGCCGTTGGCATAGTTGGGAGCCTTAGACGGTGGTCAAAATACTAAATGCTCACATGGTTGCCATCTTTGGGATGTTGGTGAAGCCATGAAATTGACCGGATTCACCATTAATGTGCCCTGAGTGCAGGGGGTGTTTGGTCATGCGAGCCTACACCTGTAGCGAAATATATAATTGCATTTTATCATTTAGCTGGGCTAATGTTATGCAGGGAAAGAGCACCGCCATCCCGAGTAAGGGTCGGGGTCGTTATAATTTGGTCGGCTTTTAGCTGACCATTGCTTTGTTTGCCACCGTGCGGTGGAATGTGCTTGCAGGTGCTGCGGAGCCGAGTACCAAATAGCGGGCTGGAGCACATGTTGCTGTGCTTGCCCTAGAAGGCCGTAAAGAATAGTTGTTTTTATTTTATCATGTGTGGCCGGCCTGCGAGCCGATGTATGTAAGACATGTCTCTATTAAGTGAACATTTGTAAGGCCATAAGACCAAGTTTCTTTCAGTGTATTAGTATTTCATTCCTGTGGTTGTGGTTGTGGACATTCATATTTATTGGATTTAAGTTTTGCGTTCTTTCAACCTTTAAAAGCTTCCGCTAAAATGCTATGTGTAGGACGAGTAGTCTTAATTGGATAGTTTGAATATTCTTATGTAACCCTTCCGACTGTCTGTGGTATATGACGTCGGGTTCCAGCTGGACCTTTTGTTATATGACATGTGACAGATGGGGGTGTTACACGAAAATCGACCTGGGAGGTCGTCAAATTCCTGGGAGGAGTTTGTGAGAAATCGACATGGGAGGTCGTCAGATTTCTGGGAGGAATCTGCAAGAAATTGTCCCAGTGATGGACGTCTAGATCGGAGGATCTAGTAGGACTCTACGACCCTTCCGGGAAGGAAGATGAAGATCCGGCTCGAAGACCTTTATTGGGGGAAAGGGAGAGAGCCAACCGGTCTGGGTAGAGGGTCGATATAGAAACAAAAAAAAAGAAGTTTGTATTTCATCGTCTTCGATCACCGGCGTCACGGTGATCCAGTTTTGAAATTGTAAACAACTGTTCTTATTTTGAATAAAATTATATATTGTTTATTACAACTCAAAATCGTGGTTGTTTGTTTTTAGTGGTTTGAGTGTCGTAAGGGAAATTTGAAAACAAAGTTTTGCAAGGAGAAACAATTTGTGTGACCTACCGCCGGGCGCTAGCCTTATCGTCCATGGTAGCTTCCAGAACTTATTTTCTTGGTAAAATTCGTTTTAATTTTGAACTATCTTTAAAAACCTTATTTACCCCCACCCCCCTCTAAGGTTGGCTTCCCGATCCAATAGTTGTTGTGCGCTTTTCAGGAGCTATAAAAAATGGAAAGATTATGCTTCTCCATAAGCGAGTGCATATTTGTTTGTACTTCATCTTCCAGGAAGTGATGTTATTCGTAAGCAGCCAAAATTTGATGCAATGTGTGTGCTCAAAACAACTACAAAAATGCATTGAAATCGAGCACTAGTGTTACGACGCTCATATATCATCATGTTGGACCTTTCACCTAGACAAACCAAGCCTAACATTGTCCACTAGGTTTGAGATCTTCATTCAAGACCAAGGACAAGCTATTGTTAATGTGCATAATGTGCCTGGAGTAATTGTGATGGCTGACGAAGTTGTCTGTTAATCCAGGAACAATGTAGTTGTAGTTAACCAAACCATTTAAATTGTGGCAATTCCTCCGTTTTTACTCCATGATCAATGTAAAAGTTAGATTATAATATAACTTTATAATAAAAGTATGTATTAGCATATCCTTTGTAATTTACCTATTGCTGCTAAACCTCAATTTGTTGTTGTAGTAGAAGTAACCAAATATAGGATGATTTTGCTTCAATTTAGGAGTCTTTGAATCAAATCTCATTGCAGGATTACATTTCAAAGTCTTAACTATAATCTTTTAAAACTAGAAGGATAACCTCTATAAAATATAATACAATTTTCTTAACAACGTTATTTCTGTTTATAGAGTTCATTTAATTGCTTAAAATTTTAAATATGTTTTATAAAATAATATTGTTTTCCAAATTTAATTTGACATTGACATTGAATTCAAACTCTCCAAACCATCTCAAAACTCCCTAAAAAGTAATATTTGTAATCTAACAAGAAAAATGTTATATGGTTCTTATAATTCACATTATTTGGAAAAGTTGAAAGAAAAGAGGACAGCAAATCTAAGCACGCTTAACAAAATTGACTTTTTACAATTTATAATATATTTTTTATTTTTTACTTGACAAAATAAAAGTTTACAAGTCGACAAATTTTTATTTCAAGGTGAAAGATCAGATGCACGGAGGAACATTCCATTTTTCTTGCCTCTGTAGTTCTTTTATAACACTTTCCAAGGACGGAGGCTTCAGTCCTAAAGGCACTGGTAGCCATGGTTGGGCCAAAGCTTCTTTAATTGCTTCATCTATGCTTTCATTTGACTAAAACATGGAATATCGGAAGAAAATTGTCTATTCACAAAAGGAAATTTTGTAAAATGAAAGATTATCATAGGATAGAAATTAGCATTATAGTAATAGCCAAAGTTTATGAATTTGTCACTTTTCATCACTCTCCCTTAGTGCATAAATCTATAGATCTCATTATCAATTTTAAAATTCAAATATCTTCTAACAATAAAAAGAAATAATCTAGGGGACATAAATAAGCTGATCACGACTTAGCCATATGAATACATTTATTTACTCATCAAGTCACTGACAGAAGTTTTTTTAAGTAGTTTCTTTGATCTTTACACTCAAAATATAGACATACATAATTAAAACACTTTCAATAACAAGAAAAGCCATATAGTCATATGAATGCTTTGTTTTATAAGTTGAATCCTGAGATATGTTGTCAATTTTGGATGTATATCAACTAAAGAGTTGTTAAATTGAGTTCATGTGAGGGTTTACTGAAATTTTTAATAGGATCCAAATAAATTTTTGACTACCTTGTATGAGCGGGAATCCATGTGGGATCGAATTTAATTAAGGCTTCGTTTCTGGGGACTTATTTTCACCGGTCAAACTGTTACGACTGCATGAACCGGACCTTAATTAAGATCTGATTCATGCGGTCGTAACCGCTAGACCAGTTAAAATAAGTCCCCCCCCCAAACGGAGCCTAAGCCTGATACAATAGTGATCGAGCTCAAATTCATAAGAAAATGTTAAGTGAGTAGGTGATCAACCATCGACAATATTGTATTTCTACACCGATATACTTTAATTCATATTAAACTAAAAGAAAGCTGAAAAAATGACTTTACAACAATTAACCATGTAATATACTTTCTCCGTGTTTCACTATGGGCCCTAGTATTACGAATTATCGAATATGACTTAAAAGGGAAATGAAGGCTCCGTTTGGGAGGACTTATTTTCACCGGTCAAACGGTCACAACCGCATGAACCTGACCTTAATTAAGGTTCGGTTCATGCGGCCGTGACCGCTTGACCGGTGAAAATAAGTTCTGCCAAACGGAGCCGAAGTTACATTCGATATGCCAGAGATTAACTCATTAAAACTAAAACCTTGAGCTCATGGGTCGTGCCCATCTACTTGTATTTCTACATTGAAATATTTTTGTTCATCAATAAAATCCAATGTGAGAATAACATGACAAATTTTAATTATTCACTAACCATTATAAGTGTTTTAATTAAAGTTTTATTATTCTATGGTTTGTAATATATATATATAACCACAATTTTTAGAATTTGTAATACCATTTCTTGTTTATTTTGACTATTTTTTGACGCTCAAAAGATATTTTATGCAAAGTACAAATATTAGAAACGGCATTTATGCTCCGATGAGTTTGGACAATATGTTTCTACTATAAAATATATGTTTAACATGACCACATTTATGATCGTTGCAGAGAATTTTTTTAAAAGTGGGTGAAGTTTTTTATTAGGTGATCGTTCATGAACATTGGATTGTAACTCACATTGAAGACCTCCAATACCGTGCCAAGCAAACCCTATGATTACACCTTTTAATCATAATGTTTGCAAATAAAAATGATTCTACTTTTTAAACTCTAACATATTAATTAAATAATTACCGGATGGACATCGTGTTGGAGCTGCCATCCACTTTGTTTGGTCGGCACAGGAGTTGGTGATGCGGCCGGCAGAAGCGCATTTTCTGACAGATATATGGTATGTGGTGGATTTTCGGGCACCATTGGAGTTGGAAACCTCTGCATTATTAGCTGGTATTAGTAAAAATTAAAGGTTATATATGCAATTAGATAATTAATGGGAAAATATAATGAAAAATCTAATTTTGACATTAAGGGTAGTGCCCAAAAAGCACGATCGGGCCCGGGCTTTTTGCCAATAGGGCTCGACCCGGGCCTGACATCAGCCGGGCTCGGGCCCCCTCTCGAAGAGAGGGCCACATTAAGGGCATTAATGGCGGCACAGGCCGGCCTGATTTCACTATTTAGGCGGGATTAATATCTCATCTATTAAATTTAATAGGCGGGATTAATTTAATAGGCGGGGTATTAATCCCGCCTAAATTGCCATCCCGTCTATTAATAGGAAGGATTATTCCCGCCTAAATTGGCTGGATTAATCCCGCCTAAATAGAAGCGGGATTGAACCCGCCTAAATAGAGGCGGGACTAATCCCGCCTAAATAGTAATTCTGCCAGGAGGCGTGATTTTTTTTCGGCTTGGGTGCCAGCCCAGGCTAGGCCCGCCACCCGGGCTTACCTTTGCCGGGCACCGAGTCAAAACTAGAGCCCTGTAAGGGCACCCAGCCCGGGTCGAGCTTTTCCCGGGCGTGGATTTTCCCAGGCCGGGTCGAGCCAGGCTTTTTTCGGGACGGCCCGCCGAGCCCAATCTTTTTGAACATGACTATTGCGGCTGAGCATTATATATATATATATATATATATATATATATATATATACACACACACACACACACGAGTGCCCGACACGGGGCTTCGCCCCTACTGCCAATCACGACAGTACCCGACCCATTATATATAGATATATATATATATATATATATATATATATATATATATATATATATATATATATATATATATATATATATATATATATATATATATATATATATATATAGACACACACACACACACGAGTGCCCGACACGGGGTTTCGCCCCTACTGCCAATCGCGACAGTACCCGGCCCACTCCTAAAGCCCCGCACGATTGTACCCGGAACGCCACTACGACCTCGCGCAACTCTACCCGGCTATAGTATATTTATATCTAATAATGAATTATTTATACATATATTTATATATATAATTTTTTATAAAAATATATAAAATATAACAATATAAGTATAAATTATTTGAACTATTATCATATTTTTATCCTTGCCTCATTAGATTTAGTTATTCCTTCTGTCCTTGAGGTCTTGAGATCGAAACCGGATAGCAACGTTTAAATTAAAATATAATTTTAACAGTCAGCAACCGAATTTTTTGAAAGAAATTGTACCTAATCACCTAGAGGGGGGGGGGGTGAATAGGTGACTTTATCTTTTTAAACTTTTAGGCAGGTAATATCACAGATTTATAACTACTTCTTCACAGCAATCAATCAGCAATCACAGAATAAATCATGCACATAGTGAACACACAGATTTATAGTGGTTCCCTAAGGTTTGGGTGCATCCACTTTCCCCCTTCGCCTATCTAGTAGTGTACTAGATTCGGTCAAACTCCTTCACTATTCCTCAGATCCTCAGATCTTACACTCAGAACCCCAACTGGTTCATACAGCTCAGGCACAAGGCCCTACAACTCAGTCTTCACAAAGACCTACACTCAGCCTTCAACAAGGCCTACACTCAGCCACAAGGCCTACACTCAGCCACAAGGCCTACACTCAGCCACAAGGCCTACACTCAGAGATATGGATCTCCTACACTCAGGCACACAGGCCCTACCACTCAGCCTTTATAATTACAGGCTTACAACTCAGATTCTTAAGGATCCTACAAGAAATTTAGAATACAATGTATATACCTACAACTCTGTATAAGAGAGAAGAGTTGACAGCTTCTTGATGAGTTCTTGGAAGAACTCTGCTGAGATCAACCTCACTTGGCTTTCTTCAAACTTATTGAATGTAGAACACAATAGGGTTGATACTCTATGCAGCTGATCTTCAATCACTGCAACTTAAGTTTCAGATCTTAATCTGAAACCTTCTTCACAGCCTGGTTCCAACGGTTGTCTTCTTGGAAGGAGCTCTCTCTCTCCAATTTCTTAGATCTTCACTTGAATTGATTCTTCAATGAATAGCTAGATCTTCTTCTCTTATTGATGTTGTTGTTGTTAATCATTTTCTGTTGACAGAATAAGCCTTTATATAGGCCTTCTCCATGGTGACCGGCTGATCCGATTCCTAACAGCTTTCTGACAACTCTGACAATTGTAGTAGATCAGATGGATTGGCAGCTGTCATGTCATCCAGTCAGTTCTTGAAATATCTGTAACTGTCTGAAAGTGTCGAGACAGTCTATCTTTAAGTGTCGACACTTATAGACCAAGTGTCGACACATGTAGACTAAGTGTCGACACTAGCCTTCAAGGTGTCGACACAACTCTTTGTGTTGTAGATTTTACTTCTCGACACAGCTTCTTCAATATGTGTCGACACCGATATTGTGTGTCGACATAACTCCTTGTTCTTCAGTACTTAGTTGAATTCTTGTAAGTGTCGACACTACTCCTTTGTGTCGACACATGTTCTTGTGTTGAACTTGTTCAGTGTCGACACATCTTCTTGGTGTCGACACTTGCCTTCTGTGTTGATACTTGCTGAGTGTCGACACAACTTCTTGTGTCGACACATTTTTCTTCTGTTGAGACTTTTGCTGAGTGTCGACACATCTCCTTTGTGTCGACACTTGTACTTAGAATTTGTTGAACTTTGCTGAGTGTCGACATAGCCTCCTAGTGTCGACACTTTCTTCATATATTGAGTCTTCTGTTGTGTGTCGACACATTCTTCATTATGTCGACACTTATACTTAGACTCTATTGAAATTTGCTGAGTGTCGACACAGCCTCCAAGTGTCGACACTTTCTGATGTAGATAAAGTTCCTCTGGGTGTCGACACTGCTTCTAAGTGTGGACACAGCTTCACTGGACATTTCTTCATTGAGTGTCGACACTTTCCTTCTGGTGTCGACTCTGCATCCCTGGTGTCGACACAATTACTCCAAGTGTCGACACTGCTTCTCTGGGTGTCGACACAAGTCTTCTTAAGTGTCGACACTTTCCTTCTGGGTGTCGACACATGGACTTAGAAACTTTTCAGCTTTCCCTGCAAATACTTAACCTGCACAACTAAACTCAAAATACATCAAATACATTTTGATGTATATCATTGAGTAGGGTGGGGCTTCTTCAAATCAGGTACATTTAATCCAATGTACCCAACAATCTCCCCCTATTTGGAGAAGTCATAACCCTTAGTCAATGATATACACCATACATAATAAAATCATAGTATGATATAAAGCAGGATTATGTAACAGGGTAAGTACATAAACATGTAATGAACAAAACATGTATACAGAAATATCTCAGAACAATAATGTAATAGATTTATCACACATCACATTGTTCTAACAACTTTATCATATTCATTATACAAAAGTTACAGAGTGTTTAAAATCAAAAGATTACAACTGTAAACTAAAGATAAATTCTGTTCTATTTCTTCTTAGCCTCCTTGATCACAATGCCCTTTCCAGACTGTATCTTTGCTTGTACTGGGGCTTCAACATCTTCAGCAGCAGCAGGCTTCTTGCCTTTAAGATCCTTCTTCTTTAACTCTTCAGCTTTGATTTTCTGCCTTTCAAAGTAATGATAAGGCTTGAGAAAGTACTTGCTAGGCTCCTGGGCAGTAGGAGGTAGCTTTCCCATCTTAGCCTTTCTTCTGTATTGCACAATGGCTTCTTGCCTGTTCTCATGCTTCCTCCACTCCACATCAGAATACCATTTGCCTCTGTCCACAATATTGTCTTTGGCATCCTTCCATGTAGTCAGAATGATATTCCTGGAGGTGGGGCTCCACTGTTCAAAATCAGGCCTTTGTTCAGCTTGCTCTCTGAACCTTTTCTTAGACAATAGAGTCTCTTATTCCTTTAACAACAAAGCTTCTTGTTCTTTCAGGATAGCCTCTGGCACTAGCTGAACCACTTTTTCTATAATGACATTTTGCTTTCCCTCAGGTGGGCTATACATGGAATGTATATCTGCATGTATCATATCAAAGTCTGGTGGAGGGTAAATTACTTGAGCCACTTCAGCTTGGTCCCCTCCAAGATATTCAGGATGAATCCCAGACTCTGCTACATTATCATCATCACACAATGAAGGATATCCAAGGGTGGCTCTGATGGAATTGGAAATCCATTTTGCATGATCAGAGCTGGCTTTGACTAACACCCTCTCCCCCTTTATGACTTCTCTAACAATATGATCCCTCAGATCATCTTTCTGAAATCTTATTTGGGCATCTAAATAGTTTACTGCATCCTTAAAGAAAGGTTTCAACCTTTGGAGCTTGTCTGTTATAGCCTTTTGAGAGTCTTGTATAACAGTCTGAACAGCAGTTATGCCCTCTTGTAATGCCTTAGCAAATTCTGCCTTAGCAGTAGCATGAGATGTAGTCTGTCCAGCAGCGATATTTTTCTTTTCTATTACTATGGCATTGTGTGAAGCAGTTAAATTATCATTCATCCTTAGCTGGTTCTCCAGAACATAGCCTTGCTTCACTACAAGTTCATCCACTTGAGCTTTGATCTTCTCTTGATGAGTTGCTAGATAGACTACTGCATTCCTTCCTTTATGTAAGCAGTCAGTCATCTCTTTCTTATTCATATTCATCTCAAATCTGATGGACTTAATATCTTGGGCCAGATCAAACTGTAGAGATTTTTGCCCTTCATCTACATACTTTTCTATAGCTTGTCTTTGCTCATCAAGCTTTATCTATAATGCAACCATTAGAGAACTAAAATTTGTAGATGGTGCTGGCTGTGGTGCTATAGTTTGCAGAGCTTTCTTATAATTTTGGCTCCTTCTTTTAAATACTTGAAATTTCCTCTTCTTGGCTCTTGCAGCCTCTTCATCTTCAGAAGCAGATATGTTATCAATAGTCACTCTGTCCTTTGGGCTTGAAGGTAACTCCTTCTCAGTCCTTGGAATCTGCTCAGTATCTCTTGGCACCTCAGTCTCTTTGCCTGCAGTTCCTTCTATATTTTCTACTTGCTCCCCCTCAATGATTACTTTCTCCCCCTCAGCAGCAGCACTTTCCTTCTCAACGTCTGTTTGGAGTAGATCAGGGAATAGTTCTTCCAAAGTAAATTCTTGTTGAGGATGGGGTGGAGAATTCCTGATCTCATCAACTACTTGATCAGATATCACTTGATCAGCAACAGATGTGTCCTCCATGACAACATCTTGGGGTTGGATATGTGTTTGTGTTTGCTGATTAACATTATTTAATGAATCAGACAAAACATTATCCTCTATAGGGAAATCTAAGTTATTAATTTCAGTGAGTACCTCAAGTATTGTGTGGGTAGCTTGTTCACTTTCTAGAGGAGTTGGCTCATCAACTAGTAGAGGCTCCCCTGGATGGAATCCTGGTGTATTGGGCTAGCCTGTGGTAGCTCCACCTGCCTCTCTGTATCATCTTGTCTTGCTAGAGATTGTCCAGCATTTCCTTCTGCTTCCTCATCAGGAGTAAAGACAACTTGCTCCTCAGAGCTGCTAGATGATTCTTGAGCCACTGGGGCTGTCTTCTTCTTCTTCTTTTGTGGTGTTATCTTCTCAGGAGTAGGCATTTCCTTAGTCAAGACTCTATCCCATCTAGAGAAGATTCTCTTGTCCATCTTCCTCATGTGATTGATCTTAGAACTTGCAGCTTGGCTCATTACTTCTGGTATACTACCAGCTAAGTAAAGACTTAGAATCCTACCCAAATTGGGCTTCTTGAGGCTCTCCTTAATCTTCTCAAACACTACTTAAAAATGCAGCTAGATCTGATATACTCTAGAGGGGGGTGAATAGAGTATATGGTGCTTTGAAACTTTTTACAACAATTGTTGTAATAAGAGTGAGCAGGGAAGCAATTAAAAATCTAATCACAGAACTAAACTAATCAAAAGCTAATCACAGAATAATCAAGGCCAGAAACAAAAATAAAGACAAGCAAAACCAGAAGACACAAGGAAATATAGTGGTTCCCCTAAACTTGGGTACATCCACTCTTCTACCACCCTAGGTAGGAATCCACTGCAGGATGAGTTGATCAGGTGTCATGGGCACCAATGAGCTTTTGATAAGGTGCTCAAAAACCAAATCAGATTTTTTGATCAGGTGTCTTGCCACCAATGAGCTTTTGACAAGGTGCTCAAAAACCAAGTTCAAACTTTTGAAGGGAGTTTGAGAAACCCTTTATAGAGAGGGGGTGAGAGAGTGATGGCAGTCTTCTCTTTCTCAAACAACTAAGAAGACTATGTGGATTGTTGATATCAAAGCTTCCCCTGAATCCTTGAGATCTTCAGGAAAAGAAGCTTTACTGAGGGTGATAGGCCTTCAAAGAATGAACTCCAGCAATAGATGATTTCAGCAATAACTGAAATGTTGAATGTCTGGAGTCTTGAAATATGTTGGCCTTGAACACTTGAAAACTAGAGAGATCTGAAGATTTTTGAAAAAGTTGATCTCCTTGGATGAGTGTTCTCTTGAGAATTCTTTGAGACAGTATATTTTGTTTTTGGATTACTGATGTCTGTCTGTGTGTCTGTGTCTATTTGTAATCTGTCTCTTAGAGATTCAAAAATTCTTCACTTTTATTCTCTGGTACTGAACAAGAACATTCTCTGAGAAGAATAGCCGTTGGCCATCATTAATTGCATCCTTAATTGCAAAATCACTTCTGGAGGAAAGTACATAGAAATGTTCCTTGAAAATCCCTTGAAACTTGGTCCAAAAATGAATGAAAACGGCTAGGAAATCCTCAGAATTAATTGCAGAATAATGCCTTAACTGATTTGAATTTGAATCTAGAAACATCCTTGAAGTTATCTGAAAACGTCGAACTGAGCTCTGCTATCGTCGAACTGAGCTCATCGATCTGGAAATATACAGCAGCAAAATATCGTCGATCTGATCTCAAAGATCATCGAACTGAGCTCAGAGATAGAAATCCAAAGCTGAGTCAAGATCGTCGAACTGAGCTCACCGATCGTCGAATGGAGTTCGACGATATAATGAAGTTGAGCTCAGCGATCATCGAATGGAGTTCGACGATCTGTCGAAGTTGAGCTAGACGATCATCGATCGGAGTTCGACGAATCGTCGTGCTGAGCTCAACGATATGACTTAGTCTCCAAACAGAAAATCTTGGTCTTCAGGGCAGCTTCCAAACCTAGACTTCTAACCCTTAGACTCAATTCTAATTGACCTATTGATCTATACAGGAGGTCAAACATTTGTTTCCTAGAGACATAGTGATCCTGACCCAAATTAGTAATAGGGTGTTCCAACAATCTCCCCCTATTTGGGTTAGGATTACTATTTATAAACTTTTAAAAAAAATTTAAATAACATACAAGCAGCAAAACAGAAAACCAACAAGCTAGACATTGCAGAACCACAGAGATATATAACATCCCAGATAATCAGAAATCACAGAGAATGTCACCTTACATTGTCATTTCTTTTTCTTGCCCTTAACAAGTTTGATCTCTCTATTGGGATTGAAGGCTTCCTTCTTTGATCGGGAATCATCTGCTGCACCTAAAGATGTTTGCTGTTTAGGCCTGGGAACTACAGCTTCAGGATGCAATTCCATATACCTGTCAGAATCAAAGAACTTGCTTGATGCATATCTTTCTAGCTCTTTCTTTCTCTGTTCAGACATTGTTGAGATGTTGGAGAAATCTTTTCCTTGCTCTCTAGCCTTTCTGATCTGATCCAGTGCAGCTAGTTCTTTTAATCTTGCAGTCTAAGCAGCTGGATTGTTCTCAGGGTCCTCAAAAGGTACTGGGGGCTCATATCTGTTAGAGGGATTGTCTTGAGGAGGCCTGGAAGACACAGTTTCCCTCAGCTTATAGGGAAAAGGACCAGATGTGGTATCAGTTGAAGTTTGTCCTCCCCTAGAATATGGATGTTGCCTGGAGTAACCTTTGGAGTAGACTTGGAGATCTCTTTGATTTCCTCTGTATCCTCCTCTCCTTGATTGAGAACCCCTGGATTGGCTTCCCCTATTATAAGATCTAGCATGAGGCTGATAGGGGGCCTGACATCTGGCTGGGGGTTGAGCTGCAGAGCTTCCACCTGCACCTGCATCAGGAGGAGGTGGTGGAGGAGGATGAGAGTGTTGGAATTAAGAGGAACCCTTTTCATATTTTCTCTTCTTTTTCATTGCTTTCAGTTGGTTCTTGGAGTACTGCATCCAGTGCTCAGTAATAGGGCAGTCATGAGGAATGTAGTATGGAATATCATTATTATCTTTGACCTTAGCAGGAGGTACTCTCTTCATGGCTTTGCTCCTTGCCTTTCTTTTCCTGGCAATGGTAGCAGAAGAGTCATCAGAGTCTGTTCTGTACTCATCACTATCAGAACTCTGGTCATCATAAAGAGCATCTATTTTCTTCATCAGATCCTTCTTGAGCTGTGCAGAAGCAGATGAGGCAACAGATGGTGTAGCAGCAGATGTTGAAGCAGTAACAACAGCAGCAGCAACTATGGGCTCTAGAGAAGTGACAGCAGCAACAATAGTAGAGAAATCATCAGAAACTGCAGAAGGCTCAAACTCAGGTGCCTCTGACATAAGAATTTCCTTGGAAATTGGCTCAACAGTAGCAACAATATCAGAAGCAACAATAATGCTTTCTTCAAAAGAAGCAGCAGCATACACTGAATTGACAAAGGAGGTGATAATTCTTGGGTCACAGCAAGAGAATGGCACAAGTGCCTTGGATAGATCCTCTGGAGGCTGGACAGCAGTTATCTCTGGCAGACAGCTGAAATAAAACTGATCAAAATTTGAAAGCAAAGACCTGAGGTCTATTGCAAGGACTGCAGCAGGAGGAATTTGTGCTTGAGGCACAGCAACAGCAGCAAGAGCAGGAGCTGAAGAAGTAGCAATAACAGCAGCAGCAGCAGACAGGCTCACAGAAACAGCAGCAACAACAGCAGCAGGAAGACTCACTTCATAGGGCATCTCCCCCTGCCTAGATTCAGACAAGGCTAGATCAAGGCACACTGCTGTAGGGGCTGCCTGATGGATTAGGGATGAGAGCCTGGCAGAGAGAGCTGCCACTGACAGATGTAATGGAGCCAAGGAGGTCTCCAAAAGAAGAGATAGCCTGGGGGCTAGCAGTTCATACAACCTGTCAGCAAGGGCTGGGATGTCTACTTGCTCAAGGGTGACTGGAGCAGAGGTAGAAGATGTAGGAGCAGCTAAGGGTGAGGGAAGTGGAGAGCTGGGAAATGGGGGAAGAGATGGCTGAGATGTTGGTAAGGTGGATATGAAGGACAGTTGGATGGAAATAGATGGGGTGAATGTGGGTTGGTCAATAATTTCCTGTAGAAGGTCTTGATAGGAAGTGGAGGATGAGGGTAGCTCAGGAGGAGAGGATGGAGAGTCATCCATAAAGGACTCATCAATGAGGGTGAAATACGGATGGGAGGGTGATGAAGTGGCATCTGGTTGAGGGTAGGAGAATAAGGGATGGAATTGGTCTTCTGGTGTTGGTAGAATAGGTACTGGAGATGGTGTAGATGTTGGAGAGTGGCTGGATATGATGATGGTGGATGGAGTTTGAGTGGTAGATGGTATGGGAAGGGATGAGATTGGAGGAGGAGGAGAGGCAACAACAGCAAGCAGGTCATCTGTAGGGGCAGAGACCTGTGGAGAAGTGACTCTTAGAGTCCTTGTGCCTGAAGGAGTGCTGGAGGAGGGCCTGCTGGGCTTGCTTATTTGTCTGTCCCACTTTCCAAAGAGGGCACAAGACAGTCTCTTGGAAGCATTGATATGGATTCCAGAGGAGACCAGCAAAGCAGGGCACCTGTGCTGCAGAAACACCCCAATGATCCTTCCAAAGTTGACAAAACTCTTGTTGATCTTCTTCTTGATAAGGTCAAAGAAGACATCTCCCCAATGCAGATTCTTCCTGTCTACAAGAGCTCCCATGAGGCAGAGCTGATACCTTGAGATTATATCATGGGCAGAGTGCTTAGCCAGTAGCACTTTCCCAACAACATCTGCCATGAATCTGTATTCCACAGACAGGTTCTTTTTCAAGAGCTTGCTAGGGTTACCCTCTGAATGACCCATTCTGGCAAGCAGGTCAGAATACTCTTCTCCAAACAGGTCAGTAGTATCTTCACCATTTCTCAACTCAAAAACCTCTGATAGAATTGCTGGGGTTAGAGGTACCTGTGTGCCAGATATAGACCCAACAATGGTGGAGTTGTCTTGATTGTGGGCAGTGTAGACCCATTCTTTTATCTCATCAGATGCAAGCTTGATCCTTGTGGTCATAATTGCAGTCAGGTTCTGGTCTTTGAATAATCCCAAAATATCCTAAAAGACCTGGTCGGTTGTGCTGAAAGACTCCATGTCAATGTCGAAGCCAGCATCAAACTTCATTGCGGCGAGAACAGCAGCAGACACAGCCATGGGTACCTGCAAAAATTCAACAAACAAAACGACCAAGTGCAGAACTGTTTGGAGGGAAAGAAAATTCTTGCAGAGAAATCGAAAGTGCAAAGGAGAACGACGGCGAAAAATGAATTTTATATTAGGGTTCGACGTAGAGTTGGAAAGATCGTTGAACTCAGTTCGACGATCGAGGCTTCTAAAGGAATCTGAAGAGACTTCAACATCGTCGATCTCCATTCGACGATATTGGAGAGCGTCGAGCTCCGTTCGACGATAGTTCAGGGAACAAAATCGTCGAGCGTCGTTCGACGATCGTTGACCGGAAGAGATAGTTCATACTATCTGAGAAACGCTGAACTCAGGTCGACGATTTTGGAAATTGTAGATCTCCGTTTGACGATCTTGGGGCAAATCGTCGAGCGCAGTTCAGAGATCAGAAAAATTCTAGACACTAAGAAAAATCAGGATGTTTGCCTAGTCTTGGTCAATTTTTAAGCTTTCAAAATCTTGGATTTTATTTAAGACTTCCTCCATCTAACATTCCTAAGTGATTTAGGAAGAAGGTGTGTTTCTTTTCATCCAAGGGCTTGGTGAAAATATCTCCCCTTTGTAAATCAGTTGGGATATACTGTAGTTCAATTTTATTCTTTTCAACATTATCCCTTAAGAAATGATGCCTAATCTCTATGTGTTTTGTCCTACTATGGAGGACTGGATTTTGAGCTATAGAAATAGCACTGGTGTTATCACAAAAGATTTTAGACTTCTCTAAGTTATAGCCATAGTCTAGGAGTTGGTTTTGAATCCACAAGATTTGTGAACAACAACTGCTTGCAGCCATATATTCAGCTTCAGCAGTTGAAGTTGACACAGAAGTTTGTTTCTTACAGAACCAAGAGACAAGTCCGTCACCAAGGAACCGACAAGTTCCACTGGTGCTTTTCCTGTCAATTCTGCATCCAGCATAATCAGCATCAGAGAATCCAGTTAAATCAAATGCTGAATCTTTTGGATACCAGAGACCTAGATTTGGACAACTTTTAACATACCTGAGAATCCTCTTTACTATAGTTAGGTGTGACTCTCTAGGGCTTACTTGTAACCTAGCACATATACATGTAGCAAACATTATATCTGGTCTGCTAGCTGTAAGATACAGTAAAGAGCCAATCATTGCTCTATATGTTGTCTGATCAACAGGTTTCCCATGTTCATCAACATCCAATACAGCATTAGTAGGTATGGGTGTTTTCATACAAGATGCTTCAGACATACCAAATTTCTTAACCAATTCATTTGCATACTTGGTTTGAGAAATGAAGATGCCTTCAGCATGCTGTTTGACTTGCAATCCTAGGAAGAAGGATAGCTCACCCATGCTACTCATCTCAAATTTAGAATGCATCAGGTTAGAAAACCTTCTGCACAATTTGGAGTCAGTAGAACCAAACATAATATCGTCTACATAAATTTGTACTAGTAGGGTATGGGACTTATGAGTTCTAATGAAAAGAGTTTGGTCTACTCTACCCCTTATAAAACCATTTTCCAAGAGAAAGCATGCTAGGAGCTTGCTTGAGACCATATAATGCTTTGTTCAATCTAAAAACATAATCAGGAAAAGTTGGAGAGATAAAATCTGGAGGTTGTCTGACATATACTTCCTCTTTGATATCTCCATTTAGAAATGCACTTTTGACATCCATCTGATATACCGTGAAGTCTTTATGTGCTGCATAGGCTAAAAATATTCTGATGGCTTCTAATCTTGCAACTGGTGCAAAAGTCTGGTCGTAGTCTATTCCTTCTTCTTGAGAGTATCCCTGAGCAACTAGCCTTGCCTTGTTCCTTATAATTACTCCTTGATCATCCAGTTTGTTTCTGAATACCCATTTTGTTCCAACAATGGAATGATACTTAGGCTTTGGCACTAGTTCCCATACTTTGTTTCTCTCAAATTGATGCAACTCCTCTTGCATTGCAATGATCCAGTGTGGATCTTGCTCTGCATCTTTAATGGACTGAGGTTCAATTTGAGATAGGAAGCAGGTGTGCAACAGGTTTTGATTGACCTGATTTCTGGTTTGCACACCAGCTGAGATGTCTCCAATTATTTGGTAAATTGGATGGTCTCTTGATGTTACTAAATCAACAGGGGGTGTTGATTGTTCACCAACCTGTGTTGTTGTTTCCTCTTGTGGTACAACAACTGGCTCTTCAAGTTGTTCTTCAATATGTTGAGCATTTTCTTCATCTTCACTACTTTCATCCCTTGAGTAACCTGTAACTTGTTTAAGTCTTCAACTAGAGAATGTTCCTGCAAAGGTTCTATAGTAGAAGAGATCTTCTCCTTGAAAGACATGTTAGATTCATCAAATGATATATGAACAGATTCCTCAATTTTTAAAGATGATTTATTATAGACCCTATAAGCCTTGCTGATCATGGAGTGTCCCAGAAACACTCCTTCATCAGCTTTAGCTTGAAATTTTGCTAAATATTTCTTGTCATTATTATGAATGTAGCAAATACAACCAAAGACTCTAAAATAATCAACTTTAGGTTTCTTCCCTTTGAGTAATTCATAGGGAGTCTCTCCCTTTAGTTTATGTATCAAACTTCTATTCAGCACATAGTTGGAGGTGTTCACTGCCTCTGCCCAAAAGGATAGAGGAAGGTGAGCATCTGACAATAATGTAGTGGCAGATTCAATAAGGGTTCTATTTTTTCCTTTCAGCTACCCCATTTTGTTGAGGAGTTCTAGGAGCTGAGAAAGTATGCATGATCCCTTCACTCTGACAGAACTCTTGCATAAGAAGAGAATCAAACTCTGTCCCATGATCACTTCTGATCAGGGCAATGTGAGTATTGAACTCAATCTGTATACATTTGAGAAACTCTGTCAGACACTTAAAGTTATCAGACTTCTTCCTTAGAAAGAACACCCAAGTGAATCTAGAGAAGTCATTTACAACTACTAAAGTGTAAGATTTCCCTCCTAGGCTTTGTACTGTGATGGGTACAAAAAGATCCATGTGTAACAGATACAATATCCTAGGTGAATCACTCTTATTAAGTGACTTAAAGCTGTTTTTAGTTTGCTTGCCTAATTGACAAGCCCTGCAGAGTCCTTCCTTCTTGTAGGGGCCAGAAGGTAGTCCTCTAACAAGGTTGTCCTTGGATAGCCTAGCAATAGTTCTAAGGTTTAGATGTCCTAATCTCTTATGTCATAAGATATTTGGTCTACAGACAGAATTAAACAAGCAAATATCTACATTAGTTGAAAGAAAATCTACTAAATAGATGTTACCTTTCCTTTTACCTGTCAACACAGTTGTGTTGTCCTCTGACTTGATTTTGCATAAGGATTGCTGAAGGTCACCTGGTAGCCTTCATCACACAGCTGACTGATACTAATTAGGTTGTGCTTCAGTCCTTCCACATAAGCTACCTTCTTGAAAGTTACTGATCCAATCTGGACTGCACCATATCTTTTAGTCTGTCCAAAGTTTGAATCACCAAAGATAACTTTGGGTCCAAGCTTGGCTCTAAAGGAAGTGAGGTTGTCCTTGTTCCCTGTCATGTGCTTAGAGCACCCACTATCCAAGTACCATTGCTGGTTAGATGTTGGATAGGTCTTCACCTGCACATAAGACAATTCATTTGTTTTTGACCCAGTTTACCTTAGGCCTAGGTTGATAACCTTTAAATTCTGAAATAAAGGACATCCCAGGTTGACTCTTATATCCTTCAGGATGATATCTCCTTGAAGGTATAATCCATTCAGTATAAGGGTTAAAGATTTGGGATGAAGGACACTTAGGATTGAATTTTGATTTGCCCTTGAAAAATTTTCCAGAGCTCTGACCTCTGTTCGACGATCTTGGAGCTGCGTTCGACGATCTTGGGTCAGATCGTCGAGCTCCGTTCGACGGTCGACTATGGCTGAGATCTGGTACTTGAGATCGTCGACCTGCATTCGATGATTTTGGCTGAGATCCTCGAGCTGCGTTCGGCGATCGTCGGTCTCCGTTCGATGATTTCGGCTGGGACTTGGTTTTCTTGGGCAGATCAGAATTTTTCCTAGCAACCTCTACAACTCCCTTTCCTTTGTCAGAAATGAATTTGATTGGAGTTGTTAGAACTATGGGTTGGCTAGATGAAGCACCCAAGCCCAGTGTACTATTGAATCTAGAGTTCACTGTGCTTGTGATGTCCATCAGTTTGATGCTTCTCCCATTAAGGGATTCTTCAAGCTTCTTGGCCTCAGACAGCTCACTTTTCAGTAAAGCTATCTGCTCCCTACAACACTCCAACTCCTGAGAGAGTTTGAGGAATTATGACTTTAAAGTATTGTGTTCAGATAATTGATTTTTGAGAGAGATAATTTCTTTCTCAGACTTTAGCAGGTCTAAACACAGTGCTTTAAATTCAGATTTAAAGTCCTCTGAACTAAAATCAAAAGAACCAATTACCTGATCTTCTTCAGGTTGAGTCTCTGAGTCTGACTCTGAATCCTCTTCTTCTGAATTATGTTGTGAGGCATTGATTGACATCATGCAGAACTCTTTCTCTTCTACATCATCTTCATCATCACTGGAGCTGGATGATGCTTCTGAATCTTCTTCAGTCTCACTCCAGGATTCAGCAACAAACCCCTTTCTTGTATGTCTGTTTTTGCTTGATGAGGGTTTGCCATTGCCATTCCTCTTGGAGTCTTTCTCCTTTCTTCTTTCTTTCCTGTCCCTTCTGTCCTTGTTTTTGTTTTCTGGACAGTCAGGAACTATGTGCCCTGGTTTCCTGCAACCAAAGCAAATAATGTCTTTATTATTATTATTGATGGACTTGTCATACCTTGGCTTATCATGTTCCTTGTATGATCTCCTTCTGAAGTCCTTTCTGGTCATCTTATAAAATCTTTTGGTCAACAGACTGAGCAGTTCTTCATTGCCTGTGAATTTGTCTTCAGGCTGATCTTCAGTTGCCTTGAAGGCTATGCTCTTCTCTTTTCTTGTGGCTGGTGAGGCAACCTTCTGTTCTTCTTCTCTATTTTTGATAAGTAGCTCATAAGATTTGAGCTTATCCAATAGAGCTTCAGTGGTGATCTCATTCAGACTTCTGGCATCCTTAATTCGCCAGATTCTTGAATCTCAAGTGCTAGGGAAGCACATTAGGATCTTGTCATTGAGTTCAGTTAGAGAGATCTCTTTGTCCAATGTCCTGAGTTCACTGACAATTAGACTGAGTCTGTTGTACATATCTCCCACTGACTCAGTTTCTCCCTTCTTGAAATTCTCATATTAAGATATGAGGTGGGATCTCCTATCCTTTCTCTCATCAGATGAGCCTGAGACTATTTCTGAGAGTTTGTCCCAGATTTCCTTTGCTGAATTGCATTCAGCCACCTTTTGAAATATGTCATCAGACATTGTCTGGGCTAAGATGTTCATAGCCTTGGCATCAGCTACCTTCCAACTCTTGATATCAGCATCTGTTCCTGATGGAGGTGGAACAGCACTTGTACTTGTGTTCTCTGGGGGTCTTGGACACACTGTCAAAACAGAGTTAAAAATATCTTCGTCAATAGAATTCATGTACAGTCTAATCCTTGCTTTCCAAAGTGCAAACTTGGATAGATTGCACACTGGAGGTCTGGTGCTAGCATAATCTTTGTTTTGGGCCATGATTTGTGAAAACAAAATCTAATAATAAAATACAATAGAAAAACAGATCTAACTTGGGATCTTTGGGTTCAGGTGTTAGCCTGTACAACCAATCAGGTATGGTATGTTTAACCAACCTGGCTCTGATACCAATTGAAAGTGCAGCTAGATCTGATATACTCTAGAGGGGGTGAATAGAGTATATGGTGCTTTGAAACTTTTTACAACAATTGTTATAATAAGAGTGAGCAGTGAAGCAATTAAAAATCTAATCACAGAACTAAACTAATCAAAAGCTAATCACAGAATAATCAAGGCCAGAAATAAAAATAAAGACAAGCAAAACCAGAAGACACAAGGAAATATAGTGGTTCCCCTAAACTTGGGTACACCCACTCTTCTACCACCCTAGGTAGGAATCCACTGCAGGATGAGTTGATCAGGTGTCCTGGGCACCAATGAGCTTTTGATAAGGTGCTCAAAAACCAAATCAAATTTTTTGATCAGGTGTCTTGCCACCAATGAGCTTTTGACAAGGTGCTCAAAAACCAAGTTCAAACTTTTGAAGGGAGTTTGAGAAACCCTTTACAGAGAGGGGGTGAGAGAGTGATGGCAGTATTCTCTTTCTCAAACAACTGAGAAGATTATGTGGATTGTTGATATCAAAGCTCCCCCTAAATCCTTGAGATCTTCAGGAAAAGAAGCTTTGCTGAGGGTGATAGGCCTTCAAAGATTGAACTCCAGCAATAGATGATTTCAACAATAGCTGAAATGTTGAATGTCTGGAGTCTTGAAATATGTTGGCCTTGAACACTTGAAAACTAGAGAGATCTGAAGATTTTTGAAAAAGTTGATCTCCTTGGATGAGTGTTCTCTTGAGAATTCTTTGATACAGTATATTTTGTTTTTGGATTACTGATGTCTGTCTGTGTGTCTGTGTCTATCTGTAATCTGTCTCTTATAGATTTAAAAATTCTTCACTTTTATTCTCTGGTACTGAACAAGAACATTCTCTGAGAAGAATAGCCGTTGGCCATCATTAATTGTATCCTTAATTGCAAAATCTCTTCTGGAGGAATGTCCATAGAAATATTCCTTGAAAATCCCTTGAAACTTGGTCCAGAAATGAATGAAAATGGCTAGGAAATCCTCAAAATTAATTGCAGAATAATGCCTTAACTGATTTGAATTTGAATCTAGAAACATCCTTGAAGTTATCTGAAAACGTCGAACTGAGCTCTGCTATCGTCGAACTGAGCTCAGCGATCTGGAAATATACAGCAGCAAAATATCGTCGATCTGAGCTCAAAGATAGTCGAACTGAGCTCAGAGATAGAAATCCAAAGCTGAGTCAAGATCGTCGAACTGAGCTCACCGATCGTCGAATGGAGTTCGACGATATAATGAAATTGAGCTCAGCGATCGTCCAATGGAGTTCGACGATCTGTCGAAGTTGAGCTAGACGATCGTCGATCGGAGTTCGACGAATCGTCGTGCTGAGCTCGACGATATGACTTAGTCTCCAAACAGAAAATCTTGGTCTTCAGGGCAGCTTCCAAACCTAGACTTCTATCCCTTAGACTCAATTCTAATTGACCTATTGATCTATACAGGAGGTCAAACATTTATTTCCTAGAGACATAGTGATCCTGACCCAAATTAGTAATAGGGTGTTCCAATACTACTGTAGACCAATCAGTTTGTAGGTTGAAGATAATCCTTGTCATGAGGCTAAACATATGAGCTGAAACTCTGTCATGCCCTCCAGGCTTGCTCAAGATCACCTTGCCAACAATTTCAGAGAGAAATTTGCCTTGGCTATTCATTCCTTTCCTATTGAAAACAAATCCTATTTTCATCTTGCAATCCAGTCCACACCATGTCAATGCTTCTCTAGTCTTAGAAGCAGAAACTTCATCTTCTTTCTTAGTCCTTGGTAGGTTTAGTACCTTTCTCAAACTCTTAGGTGAGACCTTCACCTTTTCTCCATGAACCCTTGACTTAATCTTTAGTCCTAATTCATCTAGGGTTGCGCCATTCAGAAATTCCAGAACTTCTTTCTTCCATATCTTTATCGGCTCTGAAATAAAAAAATCTAATCCAGTCTCGGCGATTAGGGTTATCACACCTTTGATATCTGATTCTGGGTCATCAAAAGCATGTCGCACTAGTTCATAGCCTTCATTCATATTCTCTTCGAGCTTAGGCGCCATTAGGGTTTGAAGAAATTTGAATTGAGAGAAGAGAGGTGTCGACACACAAGTTTGGTCTCGAAACTTTGGTGAGCATGTCGACAGACAATGGTGAAATCCTATTTATACCTTTCTAGGATTGAAGATGAAAGGGCGCGTCAAAATACTTAAATTGTGTCGACACTGTTGATAAGGGTCGACACAGACATATAATGTCTCGACATCTATGTGTCGACACAAGTATAGTCGAGAGAATATATGTGTCGACACTTGTTTATGTGTCGACACCACTTAGCTCGACACTTAGTCGAGACTTTACTTTACTAATTCTGCATAAAGGATAAGTGTCGACATCACCTTGGATGTGTCGACACCTACCCTGTATGTGTCGATACTAATTTTCTGAAGTGTCGACACTAACTTCCTAGATGTGTCAACACCTTTTCTCTCAAGTGTCGACACCACTTTTCTGTCTCGACACAAACAACTCTATGTGTCGACACTATTTTACTTAGCCATTTCTGTAAACTTATTCTAAGTTTATCATACCTAATTCAATTTTAAATCTATTGAATTTGGTTTCTTCTAAAGGCTTAGTATACATGTCAGCTAGTTGATTATCTGTGTAACATCCCATGTTACTTCTGGACCCCTCAACTTAGATTGGGTTAAGCATGGGGTGAGTTTTAGGGAAATTAGCTAGGTCTGACTCTAGGTAGTGGGTTGTAGCCATGTGGAGCCCACTATAGGAGCAAAGTCAAACTAGGTCAAACTAGCCTAAATGAGGACCCTAACCACACTATGACCCCACCACATTGCCCTAACCCTAAAAACAATCTAAGTGGACCTTAGGGCATGACACTAGGTCAACACTTTGACCCCAATTGACCAAAGTCAACCTTGGGCTTAATTTGGTCAAACCCACACTCATAAGCCCAATTAGCCTAAGTGGGGCACCCCCTTGACCCAACCCAAGTTGGGTGGTGCCACTAGACCCATTCCCACCAAGTAGGGTCAACCCACCCACCATGGTTGACCAAGTCAACTCAAAGTCAACATAGTCAACTATTTGACCTAAAAGAGTGAAATGAAGACCAAGCCACCCTCCTTTGCACCAAGCCCACCAAATTTGGCCCATGGCCAGCCCAAGTGAACAAGACCAGACCTACCCCTCTAAATCAGGAGAGCGAATGCATGCAAAGGGGTAAAAAGGAGATTTTGAGAGAGAGGAGAGAGAAATGGAGATGAAAGGAAATGGTGGCCACATGGCCACCCTTTCAGCTGATTTCCTCTGCCCAAAACCAGCTGGCCGACCTCCTCACTCCATTCCAGAAGAAAATAGGGGTTGAGAGCCACTTGGCAGCAGGGGCGGAGCAACCAAGGTTGAGCCCGAGCTCACCTTGGTTGTATCTCCCCATATACCCCACCTCAGCCCAAACAGACCTTACCAATTGCTTCAGGAGGTAGAAAGGAGTGGAATTCGAGTGCTGGATCATGGAAAACAGTGGAGAATTAAGCTTTCGGGGTGGAGCTCGCCAGCGCACCACCACCATGGCAAACCGCCGCCTGACCCGCAGCCAAGCCCCAATCCAGGTTCGTTTCACCGCCTGAGCCCGATGCCATGAGAGGAAATTAGAAAATTCGGGCCTTTTCTTCCTACTCGGGTTCGCCGGAGGAGCCAACTCCGGCGGCCCCACCGCCGGGAAACGCTAGCCCCCAACTTAGCGAAGTTGGTGGCGACATCCGCCGGCGGTGGTGGTGGCTCAGCTGGCCGGAAACCGCCAGCAAACATCTCCCAGGAAAACTAAATCTCGGCCCTTGATCCATTGGAGAAGATGAACGGATCCCGTCGGTTACGCTTTAAGATTCGTGCAAATCTATTAATATGATTTAATTTAAATATGATGAATAGTATAAATCCTGTCACATAAATACAGTCATTTTGCATGTTATTTTTAGGCCTCTTAGAAGCATTTCCAGAAATAAGCCCCTAAATGAAAAATGTAGCTGACTGTCTTACCTTTAATTGGACACCTTAAAGTTGTGATTTGGGGTAGTGTACAGTCCTGTAGGGCATTTCTCCTAGGACTGGTCCTAGACTAGGGCAGAAATTCATTTGGATTCCCAGGTCAAACCAGCAATCACCGTGGCCCCAAATTTTGGTTACATGCATGATTAGGGCATACTTAGCCCCTGCCAAAATTTAGGAATTTTTGAAATAACGTTTCGTATAGTTTTAGTCAAAATGTCAAAATGTAAATAAATGTAATTTATGGAGTTATATGACTCCTCATGGCCCCAAATTTTGGAGGTGGGTCCTTGGGAACACCATTAGTGCATGATAAAAATTTCATCACTTTTGGATCACTGCATGATGGGAAAACCCACTTGCATGTGTTGGTGTACATATTGCCTTTGGTGCTAATAGCAATAGTTCAAATATTGTGTATTCAGCCTAATGGAGGCATGCAAAAATCTTGGATTTGTTTACAGTTGTTCAGTAGGGTAAAGTTAACCCCTCAAATTAATTATGGGATTTTTGGAATCAAAAATCCCATTTATTGGAATTTATTTTAAATGTAGCTCTTTTGAAAATAAATTTGGAAAATAGATTTTCCTCAAGAACAAATCCTCAAACTTTGCCAAGATATAGATAAGGTTACATTTGACTTAGGAAAAATTTGATCCTTCTGTTTGAAGAGCTTTTTGAATAAAATATCTTAAAATGTCCATTTCACCCTTATTTCATGTATTCTTGAATTGATGGATATACACCTCAGAAAAATTTGAAAATAATTCTAGTGCTGTAAAATTGTATTATTAGTATTGCATAATTTTTCAGAATTAATGAGTGTATTGATAGTCTTTAAATTAATATAATGGCATTTTTGGTAAATATGTAAGATTGGAAATTGATAGGCCATAACAATAAAAGTTGATGAAACTCTGCTAATAGTCATAAATTAATGTTTTATATGTTCTGTAATTTTCCTGGAATTTTGGATTACATATTACTTGTACTTCATTTGGAAAATGGAATTTATGTGAATTTGGTATTAAATAAGAAATTGGAATAAATAATCAAAGGAAAATTATGAAACTCTGTAGATAGTAATATTTTATCATTATACAACTCTGGAAAAATTACGTAGGTCAGTGGATGTTAAATCATATTACTGCATGTGTAAAGTGACCTAGTAATTAATTTAAAAGATTTAATTAAAGGATTATTTGGCCAAGGAAAATTATGAGAATTCATAGGATAGTTCCCTTAGCCCATACCACCCTAGGATAAATATTTAGGGGCAAGATGCCTTAAGGTTTGGAAGATTCCATTTTTAGGGTAATAATAGGACATGGTCTGCATATAACATAAATAGGTCTTGCCTTAGGGGTTACCAGGAGATTGATTATCAGAAGAAATAAGAGAGTGCAACATGAATAATCCCTGGTGGGTAGTATGGTCTTAGTGATGGGGTTAAAAGTGCAAGTCGTTAGGTAGCAACTGGAGTGGGGGTCGACGGAAGACCGTCGGTTTCCCGGTAACATCTTAAGTCACTAGGGTTGTTCCAGAGCAACAAAGAGAGCTGGGGTGAAACATGGGTAGCCATCAACTAAAATAAATATCCTTGCGAAAGGGAACGTTGGACGTAATCCCAACACAGTTCCTAGTGCCCCTTGAGAGCCCTTCACAGGGAATACCGGGGGTAGTCCTGAGATTAACCTTAAATCTCTAAGTATAATAACCCGTAGACAAGAGTAGTCTAATAGGTTAGGACATTTATTGTACCTTCTCGCACGTGTAGGGTTGGAGAGATTCATGATATATGATCACCCGTTTAGGGTTTGAGGGAGTTGGTATAAAGACACTAATGTGCGTTCTCACCCGGGTTGGGTTTGAGGGTTTTCAGGACGAGTTTGGTCCTGCGAGCGGAAGGCTTGGAGTAAAATACTTGCATGTGCATAAATCTAGTGGCGGGGCATGCGGTATTGGCCATTCGTCAAACCGATTGCAGTACGGTGCACCAGGCGGTTGTGAGGGTTAGATGGGCCAGTGGGTTGTTTTACACTACGGTCTGGAGGACGACCCCCGATAACGCACATCCGACCCAACAAGACTGACGGGTTGTCAGCAAAGTACGTACGCGAGACTCTAGAGTGCACCTTGGATGTGTACAGAGGCGTATGAGAGGGGTCTAAGGCTTGGTAGTGTGCATACCGGCCTAGAAGCGGAGACGCCCGCTCCGCTGCTGCCGTAGCCACAGCGGTGGTACCCGAGAGTGATGCTAGCTCTCAAAAAGTGGGAACTAAAGGTCCGTGATCACAGAGTCGTTGTGTGTGAGTTGCACTTGCCTGTGCATGAAACTGCATCATAATATTCATTCATATTAGGTCATACGCTTCATAGATCCTTATCATATAAAATAGTATGGGCACTTTTATATGATAAGTTAAATTTTCCTGGAAATCCTAACTTATATATTTGTATGGGCATTTATATAAGTTAGGGTACGTTTGTGATGATAGTATAGTGGTAGAATAGTTTATATACTTGCTCTTACTGCTGTCTTT
This sequence comes from Platanthera guangdongensis, assembly GCA_039583875.1. NCBI lineage: Eukaryota > Viridiplantae > Streptophyta > Magnoliopsida > Asparagales > Orchidaceae > Platanthera > Platanthera guangdongensis. The sequence goes on along the minus strand of CM077167.1, from coordinate 118,462,354 downwards.
ACTTCCTTTACGGTACTGCTCTTACTTACTTGTACTATACTTAGAACTGCTAGAGTAGATCATTATTACTTATTACAACTGCTAGTTCGATGCTGTCACCTGCTTCCACTTTTGCTACCCCTTGTTGTCCTCCGCTTCGTCCTCCCGCTCGGTGCCTAGGAGCTGCGGGGCGAGGTGCGGAGGAAACGACTTAGTCTTTTTGACTAATGGTCAGTGACCAACTATTTTTAGGAGCCCGTGGAGATGGAGCACCAGCACGTCGAGGAGGCAGGACTTGAGGAGCAGATACCGCTTCAGCAGGCTACTACCACTACTGTGCGTCCTCAGGTGGGACGAGATCTGATATACTAGTATAGCTTCCGCATTTATTTATTTTGAGAGAGAGTGGTTTTGATGTACTGGGCATAAGCCCTTATTACTCTTTCTTTTTGTACTCTTCTGTGGACTATATTGGTGTACTTTTCATTTCATTTATATGATTGTACTATGTGACTTGTGGATTAGTGGATTTATATACTGCTTTACTTCTTCTCCTCATATTGGCCTACAGGTTATGTATATGATCGTAATAGCCGGCAGAATCGGCGTGTTGTGGTGTCGACTAACCCGTGCGTTAGTACCACCGTAAGACGGCGGTTCTGGGCATAAGACCCGGTAGCCCTCCTTGGTAAGGGGGGGGGGGGGGGGGGGGTTTACAAACTGGTATCACTTGAACAACGATCATATGAGAAAGAAGTCCACAACATGGGACCACCCCCGCCCGAGCATTAGTTTGCGGACAAACTATGCAGCGGAAGTTGTGGTGTGCCCATGTGCAAAAGTCACATAAATGGTCCACAAAGTACAATGTGTTAGGCCAGTTCTGTTTTAACCTTACCTTTATGCAACCTCCACAGGTCGCCGCGCCACAAAATGTGGCTCCTCCCCCTCCAGCTGCCACTACATTCCTACATACGGACATGGGGCAGACCTTGACGGCGATCCTGGATGCCTTTAGATCCCAGCAAGTCCCGGCTCCACAGCCAAATCCGGGGTCGAGCTGGCTGAGTGCATTCAAGAGCCTGTCCCCACCGACGTACCTTGGGACAGAGGATGCGGTAAAGACGGAGGAATGGCTGGAGGCCATACACGAGATCTTAGCAGGCATCAGCTGCCCGATCGGCGAGGCAGTACTTCTAGCCACCTCTGCGCTAGAGGCTCATGCGAAGAGATGGTGGAAATCAGTGCGGGAGTCTACATATGCGGACTTTGAGCTGTCAGAGATATCATGGGAGGAGTTTGGCGATGTATTTCTGGAGCACTTCGTCTCTGCTACGGACAGAGATGCCTTGGAGGAGAGGTTTTTGAACCTCAGGCAGGGGACTAGATCGGTGATTGAGTATCAGAGAGAGTTCTCTCATTTGGCCAGGTTCGCAGGGATTCAAGATAACGATGATAGGAGGTATGCCGAGAGGTTCTACCGGGGCCTCAGGGATGATTTGAGGCAGGCCTTGCTGTTTATTTCTCATGGCACAACTAGGCAGATCATCGAGATGGCAAAGAAGCTGGAGGCTGACCAGCTAACGGTGCGAGCCGGAGGGAAGAGACCATTTGATGGGTCGACATCAGGAGAGAGCAGCAGGGGCTCTCAGAGAGGCAAGACTATCGGATACAAGAAGGGTGGGGGACGTCGTCGTCCCAACTTCAGGCAGGAGCAGGGGCCTCCTCCAGCATTGGCTCCCCCACCTCTACAGATGCATGATCTGAGGAGACAGGATGACTGAGGCCACCGACAAGTAGTTTGTTACGGTTGCCGCCAGCCCGGGCACATTAGGTCGGAGTGCCCGTGTAACGCCCCGAATTTTGTGTGCGAGTTGGTCGCGGAAAAAAGAGTTTTTGGTTCCTGTAGGGGTACACGGCCTAGGACACGGGCGTGTCCAAGGCCGTGTCTGGCTGGTGATTTTTTTGGTCGTTTTCAACCCGAGAAGGACACGGCCAGGAACACGGCCAGATGACACGGGCGTGTCATCCGACACGGGCGTGTGTCAACCCGTGTTCCTACCCGTGTCCTGATGGGTCGTGTCCGTTGCCGTGGCGGTTATGCGTGACACGCCCACGAACACGGGCGTGTCGAGGAACCCGACAGGGGCGTGTCAGGTCAGACACGGGCGTGTCTTGGCCCGTGTGCGTTTCTCAGTTCGACGATCATGCCTGGATCGAGGCACACGGCCATGGACACGGCCGTGTGCCAAGCCGTGTACGGCCCAGGTCTGGGGAATTTTGTGCAGATCCGAGCCATTCATTTTCTTTAATTAGGATCCGATGGCCCAGATTTAACCCTGCTCTGTTAAGGACGGGAATAGAGAGTTATTCCCTCATTTTTCTCTCCAAAGTTCTCCCCTTCCAAAGTGAGAGAGGAGAGGAAGAAGAAGGAGGTTTCCGGCCGCCGGCGGAGCATCGGAGTACCATTTCGAAATCGGAGAGCGGATCCGTGGAGGGAAGGTCATTGCGAAGAGTTCTAACCGCGTAGTTTTTCCATGGCGCCAAAACGGACTACAAGGGTAACGATTCTCAACTCGAGCGCTTGAAGCTCTTTCTTTCTGCATAGGGAATCCCGCTCCCGCGAGTATGCGGTGAGTGCGTGGTGTTCCTTGGGGTTGACGGGAATAGTCCCCCTTGTGTTGTATGTAGAGCCCGGAATCGTAAGTACGGACATAGGCATTGTGTGTGAAGCCTACCCGGACGTGTTTTGTCTGGATCGGTGATGTTGCATTTGAGGTGGTTTTGCCGGAGAAGACTCCGTGCTTTGGATTTTTCGGGTTTCCACGCGGTAGATTGTAGCAGGGATCCTTGAAGGTTAGCTTCAAGGCGCACCCGGAAAATTGAGCGGAAACGTGTTCTGCTAACTTGGCGGTCTGGGAACCGGCCTTGATCATAACTGGGTTATGAGATTGTTTTGGAAAATTTGGGATCCGAGAGAAGCTTGGCCCGTGCAAAGTTCCTTAAATTGGACATGCGGCGTGAGCAACGGGCAAGTGGAATTGGACCTAGGCTATATGGTTCGGTGCGAGAGACCCGAAGACGGGGACTGGCCGTTGGTATAGTCGGAGCCTTAGACGTTGGTCAGAAAGGCTAAATGCTCACATGTTGTTGCCATCCTGGGGGTGGTGGTGAATGCACTGATGGGTCAGGGTTCACCATGAATGTGCCCTGAGTGCACGGGGTGTTTGGCCGTGCGAGCCTACACCTGTGGCGAATTACAATTGCGCTATATATATATTGTTGGGCTAATGTTATGCAGGGAAAGAGCACCGCCGTCCCGAGTAAGGGGCGGGGTCGTTATAATTTGGTCGGCTTTTAGCTGACCGTTGCTTTATTTGCCACCGTGCGGTGGTATGTGCTTGCAGGTGCTGCGGAGCCGAGCGCCAAATAGCGGGCTGGAGCCCATATTGCTGTGCTGGCCCTAGAAGGCCGTAGAATAGTTTTATTTATATATTTCATGTGTGGCCTGCCTGCGAGCCGATGTATGTAAAACACTATTTATGAAGTGAACATTTGTAAGGCCATAAGGCCATGTACCTGTTTCTGTGTATTTGGGGTTTCATTCCTGTTGTTGTAGCTGTGGACATTCATTTTGATGGATTTATTTTTGGGTTCTTTCAACTTTAAAAATCTTTCGCTAGAATGCTCTGTGATTAGGACGAGTAGTCTTAATTGGTTGGTTTGATTATTCATTTAGTAACCCTTCCGACTGTCTGTGGTATATGGCGTCGGGTTCCAGCTGGACCTTCTGTTATATGCCATGCGACGGATGGGGGTGTTACAATTTGGTATCAGACTTCTGGTTACGGTCAAGCTTAAATGAATTCGTGGGCGAATTCTTTTAAGGGGTGGTGAGCACATGTGTGCGTCATCATTATAACATCAAAAAGAACCCATGAATGTCCACTTAGGAATGAAAAATACACTTGTTTGGTGGAACCTGAGTGTTCCAATGATTGCTTTTAGCAATTTGTTTATTGTCTAATCGTGTGTCTTTGCTAATTTAGGCAGCTGGGAGCGGTGCTGGTCAGTCAGAGCGTCCGCAATCAGCGGAAAGTAGTGCACCAAGGGACGTGCCTGCTACACCTCCTTCAGCGGAAACCATCAGGATGGTGGCTGAAGCCGTGTTCGCAATGATAAATGCCCAACCTGCAGGGCAAATGCATCGCGCACCTCCTGCAAATGAGCAAGAACCGGTTAGGGCGGCAGAGCCGAGAGTGGTGGAACGCGCGACAGTTGAGTTAGTAGAGCCGAGGAGAACTACGGAGAGGCAGCTAAAGCACGTGATGGGCTTTAATCCTCCGAGGTTTAATGGGGTTGGAACACCAACTCAAGCTGAGGACTGGCTCTCTTCCATAAAGAGGGTGTTGACGGCCACAATGACTGAGGAGTGGCAGAAGACCACCATAGCGACTTTTCTTTTGGAAGGAGAAGCGAGGATGTGGTGGGACGAGTTGGAGTTTCATCTTCTAGTGGAAAGGCAGCTTGCGGATGTGCCGATGGAGGAATTTTCAAGATTGTTCCTAGCCAGATTTGTACCTTCTGCTCAGAGGTTGGATATGGAGAATCAATTTCTTGGGTTGACTCAGGGATCCAGAAGCGTGGACGAATATCTGCATGAGTTCACACGATTGGGTCGTTATGCTGGTGCTATGTTTTCAGAAGAAGAGAGGAAGACCAACCGATTCTATGAGGGTCTTTGCGGCGATTTACAGTTACTCCTTGCTGGGCCTAAGGCGCAGGGCTTCCTAGCCTTGGTCAATTCAGCCCGATCGTTGGAAAAGGTTGCGAAGAAGGTTCAAGAGAAGAGGGACCCAGGAGAAAGGAAGACCGAGTTCAAGGTGCCAAGTAACAAGACAGGTTTTCGCAGATGGAACAAGAAGCGGAGGACTTCAAACTCAGCCCCTTCGGCTGATGCATCGGGGGCATCACATTCCTTCTTGTCTGAAAAGTTTATATCGCGCATCGGAGTTCCGTTCTCGATGGCAGAAAACAAGTTGGATGTGTTGTTGCCTAATGGGTGCTCAATGCGTGCGGATAAGATTTGTGTTGTGAAGATTCGGATTGGAGACCGGGAGTTTGATTTGCGGGCGTTGGTTCTACCATTAGTGGAGTTCGACGTAATTTTCGGTATGGATTGGCTCTCGGAGCAAAGTGCATGTATTGATTGCAACCGTAAAGAATTCAAGTTGGGTCTGGACACTGAACGGGAGACTACTTTTGCGGGCATGAAGGGGTCAGGGAAAGTTCTGATATCGGCCCTTCAGGTGTTCAAGGAAGTTCGGTCTGGGGCAGAACTGTATGTCACTCTAGTGCAGACTGCGACACCTAAAGCTAGTTTGGGCAACATCCCAGTTGTGTCCGAGTATCCTGATGTGTTTCCAGATGATCTCCCAGGAGCCCCTCCTCAGCGGGAGATAGGCTTTACTATAGAGCTGGTACTGGGTGCCAAACCGGTGTCACGCTCCCCCTATAGGATAGCCCCAAGAGAAATGGCAGAGTTGAAGGTGCAACTGCAAGAGTTGCTAGAGCAAGGTTATGTGCGTCCAAGTTCGTCGCCTTGGAGCGCACCAGTTCTCTTTTCTAAGAAGAAAGATGGGAGCTTGCGGCTTTGTATCGATTATCGGGAATTGAACAAACTTACGGAGAAGAACAAATATCCAATCCCGAGGATTGACGATCTATTTGATCAGCTGGTTGGATCAACTGTATATTCGAAGTTAGATTTGAAGTCCGGTTACTATCAGTTGAGGATAAGGGAGAGCGACATCCCAAAGACAGCATTTAGTACGCGGTTTGGGCATTACGAGTTCACGGTTATGCCGTTTGGGTTGACGAATGCGCCATCCGTATTTATGGATCTGATGAATAGGACGTTCAGAGAATACCTGGATCAGTTTGTGATAGTATTTATCGATGATATCCTGGTGTATTCGCGGTGCGAGGAGGATCATTACAAGCATTTACACATGGTGTTGGAGACATTGAGGAAAAGTCAGTTGTATGCAAAGTTCTCCAAGTGTGAGTTTTGGTTATCCTCGATAGCGTTCCTTGGTCATGTTGTCAGTGGAGAAGGAATAGCTGTGGATCCGGCGAAGATAGTGGCGATACGGGAGTGACCTACTTTGACTACGGTGGCAGAGGTCCGGCGTTTTCTGGGGCTTGCTGGCTACTACAGGCGCTTCGTAGAGAACTTCTCGCGGATAGCACTACCACTCACGACGTTGACAAGAAAGGATCAGAAGTTTGTGTGGTCTCCGGAGTGCGAACAGGCTTTTGAAGAATTGAAGAGGCGGTTGACTACGGCGCCCATTTTATGTTCTCCAAGTGGAACCGAAGGGTTCGAGATCTATAGTGATGCTTCGGGCAGTGGTTTGGGCTGTGTTCTGCTACAGCATGGGAGAGTGATAGCTTATGGTTCACGATAACTGAAGGTTCATGAGAGGAATTATCCGGTCCATGACTTAGAGTTAGCGGCCGTGATATTTGCTCTTAAGCTTTGGAGGCACTATCTGTACGGTGTGAAGGTCGATATTTACACCGATCATAAGAGTTTGAAGTACCTATTGGACCAAAAGGATTTTAACATGAGGCAGAGGAGGTGGATGGAGTTCTTAGGGGACTACACCTTCAAGATACACTATGTGCCTGGGAAGGGAAATGCAGTGGCGGATGCGTTGAGTCGTAAGATTCCCGCACAAGCCAATTGGTTATCAGTACATGATGAGAGATTGGTCCAAGAGTTGGAGGCATTGGAAATATCTTGCGTCGATAAGCAGTCAAGTGACGAGGCAAAACTGTTTTGGACAGAGGTGCAATGTGACCTAGCGGATAGAGTTCGGAGGGCTTTGGTTCAGGATAGCAGCATGAAGCAAATCTTGGATGAAGCTTTGGATGGGTCAAATTCCCAGTTTGTGGTTGAAGATGGGTTGCTAAGGAAGGACAGTCGTCTATGCGTTCCTAGTGCGGATAATATTCGGGAGGAGTTGATGTATGAGGCTCATCATACCAAGTACTCAATCCACCCGGGAAGCACTAAGATGTATAGAGACATGAAGAAATTATTCTGGTGGCCGGGTTTGAAGAAGGATGTGGCACTTTATGTGGCCAAGTGCCGTACTTGTGCATTGGTGAAGGCGGAATGCCAGAAGCCCGGAGGTTTCTTGAAATCCCTTCCTATCCCAGAATGGAAGTTCGACGATATATCTATGGATTTTGTGCACGGTTTGCCGAAGTCGCAGAAAGGAAATGACGCCATTTGGGTGGTCGTAGATAGATTGATAAAAGTGTCGCAGTTTATCCCAGTGAGAAAGGAGGATCCAGTGGAAAAGTTAGCCAAACTCTACGTGGATAATATTATACGATTGCATGGTGTGCCTAGAAGTATTGTTAGTGATCGAGATGGACGCTTCACGTCAAATGACTGGAGGTTGGTGCATGGTCTGTTGGGTACTAAGCTAAAGTTCAGCACAGCATTTCACCCGCAGACAGATGGCCAAACCGAGAGAGTCAACAGGACTATGGAGGACATGCTTCGCATGTGCGTCCTAGATTTCGGGAAGCATTGGGAGGATCACCTGTACATGGTGGAGTTTGCTTACAACAACAGCTTTCAGACAAGCATTGGAATGGCGCCTTTCGAAGCCTTGTACGGAAGGAAGTGTCGTACGCCGTTGTCTTGGTTGGAGGCAGGCGAATCAAAGTTGTATAAACGTCAAGCGGTGGAAGATGCCACTTCAATGATACGGACAATTCAGGAAAGACTGAAGATTGCTCATGATAGACAGTCAAAGTATTACAATGCCAAACATAGAAATGTGGAATTCAACGTTGGCGACATGGTATATTTGAAGATCAAGTCGTTCAAGGGTGTATCGCGGGTTCGACGCTTGAAGAAGCTGAGTCCGAGATACCTTGGACCATTTGAAATCCTGGAGCGTGTTGGCGAGGCGGCGTATAGATTAAAGCTGTCGACGGAGTTGAGTGGGCTGCATGATGTATTCCACGTATCGGTGTTGCGTAAGGCAGTGCAAGAGCCTTCGCAGATCGTTGCGGACAATCAGGTACCGGTTGACTATGAGTTAACAACAAGGGTCAAGCCAGTGCGAATTGAAGATGTTGCAGTCAAACGACTCCGCAACAAGGAGGTCTGAATGGTTAAAGTCCGTTGGGATAATTGCGGACGTGGGGAGATTTCTTGGGAGCGAGAGCAAGCTATGTTGGAGGAATACCCCGAGTTATTCCACTCAGGTATCATTTAGATTTTGTGTACCTTTGCTTAATTTCGGGACAAAATTCCTTAAGTGGGGGAGAGTTGTAACGCCCCGAATTTTGTGTGCGAGTTGGTCGCGGAAAAAAGAGTTTTTGGTGCCTGTAGGGATACACGGCCTAGGACACGGGCGTGTCCAAGGCCGTGTCTGGCTGGTGATTTTTTTGGTCGTTTTCAACCCGAGAAGGACACGGCCAGGAACACGGCCAGATGACACGGGCGTGTCATCCGACACGGGCGTGTGTCAACCCGTGTCCCTACCCGTGTCCTGATGGGTCGTGTCCGTTGCCGTGGCGGTTATGCGTGACACGCCCACGAACACGGGCGTGTCGAGGAACCCGACACGGGCGTGTCAGGTCAGACACGGGCGTGTCTTGGCCCGTGTGCGTTTCTCAGTTCGACGATCGTGCCTGGATCGAGGCACACGGCCATGGACACGGCCGTGTGCGGCCCAGGTCTGGGGAATTTTGTGCAGATCCGAGCCATTCATTTTCTTTAATTAGGATCTGATGGCCCAGATTTAACCCTGCTCTGTTAAGGCCGGGAATAGAGAGTTATTCCCTCATTTTTCTCTCCAAAGTTCTCCCCTTCCAAATTGAGAGAGGAGAGGAAGAAGAAGGAGGTTTCCGGCCGCCGGCGGAGCATCGGAGTACCGTTTCGAAATCGGAGAGCGGATCCGTGGAGGGAAGGTCATTGCGAAGAGTTCTAACCGCGTAGTTTTTCCATGGCGCCAAAACGGACTACAAGGGTAACGATTCTCAACTCGAGCGCTTGAAGCTCTTTCTTTCTGCATAGGGAATCCCGCTCCCGCGAGTATGCGGTGAGTGCGTGGTGTTCCTTGGGGTTGACGGGAATAGTCCCCCTTGTGTTGCATATAGAGCCCGGAATCGTAAGTACGGGCATAGGCATTGTGTGTGAAGCCTACCCGGACGTGTTTTGTCTGGATCGGTGATGTTGCATTTGAGGTGGTTTTGCCGGAGAAGACTGCGTGCTTTGGATTTTTCGGGTTTCCATGCGGTAGATTGCAGCAGGGATCCTTGAAGGTTAGCTTCAAGGCGCACCCGGAAAATTGAGCGGAAACGTGTTCTGCTAACTTGGCGGTCTGGGAACCAGCCTTGATCATAACTGGGTTATGAGATTGTTTTGGAAAATTTGGGATATGAGAGAAGCTTGGCCCGCGCAAAGTTCCTTAAATTGGACATGCGGCGTGAGCAACGGGCAAGTGGAATTGGACCTAGGCTATGTGGTTCGGTGCGAGAGACCCGAAGACGGGGACTGGCCGTTGGCATAGTCGGAGCCTTAGACGGTGGTCAGAAAGGCTAAATGCTCACATGTTGTTGCCATCCTGGGGGTGGTGGTGAATGCACTGATGGGTCAGGGTTCACCATGAATGTGCCCTGAGTGCACGGGGTGTTTGGCCGTGCGAGCCTACACCTGTGGCGAATTACAATTGCGCTATATATATATTGTTGGGCTAATGTTATGTAGGGAAAGAGCACCGCCGTCCCGAGTAAGGGGCGGGGTCGTTATAATTTGGTCGGCTTTTAGCTGACCGTTGCTTTATTTGCCACCGTGCGGTGGTATGTGCTTGCAGGTGCTGCGGAGCCGAGCGCCAAATAGCGGGCTGGAGCCCATGTTGCTGTGCTGGCCCTAGAAGGCCGTAGAATAGTTTTATTTATATATTTCATGTATGGCCGGCCTGCGAGCCGATGTATGTAAAACACTATTTATGAAGTGAACATTTGTAAGGCCATAAGGCCATGTACCTGTTTCTGTGTATTTGGGGTTTCATTCCTGTTGTTGTAGCTGTGGACATTCATTTTGATGGATTTATTTTTGGGTTCTTTCAACTTTAAAAATCTTCCGCTAGAATGCTCTGTGATTAGGACGAGTAGTCTTAATTGGTTGGTTTGATTATTCATTTAGTAACCCTTCCGACTATCTGTGGTATATGGCGTCGGGTTCCAGCTGGACCTTCTGTTATATGACATGCGACGGATGGGGGTGTTACAGCCCGCATCGATTCCATCCTCCTCCTCCTCCTCCACCTCCAGTGGCCCCAGTACAGCAAGGCCGAGGACGAGGCCGAGGCCGGGGATATCACGACAGGAGACGCGAGCAGGAGCAGATATACGCATTGGACCTCACAGAGCAGAGGAACCCCGAGGAGGTTATCACAGGTACTTAAAGTTAATTATTAAATTTATTTAATTTTCAATTATATATAGTACCTGGAACTATAGGATAACAATTAATTTTAACGTAAACAAACCTCAGGCATAGTTATGATCAGCGGCAAGCCCGCTCATACTCTCTTCGACACGGGTGCTTCGCACTCGTTCGTATCCGAGGCCTTCATCGACGGACTCGAAGGCGTGGAGAGGTTTCCTGGACTAGAGATGAGGGTGCGTCTACCCGATGGGTCAGAGCTGCGGACCACTGCACATTGTGATATGGAGGCCGAGATTGGAGGCAAGGCTTTTGAGGCGCCAACAACTATTCTGAAGCTGCAGGACTTCGACTTGATTTTGGGAATAGCATGGTTACATCAGAACCATGCTCAGATAGATTGTCCGTCCAGGAGGATCACGCTCAGGCATGGCGACTCTCATGTTATCGTCGAAGGTATTCAGCCTATCTGCCACCTATTGTTATCTCCTGTACAAGCTGTGAAGGCCCACGAGCAGGGTGAAGAAGTTTATCTTATCTGCTTTGAGATGGTGGGAGCAGAGACGATTATTTCAGATATTCCGGTTGTCCGGGATTTCTCCGATGTATTCCCGAAGAAATTGCCCGGGCTACCACCTGCTACAGACTTGGATTTCAGGATTCAGCTAGTACCAGGAGCGAGGCCGGTGTCCCGGGCACCCTACAGGATGGCTCCCAGGGAGTTAGCAGAGTTCAGGACTCAACTACATGAGCTAATCGAGTCAGGATTTGTGCGGCCCAGTTCATCGTCGTGGGGAGCACCAGTTCTCTTTTTGAATAAGAATGACGGGTCATTGCGACTATGCATAGATTACCGGGAGCTGAACCGGTTAACGGTCCGCAATACCTATCCTCTGCCTCGGATAGATGAGTTATTTGACCAGCTGCAGGGAGCCTTCTGGTTCTCCAAACTAGATTTACGATCCAGTTACTACCAGCTCCGTATCAGGGAAGAGGACATACCGAAGATGGCATTCAGTTCACGCTATGGATTATACGAGTTCACGGTGATGCCTTTTGGGCTCACGAATGCCCCTGCCGCATTCATGAGTCTAATGAACCATGTATTCGAGCCCTTCTTAGACTGCTTCGTGATTGTATTCATCGACGACATTCTTATATATTCTCGGACTTAGGAGGAGCATACGGAGCACCTGTCGTAGGTCTTGCAGAGGCTGAGGGAGTCCCAGATGTACGCAAAATTCTCAAAGTGCCAGTTCTGGCTGCAGGAGGTGGCTTTCCTGGGGTACACGATCAGTGGGGCTGGATTAGCAGTGAACCCAGCTAAGATAGAGACAGTGAGGGATTGGCCACGACCGAAGACCGCATCTGACATCCGCAGTTTCTTGGGACTAGCAGGGTATTATCGCAAGTTCGTGGAGGGATTCTCGAGGATAGCACTCCCCCTCACGTCCTTGACAAAGAAGGACGCAGATTTTGTTTGGTCAGAGCGGTGCGAGACGGCTTTTCAGGAGCTGAAGGACCGACTCATCTCATCCCCCATTCTTGCGCTTCCATCCGGGAGCGAAGGATTCCAGATCTACACGGACGCCTCTTATCAGGGGATGGGTGCAGTCCTGATGCAGCATGGACATGTTATTGCTTATGCTTTAAGACAGTTGAAGAAGCATGAGCATAACTATCCAGTACATGACCTAGAGCTCGGGGCTGTGCTATTCGCCCTAAAGATATGGAGGCATTACTTATACGGGATTCACTGTGACATCTTTTCAGATCACAAGAATCTTAAATATATCGATACACAGAAGGACTTAAACCTGAGACAGAGGAGATGGCTGGAATTCCTCTGTGATTATGATTACAAGATCCACTACCATCCGGGAAAAGCGAACACGATAGCAGATGCTTTGAGCAGGAGGGCCGGCACTTCTGGACCGGAGCCCCGGTTGATGTCTATAGAGCTGCTACAGATGATGGAGGACATACACATTACCATGGTATCTGAGACCGAGCCAGTAGTGTATCGAGAGTATTTGACCTCAGTGATCAGTGGCGATGATATACAGGAGCGCATCCGAACACATCAGAGGCTAGATGCTGCGTTACAGCCGATTTTTAGTGCCCTGGAGAGGGGCAAGGTTGAGGACTACATGCTATAGGATGATCTTCTTCGATTTCGTGGGCGCATCTACATACCAGCAGGGGGCAGTATCTGGGATGACCTACTCAGAGAGGCTCATTGCTCCAGATATTCAGTGCACCCCGGCATCATCAAGATGTGGGCAGATTTGCGGAGGTCTATGTATTGGCCCGGGATGAAGAGGGAGATCACGGATTTTGTGACCCATTGCGAGACCTGCAAGCGTGTGAAAGCAGAATGCAAGAGCCCGGGAGGTTTACTACAGCCACTGCCAGTTCCAGAATGGAAGTTCGAGGACATTGCTATGGACTTTGTACACGGATTGCCTCGCTCCCACTCTGGGCATGATTCTATATGGGTCATAGTGGATAGACTGACGAAGGTAGCGAGATTTATTCCAGTTCGGAAGGATGCCCCAGTTGCAGTTCTGGTGAGATTATTTGTGGAGCAGTTCGTCAGATATCATGGCATTCCCAGGACGATTGTTTCAGACCGTGATGGTCGGTTCACTTCGAGCGAGTGGAGGGCCGTGCATGCTTACTTAGGATCTCGGCTGACTTTTAGTATCGCCTTCCATCCGCAGACCGACGGACAGACCGAGCGGACCATCCGGACCATGGAGGACCTACTCAGACTATGCATATTGGATACGGGGAAACCTTGGGAGAGGCTGTTGCCACTGATTGAGTTCTCGTACAATAACAGCCACCAGGCTAGCATCAGGATGGCTCCATATGAGGCACTATATGGGAGGAGATGTCGGACACCGCTATCATTGGTTCAGGATGTGGATACCAGGGCTCTTGGATCTGATTATATAGAGGATATTGAGGTTCAGATTCGATTGATCAGAGATCGGCTACTAGAGGCCCAAAGCAGGCAGGCAAAGTATTATGATGCTCGGCACCGGAAGGTGGAGTTCCAGGTTGGAGACAGAGTATTCTTAAAGATACATCCAGTACACGGTGTCTCTCGGGTGCGGAGGCACAAGAAGCTCAGTCCACGATACATGGGGCCATACCTGATCCTGGAGCGGATCGGCCCCTTAGCTTACCGACTGCAGCTGCCACCGGAGTTGGGTGCATTACATGACGTCTTCCATGTCTCTTCCTTGCGAAGAGATCTCCTTCGGCCGGAGCAGCACATTACTACTACAGCCGGACCGGTAGAGCCTGGCAGATCAGTTAGATTGGAGCCGATCCGGATTGACGATACATCCATCCGAGTGTTGCGGAAGAAGAAGGTCCCTCTTGTGAAGGTGCTGTGGTCCAACCATGGATGGGAGGAGCACACCTGGGAGTCGAGGGATCTGATGCTGGAGCAACACCCGGAGCTATTCGCATCAGGTACCTTCAAGTTATGTTTTAAAGTTCTTAAAATATTCTTGCAAGTAGAACCCCATAGACCCGAACTTAAATTTCGGGGATGAAATTATTTTCTTGTTTATTGGAATTTGTAACATCCCATGTTACTTCTGGACCCCTCAACTTAGATTGGGTTAGGCATGGGGTGAGTTTTAGGGAAATTAGCTAGGTCTGACCCTAGGTTGTGGGTTGTAGCCATGTGGAGCCCACTATAGGACCAAAGTCAAACTAGGTCAAACTAGCCTAAATGAGGACCCTAACCACACTATGACCCCACCACATTGCCCTAACCCTAAAAACAATCTATGTGGACCCTAGGGCATGACACTAGGTCAACACTTTGACCCCAATTGACCAAAGTCAACCTTGGGCTTAATTTGGTCAAACCCACACTCATAAGCCCAATTAGCCTAAGTGGGGCACCCCCTTGACCCAACCCAAGTTGGGTGGTGCCACTAGACCCATTCCCACCAAGTAGGGTCAACCCACCCACCATGGTTGACCAAGTCAACTCAAAGTCAACATAGTCAACTATTTGACCTAAAAGAGTGAAATGAAGACCAAGCCATCCTCCTTTGCACCAAGCCCACCAAATTTGGCCCATGGCCAGCCCAAGTGAACAAGACCAGACCTACCCCTCTAAATCAGGAGAGAGAATGCATGCAAAGGGGTAGAAATGAGATTTTGAGAGAGAGAGGAGAGAGAAATGGAGATGAAAGGAAATGGTGGCCACATGGCCACCCTTTCAGCTGATTTCCTCTGCCCAAAACCAGCTGGCCGACCTCCTCACTCCATTCCAGAAGAAAATAGGAGTTGAGAGCCACTTGGCAGTAGGGGCGGAGCAACCAAGGTTGAACCCGAGCTCACCTTGGTTGTATCTCCCCATATACCCCACCTCAGCCCAAACAGACCTTACCAATGGCTTCAGGAGGTAGAAAGGAGTGGAATTCGAGTGCTGGATCATGGAAAATGGTGGAGAATCAAGCTTTCGGGGTGGAGCTCGCCGACGCACCACCACCATGGAAAACTGCCGCCTGACCCGCAGGCAAGCCCCAATCTAGGTTCGTTTCACCTCACCTCTACCTGTACTAGATTTCTAGATCCATTTAGGGAGATATCGGGCTCAATCGATCCCGATGCCATGAGAGGAAAATGAGAAAATCCGGGCCTTTTCTTCTTGCTCGGGTTCACCGGAGGAGCCAACTCCGGCGGCCCCACCGCCGGGAAACGCTAGCCCCCACCTTAGCGAAGGTGGTGGCGACATCCGTCGGCGATGGTGGTGGCTCAGCTGGCCGGAAACCGCCAGCAAACATCACCCAGGAAAAATAAATCTCGGCCCTTGATCCATTGGAGAAGATGAACGGATCCTGTCGGTTACGCTTTAAGATTCGTGCAAATCTATTAATATGATTTAATTTAAATATGATGAATAGTATAAATCCTGTCACATAAATACAATAATGTTGCATGTTATTTTTAGGCCTCTTAGAGGCATTTCCAGAAACGAGCCCCTAAATGAAAAATGTAGCTAACTATCTTACCGTTAATTTGCCTTTTTAAAGTTGTGATTTGGGGTAGTGTACAGTCCTGTAGGGCATTTATCCTAGGACTGGTCCTAGACTAGGGTAGAAATTCATTTGGATGCCCAGGTCAAACCAGCAATCACCATGGACCCAAATTTTGGGTACATGCATGATTAGGGCATACTTAGCCCCTGCCAAAATTTAGTAATTTTTGAAATAACGTTTCCTATAGATTTGGTCAAAATGTCAAAATGTAAATAAATATAATTTATGGAATTATATGACTCCTCATGGCCCCAAATTTTGGAGGTGGGTCCTTGGGAACACCATGAGTGCATGATAAAAATTTCAGCACTTTTGGATCACTGCATGATGGGAAAACCCACTTGCATGTGTTGGTGTACATATTGCCTTGGGTGCTAATAGCAATAGTTCAAATATTGTGTATTCAGCCTAATGGAGGCATGCAAAAATCTTGGATTTATTTACAGTGGTTCAGTAGGGTAAATTTCACCCCTCAAATTAATTATGAGAATTTTGGAATCAAAAATCCCATTTATTGGAATTTATTTTAAATGTAGCTCTTTTGAAAATAAATTTGGAAAATAGGTTTTCCTCAAACACAAATCCTCAAACTTTGCCAAGATATAGATAAGGTTACATTTGACTTAGGAAAAATTTGATCCTTCTGTTTGAAGAGCTTTTGGAATAAAATTTCTTAAAATGCCCATTTTACCCTTATTTCATGTATTCTTGAATTGATGGATATGCACCTCAGAAAAATTTGGAAATCATTCTAGTGCTGTAAAATTGTATTATTAGTCATGCATAACTTTTTCAGAATTAATGGGTGTACTGATATTCTTTAAATTAATATAATGACATTTTTGGTAAATATTTAAGAATGGAAATTGATAGGCCATTACACAATAAAGGTTGATGAAACTCTGCCAATAGTCATAAATTAATGTTTTATATGTTTTGTAATTTTCCTGGAATTTTGGATTACATATTACTTGTACTTCATTTGGAAAATGGAATTTATGTGAATTTGGTATTAAATAAGAAATTGGAATAAATAATCAAAGGAAAATTATGAAACTCTGTAGACAGTACAATTTTATCATTATACAACTCAGGAAAAATTACCTAGGTCAGTGGATGTTAAATCATACTACTTCATGTGTAAAGTGACCTAGTAATTAATTTAAAAGATTTAATTAAAAGATTATTTTGCCAAGGAAAATTATGAGAATTCATAGGATAGTTCCCTTAGCCCATACCACCCTAGGATAAATATTTATGGGCAAAATGCCTTAAGGTTTGGAAGATTCCATTTTTAGGGTAATAATAGGACATGGTCTGCATATAACATAAATAGGTCTTGCCTTAGGGGTTACCAGGGGATTGATTATCGGAAGAAATAAGAGAGTGCAACATGAATAATCCCTGGTGGGTAGTATGGTCTTAGTGATGGGGTTAAAAGTGCAAGTCGTTAGGTAGCAACTGCAGTGAGGGTCGACGGAAGACCGTCGGTTTCCCGGTAACATCTTAAGTCACTAGAGTTGTTCTAGAGCAACAAAGAGAGCTGGGGTGAAACATGGGTAGCCATCAACTAAAATAAATATCCTTGTGAAAGGGAATGCTGGGCGTAATCCCAACACAGTTCCTAGTGCCCCTTGAGAGCCCTTCACAGGGAATACCGGGGGCAGTCCTGGGATCCACGGGGCGGCCAGTTAGGCCCCAGGGGACACACCCTTCTGTTTCGACTAGTGTGGGCCGTAGCGCAGCACGCCGTACCTCCCAACACCGGGGGCATTGATGGAACCCAACACCTTCTCGCCCTTGTAGGGTTGGAGAGATTCATGATATATGCTCACCCGTTTAGGGTTTGAGGGAGTTGGTATAAAGGCACTAATGTGCGTTCTCACCCGGGTTGGGTTTGAGGGTTTTCAGGACGGGTTTGGTCCTGCGAGCGGAAGGCTCGGAGTAAAATACTTGCATGTGCATAAATCTAGTGGCGGGGCATGCGGTACTGGCCGTTCGTCACACCGATGGCAGTACGGTGCACCAGGCGGTTGTGAGGGTTAGAGGGGCCAGTGGGTTGTTTTACACTGCGGTCTGGAGGACGACCCCCGATAACGCACATCTCACCCAACAAGACTGACGGGTTGTCAGCAAAGTACGTACGCGAGACTCTAGAGTGCACCTTAGACGTGTACTGAGGCGTATGAGAGGGGTCTAAGTCTTAGTAGTGTGCATACCGGCCTAGAAGCGGAGACGCCCGCTCCGCTGCTGTCGTAGCCACAACGGTGGTACCCGAGAGTGATACTAGCTCTCAAAAAGTGGGAACCTAAGGTTTGTGATCACAGAGTCATTGTGTGTGAGTTGCACTTGCCTGTGCATGAAACTGCATCATAACATTCATTCATATTAGGTCATACGCTTCATAGATCCTTATCATATAAATTAGTATGGGCTCTTTTATATGATAAGTTAAATTTTCCTTGAAATCCTAACTTATATATTTGTATGGGCTTTTATATAAGTTAGGGTACGTTTATGATGATAGTATAATGGTATAATTGTTTATATACTTGCTCTTACTGCTGTCTTTACTTTCTTTACGGTACTGCTCTTACTTACTTGTACTATACTTAGAACTGCTAGAGTAGATCATTATTACTTATTACAACTGCTAGTTAGATTCTGTCACCTGCTTCCACTTTTACTACCCCTTGTTGTCCTCCGCTTCGTCCTCCCACTCGGTGCCTAGGAGCTGCGGGGCGAGGTGCGGAGGAAACGACTTAGTCTTTTTGACTAATGGTTGGTGACCAACTATTTTTAGGATCCCATGGAGATGGAGCACCAGCACGTCGAGGAGGAAGGACTTGAGGAGCAGATACCGCTTCAGCAGGCTACTACCACTACTGTGCGTCCTCAGGTGGGACGAGATCTGATATACTAGTATAGCTTCCACATTTATTTATTTTGAGAGAGG
Source organism: Platanthera guangdongensis (assembly GCA_039583875.1). NCBI lineage: Eukaryota > Viridiplantae > Streptophyta > Magnoliopsida > Asparagales > Orchidaceae > Platanthera > Platanthera guangdongensis. The sequence continues at coordinate 118,443,867 of CM077167.1, read as the reverse complement.
GTGGTTTTGTTGTACTGGGCATAAGCCCTTATTACTCTTTCTTTTTGTACTCTTTTGTGGACTATATTGGTGTACTTTTCATTTCATTTATATGATTGTACTATGTGACTTGTGGACTAGTGGATTTATATACTACTTTACTTCTTCTCCTCATATTGGCCTACAGGTTATGTATATGATCGTAATAGCCGACAGAATCAGCGTGTTGTGGTGTCGACTAACCCGTGCGTTAGTACCACCGTAAGACGGCGGTTCTGGGCATAAGTCCCGGTAGCCCTCCTTGGTAAGGGGGGGGGGGGGGGGGGGTCTTACAATCTGTATTAACATACTCCAGTGAAATATCTTCTTTTTCTACATGTTCCCTTAGAAAATGATATTTTATTTCAATGTGTTTAGTTCTACTATGGGAAACAAGATTGTTTGCAATAGATATAGCACTAGTAGAATCACAAAATAGTGGTGTTCTACTTACTTGAATACCATAGTCTTCTAGCTGATGTTGTATCCATAGAAGTTGAGCACAGCAACATCCTGCAGCCACATACTCTGATTCTGCTGTGAAGATAGCCACACTTGTTTGCTTCTTGCTACTCCATGATATCAGTCTTCCACCTAGGAATTGACAAGTTCCAGTTGTACTTTTCCTATCTTCCTTGCAGCCTGCAAAATCTACATCTGAATAACCTGTCAGTTCAAAGTCTCCATTCCTAGGGTACCAAAGGCCTAGATAAGGAGTGCCCTTAAGATATCTCAGAATTCTTTTGACTGCTGTTAAATGAGACTCTTTAGGGCAAGCTTGGTACCTAGCACAGACACATGTAGCATACATGATATCTGGTCTACTTGCAGTCAAATATAATAGAGAGCAAACTATCCCTCTATACAAAGTCTCATCTATATGTTTCCCTGCATCAAATTTGCTAAGAGAAATACTTGACCCCATAGGAGTCTTCATGATACTGGATGATTCCATACCATACTTCCTTATTAATTCTAGGGTGAACTTAGACTGGCATATGGATAAACCATTCTCAGTCTGTCTAACTTGGAGACCCAAGAAGAACTTAAGTTCCCCCATACTGCTCATCTCAAATTGTCCTTGCATAAGTTTTGCAAACTTTTTGCAAAGACTACTTTCAGTAGACCCAAATATTATGTCATCTACATATATTTGGACTAGTATGATCTTGCCTCTGGATTCCCTAAGGAATAGAGTCTTGTCTATTTTCCCCCTTGTGAATTTATTCTCAATGAGGAAACTAGACAGGGTTTCATACCAAGCCCTAGGGGCTTGTTTTAACCCATACAAAGTCTTCCTAAGTCTATAGACATAATTAGGTTGAGTTGAATCAACAAAACCTGATGGCTGTTCCACATAGACCTCTTCTTTCAGATTTCCATTAAGAAAAGCTGACTTAACATCCATTTGGTATACTTTAAATCGTTGATAGGTTGCATAGGCCAGGAACATCCTTATAGCTTCCAGTCTGGCTACTGGAGCAAAGGTTTGATCAAAGTCAATACCTTCTTCCTGCCTATATCCCTTAGCAAGCAGTCTTGCTTTGTTCTTAATAATAACTCCATGTTCATCCATCTTGTTCCTAAAGATCCACGTGGTTCCAATTATGTTGTGGTCTTTTGGTTTAGGAACAAGCTCCCAGACTTTGCATCTCTTGAACTGATTCAGCTCCTCTTGCATTGCATCAATCCAATGAGGGTCTAGGATGGCTTCTTCAATTTCTTTGGCTCTACTTGGGATATAAACTGGAGTAGAGTACTGCACTTTGATTTCTGCTCCTGGTTTGTACCCCTTGTCTTAGATCACCAATAATTTGATCTGCTGGATGATCTCTTAGATGCCTAGTAGCTGGTGGCAGCCTGGCTTCATGTTGAACTCCTTCATCTTCTTCAACTTGCTGCACTCCTTGGTCTTCTTCTGCATCAGGTGCATGTAGTACTCCCCCTGAACAACAGCCACTATCATCTACATGCTGACTTGCAGCAGATCCTTCTTCAATAGTGAGCTTGTCCATCTTCTTAGTCACACCTGTGGAGCTGCAAATAATTCTAGACAACTCATTTTTAATAAGTCTAGCTTCATCAAATACTATATGTACTGACTTGAAAGTCCACCTAGTGTCAACTACCTTCACCTATGGGGGGGAATAGGTGACGTGCAGCGTTTTTGCGGAATTAAAATTGTACCTGCACAAATAAACAAACCAGAACAGCAAAGAAGGTACACAAGCTATTTATAGTGGTTCCCCGAGTTGGGTACATCCACTTTCCCTCTTCGACCTATCTCCCAACAAGGGACGACTCGGTCACTTCACCAACAGGATTGAAATCCAATCCTTGCACTATCGGAAGGAACCCTTCCACATGTAGGAGACAACACTCCCACAACACGGGTTGCACCCAACCCTTACAACTCGGAACCAACGTTCCTATACAACAAAAATGAACCAGAATGTACAAGAAATACAAACTACTTTCGGAGACTAAGGTGTCCCTCTTCGTTTGATGACGTGTTCTAGAAGTCACGAAGATTCCACAACCCTAGATATCACTTGGAGAGAATCTCCCCGACACCGGCGGCGGCAAGAACAGCGGCGGCTTGGTTCTCGGGATAGGCGGCGACAACGGTGTGCGGCTGCTGTTCTTTGGAGATTCAAACTTTGTAGCGAAGCTAGCTAGGTCTTCCAACGGTCACACTAGGATCGATCGTCTCGATCGATTCGGACGGGGATGGTTTTCCCGATCAACAAATCAAGAGACAAAGGATCTCTGGTTAGACGCGTGAGACTCTAAGCTTGGCTAAGCTTCTGTCGCCGGAAGATCTAGAAGAATCACGATCACTGCCGGCGATCGACTTGCACGAGCGGTGACGGCGGCGGAACAGGTATCGCGATCTAGGTCACGTCGGCGGCTCAGCTTCATAGATTTTTCTCTGTGTAATTTCTGTTCAAAATACACGTATATTTATACGGTGGAAATACTCCATTATAATCGTTATGGGTCCCACCTGAAGAAACCCTAACCCTAGTTCAAAATAGCGCCAGCGGCAGAGTCCGGTCCAGCGGGATCCAGAATTCGCCCAAGTCAAAATCGGCGAGAATCGAAGGTGAGTCTCGTCGAATCGTCGAGAATCAAAGGTGATTCTCGACGATTCGGCGAGAATCAAAGATGATTGTCGTCGAAGTTGACTTGGTTGCACGCACTGTTTTCGCCGGAAGGAGACGGCGAGAATCAACTAGTGATTCTCGACGATTCGGCGAGAATCACTAGTGATTCTCCCCGAATCGGCGAGAATCACTTGATGATTTTCACCGAATCGGCGAGAATCACTTGGTGATTCTCGTCGATTAACACTTAGACGATTTTTCGTCTATCCTCCCATGGACTGCTCTTTGACCCATCCTTGCCCCTTGTCTGCTCTTGCAATATCACAACCCTGTACTTGAAAATAAGTACACTCCAATAGAGAGAGTACACGTAGGCCAACACACTGAACAATATTGACCTACTGCACCCTGACATTGGTGTGCATTTAGCGTGGAATAACTGCAAGCACAACTTGAACAATATTTTATCAAATACATTGTCTATTTACCTTAGCTTGTTCAGAGGCTTCTTTAAATCAGGTACGTTGTGGATACAATACCCAACAATCTCCCCCTATTTGAAGAAGCCTAAACCCTACAAGTTAAGGTGAATAGAGCGTATGGGAATGAAAATCATACACTGGAAAGTGAGGTGAGAGAGATATCCATTACCAGTACCAATTTCGTGAGAGCAAACTTGGAGCCACCTTAGCCTTAGCCGAGAGGGTAATCTCCCCCTTTTTGGCTTCTGCAAATCTGAGTTTGTTGCATTTGACCCATTGCTCCCCCTATTTGAAGAAGCCTAAACACAACAATCTCCCCCTATTTGAAGAAGCCTAAACCCTACAAGCTAAGGTGAATAGAGCGTATGGGAATGAAAATCATACACTGGAAAGTGAGGTGAGAGAGATATCCATTACCAGTACCAATTTCGTGAGAGCAAACTTGGAGCCACCTTAGCCTTAGCCGAGAGGGTAATCTCCCCCTTTTTGGCTTCTACAAATCTGAGTTTGTTGCATTTGACCCCTTGCTCCCCCTCAGTGCTTGCACCTATGCTCTCACTTGAGTTCCGGGCAGAGGCTTCCCCTAGATGCACGAGCCTGGAGCTTCAGTAGTCTTCATTCCTCATAGTTTAGCATCCCCAATTCAGTTTTGAAAAGACTGAACTTGGTTTCGTCTAAGGGCTTTGTGAATATATCTGCAATCTGCTTGTCCGTGGGGACATAATAGAGAGAGATGTCCTTGTACTCCACGTGCTCCCGAATGAAGTGGTAGCGCACTTCAATATGCTTCGTTCTGCTGTGCGATACCGGATTGTTGGCAATTGCAATTGCACTGGAGGAGTCGCAGTACATTGGTACTTCCTTGAACTGAAGGTCGTAGTCGGCTAACTGGTTTCTGATCCATAGGAGTTGTGCGCAACAGCTGCCTGCCGAGATGTACTCAGACTCTGCTGTGGAGGTAGCTACACAATTCTGCTTCTTGCTGTTCCATGAGAGAAGCCTTCTTCCGAGGAATTGACACGTCCCGGAAGTGCTTTTCATGTCATCCCTACTCCCTGCAAAATCAGCATCTGAAAAACCTATTAGCTCGACATCATTGTTTCTCGGGTACCACAAGACAAGATTGGGAGTACCTTTAAGGTATCTTAGTATTCGCTTTGCAGCGACATAGTGAGATTCCTTAGTGTTCACCTGATATCGGGCACAGACACATGTGGAGAACATGATATCCGGTCTACTGGCAGTAAGGTAGAGCAGGGATCCAATGATGCTTCTGTATTTGGTTTCATCGAAAGATTTACCTTTCTCATCCTTATCCAGAGACATAGTGGATCCCATTGGAGTCCTCATAGAGGTTGCACTCTCCATGCCGAATTTCTTGAGGAGTTCATTTGTGAACTTTGTCTGAGAGATGAAGATTCCATCCTCAGACTGTTTCACTTAAAGTCCCAAGAAATACTTTAGCTCTCCCATACTGCTCATTTCAAACTTTCCTTGCATAAGTTTGGAAAACTTTTTGCAAAGATTGTTGTCCGTTGAGCCGAATATTATGTCATCGACATAGATTTGCACCAACAAAATCTTGCCTTTGACTTCCCTGAGAAACAATGTCTTATCTATTTTACCTCTAGAGAACTTGTTCTCAAGAAGAAAACTAGATAAAGTCTCATACCAAGCTCGTGGAGCTTGTTTTAAACCATATAAAGCTTTATTAAGAAAATATACATGATTGAGATAAGTAGGATTGACAAAACCTGGGGGTTGAGCGACGTATACTTCCTCTTTTAGGTCTCCGTTCAAGAATGCTGATTTCACATCCATTTGATAGACTGTGAATCCTTTGTGCGAAGCATATGCCAGGAACAATCTGATTTCCTCGAGCCTTGCCACTGGTGCGAAGGTCTGGTCGAAGTCAATCCCCTCCTCCTGTCTGTAACCTTGAGCCACCAGCCTTGCCTTGTTCTTTATGATGACACCATGTTCATCCAGTTTGTTTCTGAAGATCCACTTGGTGCCAATCACATTCTGCTTGTGTGGTCTGGGAACCAGCGTCCAAACGTTGCATCGTTCAAATTGATGCAGTTCATCTTGCATGGCCAAAATCCATGCCGCATCTTTGTTCGCCTCATCGAACTTCTTTGGCTCAACCTGTGACAGGAAGCTAAGATGCAAAATCTCGTTAATGGTACCTCTTCGAGTTCTGACACCGTCACGAGGATCTCCGATGATCTGATCTCTAGGATGATCCCTCACGTGCCGGAGCTCAAGAAGTTTGGCATCCGGAGCTTCGACTACTTCTTGGGCTTCTCCTTCTTCTAAGAGATTTGTTCCATTTTGATCTTCAACATTCCCAATTGACGTTGAGGTGGAAACTTTGACGTACTTAGGAGTTTCATCTTTAGCGGTCTCATCGAGACTCAGCTGTTCAAGTCGTGCACCTGCATCTTCAAAAATACCACTGGAAGAATTGCTGTTAAGCAAACTTCCTTCATCAAATACAACATTAATTGATTCTTCTACCACTATAGTTTTCTTATTGAAGATCCTATATGCCCGACTGTGGGAACTATAGCCCATGAATATGCCTTCAAAGCATTTTTCACCAAATTTAGTACGCGGGTACTTCCCATTATTCAGTACATAGCATCTGCAACCAAAGATCCTCAAGTAGGACATGGTTGGTTTCCTGCCTCTCATTAGCTCATAAGGCGTCTTACGATGATGCTTGTTGATCAATGCTCGGTTTTGTACATGACAAGCTGTATTGACCGCCTCTGCCCAGAAGTATTCTGGGAGAGAAGCGTCTTTCAACATTGTCGTGCAGGCTTCAATGAGAGTTCGATTTCTCCTCTCCGCAACTCCATTTTGCTGAGGAGTGCACGGGAAGGAAAACTCATGAAAGATACCTTGTTCTTCACAAAACTCTGTCATAGCACCAGATTCGAATTCTGTTCCATGGTCACTTCTGATTTTGACCACTGGGCAGTTAAATTCGTTCTGAACCTGCTTGACAAAACTAGTGAAGATGTCAAACGTATCCGACTTTCGTTTTAAGAAGAACACCCATGTAAACCGAGAATGATCATCAACTATCACTAGCGTATAGGACTTGCCTCCCAAGCTATGAACTTGCATTAGACCAAACAAGTCCATATGTAGAAGGTAAAGACATCGGGAAGAGTCTTTGTCTGCAATGCTTTTAAAGGTAGCCCGAGTCTGTTTGCCCATCTGGCATGCAGGATAGGGGCTATCTTTGATGCACTTGATAACGGGAGCATCCCTTACTAAGTTTTTAGAAAACAGCATACTAATTGTTTTGAAATTAATATGTGCCAATCTCTTGTGCCATTGTTCACAAAGTGATGCACTGCCTGTTGCCACAAGACATACGGGGGTAGATGAATCTAAACTGAGAAAATTTAAGCAGAAGATATTTCTGCTCCTAATGCCTGTTAATACCGTCTCAGAAGAGGCACATGATATTATCAGACATTTATCCTTGCAGAACTTAACGTCATAACCTTTGTCACATAACTGACTTACACTGATCAGGTTATGGTTTAACCCTTCAACATAAGCCACGTCGGTGATAGAGATTATACCGTTGGAAATCATACCGTAACCTCTGGTGACTCCTCGATCTGACCCTCCAAAGATGACTTTGGGTCCATTCTCGACTGGAGTGTAATCACGCAGCAGGCCTCTTGTCCCAGTCATATGCCGGGAGCATCCACTGTCCAAGTACCATATTGGCGTTTTGGTGGCCTTTGGACATTCCTGCAAAACAAAATTAATTTCCCTTAGGAACCCAATCGAACTTGGGTCCTAGATTCTTGGTTAGCATACTCCCCCTCGGTTGGTTAACCTTACGAGTGGTCGGCCTCGCAGTGCTAACATAGGGAGTTTCGTTATACCTCGGATTAAACCAACAATCCACGGCAAAGTGACCGACTTTGCCACAACACCAACAGTCAAATCTGTTGTACCTCTTCCTAGGCTCCTGCTTTACCCTGGGAAAGGTGGGTACAGCCGGGGCCTTGGATCTGGAGGTGGAGGCCTCATAGTGATTGCAGTCACATGACTTCTTCACCTTCTGTTTCGTCAGTATAACAGGCTTGACTCTTGGTGCCTGCTTTCCATTATGGTCGCTAGAGAATTGACCATAATTTCCCATGTGGATTTCCTCATAAGGTGCCTTGAAGGCACTCTCACCGAAGTTCCAGGGAAAAGTCCAACCATCATATCGGCTCTTTGGCTTTGCAACCGAGGGCCGGAAATGATGACCAAAGGTTGATTCAAAGTCATGTTGGTTGCAAGGAAAGCTAGGCTTTCTGAACGCAACAGGACTGAGCGGAGCCTTTCCCTTTTCATCAACAGAGGCCTTCTTGACGGCCTTATTCTTCGTCTGGTTCCTGTTTCTCCTGGATGAGGAACCAGATACCCCTACATGCCCCAAGCCAGCTCGTTTGGCCTGAGCAGAGAAGGTATCAACTACTGGAAGAACTGTTTTTGGCATAGAGAAGCTCTTGACGATCTTCCTTTCTGCCGCAAGTTGTTCTTCCAACTTGTCGACTTCCTCCTGCTTAAGATCAAGAAGCTTAAGAGACTCTGAATGCTTTGAAGTCAGGTCAAGGTGCTCCTGTCGGAGAGAAATCAAACTGGTGATCTCTTCCCTTAGGGAGACACACTCACCCTTAAGGAATTTCACTTCCTTTTTCTCAGCCTTCAATCTCTTACGGCACTCCTCTAAAGTGTTGAGTAGAAGCTCATACTTCTCGAGGAGCTCCGCTTCACGGGCCGAAAGGCTATCCTCAGGGTCATCATCCTGAGACTCAGGATTAGATTCAGAGTCGGAGAGAGGGGTGTGAGATTTTACCTTCCCAGTAAATGGGGGGCATTCTCCTTCTGAGTCGGAGCGACCCACCAGCCCGAAGTAGGCTTCCTCATCATCACTGGAGTCTGAGGAATCAGACTCACTCAGTGTCTTTGGCCTTTTGGCGATGTAGCTCCGCTCTTTCTTCTTATCTCTAGAGGATTTGAGCTCCTCTCCTTTCCCTTTTTCTCTCTTGCCTTGGTAGCAGTTGGCCACGACGTGTCCTGGCTTATTGCATCTAAAACAAATGATGTCAGAGGAGCGATGTTTGTTCGGTTTAGAAGCATACCTGTCAGAAGAATAATTTTTCTTTTGATGCCTGGAGGAGGAGCCGTCTTTCTTTCTTTGATTCCTCATCTTGAGGAACTTCTTGAATTCTCGGGTGATGAGGGAAAAATCTTCCTCAGACAAGTCTGAGCTCGAGGAGCATGGCTCGGAGTCCTCCTCCTCATCCTTTTTCCTGGCACGGTATGAAACCGCACCCTTGCCTTTTCTGGAGTGAATGGCATTTAGAGCCACAGTCTTTTCTTTGGCTGCAGCCTTCTCTGCTTCTTCTTCTGCTTTCCTGGTGTTCAGTTGAAGCTCATAGGACATCAGCTTCCCAAACAGAATTTGCGGGTTTATTTCAGCTAGTCTGCCAAACTCTCGGATGGCGCAGATCTTTGTGTCCCATTCCTTAGTAAGGGACCTAAGGAATTTATCATTAAGTTCACCTTCAGTGAACACTCTTCCATATCCTTTGAGGGCATTGACAATCTTGAGGAAGTTCTCGAAGGTGACTCCGATCTCTTCCTTAGGCCCTTGTCTGAAGGCCTCATATTTCTGGTTCAGAAGGGATCTCTGATCATCCCTCACTTCATCAGTGCCCTCAATTAGGATAATCAGGCAGTGCCAGATCTCCTTTGCTGTCCTGCAATTGCAGAAGTTCTGCATCATTGAGTCATCGACCGCGCTGACCAGAATGTTCTGCGCCTTCTTGTCAAGTCCCACCAGCATCATCTCGTCCTTGTCCATTTCAGAAATTTTCTTTGGCACTTTCTTGGTAGGATCTATGGTGGAGCCTTAGTAGGGACATACGGTCCCTCCTCCACGATCATGAAGAGTCGAGGATCAACTGCTTCCATGTAGAACCTGATCCTTTCCTTCCAGATAGGAAAGTTGAGCCTGGTGCACACTGGGATCTTTCCTATGAACTTGAGCCCGTCCATAGTAGATGTGTGCCTTCTTCTTGACACAAGCGGCAGGATTCAACTCAAGGTGTTAACCTTTTTGATGAGGAACCTGCCTCTGATACCACTTGAAAGTCCACCTAGTGTCAACTACCTTCACCTATGGGGGGGGGGAATAGGTGACGTGCAGCGTTTTTGCGGAATTAAAATTGTACCTGCACAAATAAACAAACCAGCACAGCAAAGAAGGTACACAAGCTATTTATAGTAGTTCCCCGAGTTGGGTACATCCACTTTCCCTCTTCGACCTATCTCCCAACAAGGGACGACTCGGTCACTTCACCAACAGGATTGAAATCCAATCCTTGCACTATCGGAAGGAACCCTTCCACACGTAGGAGACAACACTCCCACAACACGGGTTGCACCCAACCCTTACAACTCGGAACCAACGTTCCTATACAACAAAAATGAACTAGAATGTACAAGAAATACAAACTACTTTCGGAGACTAAGGTGTCCCTCTTCGTTTGATGACGTGTTCTAGAAGTCACGAAGAGTCCACAACCCTATATCTCACTTGGAGAGAATCTCCCCGACACCAGCGGCGGCAAGAAGAGCGGCGGCTTGGTTCTCAGGATAGGCGGCGACAACGGTGTGCGGCTGCTGTTCTTTGGAGATTCAAACTTCGTAGCGAAGCTAGCTAGGTCTTCCAACGGTCACACTAGGATCGATCGTCTCGATCGATTCGGACGGGGAAGGTTTTCCCGATCAACAAATCAAGAGACAAAGGATCTCTGGTTAGACGCGTGAGACTCTAAGCTTGGCTAAGCTTCTATCGCCGGAAGATCTAGAAGAATCACGATCACTGCCGGCGATCGACTTGCACGAGCGGCGACGGCGGTCAATCAAGGTTCTATTCTTCCTTTCAGCAATGCCATTTTGCTGAGGTGTTCTTGGTGAAGAAAATTCCTGAAATATCCCAAACTCTTCACATAGCTTTGTCATACTATCAGACTGGAATTCAGTACCATGGTCACTTCTTATTTTGACCACTATACTGTCTAACTTATTCTGAATTTGTTTGATAAAATTATAGAAGATACTAGGTGTTTCAGATTTTTGTCTAAGGAAGAACACCCAGGAAAACCTTGAGTAGTCATCTACAACCACAAATGTGTAGACCTTCCTACCTAGGATGTGAACTGGCATAGGACCAAAGAGATCCATATGCAAGAGGTATAAGCACCTCATAGCATCTTTGTTTTCAATGCTATTAAAGGTGGATCTAGTCTGCTTGCCCTTTTGACAAGCTGAACATATTCCATCTTTAATACACTTAACCTGAGGACCATTCCTCACTAACTCTTTGCTAAAGAGTTGACCAATTGTCTTGTAGTTGAGATGGGCTAGTCTCTTGTGCCATTTGACACAATGAGAGACTTTCTCATCAGCTACAAGACACACTGGAGAAACATTGTACTCACACATAATGTCTAGGCAATAGACATTCCTCTTTCTATAACCTGTCAGAATGATCTCTTGATCATTTGACCTCCTGATATGACAACCATCTTTGACAAATGAGATGTCATATCCTAGATCACTCAGCTGACTTATACTAATGAGGTTATGTTTCAAACCTTTAACATAAGCCACTTGAGTAATAGTTATAAGGTTGCTAGAGATGTTACCAAAACCCTTGATAATTCCTTTTCCAGAACCACCAAAGGTGACTTTAGGACCATCCTTGATTGGTGTGAAATCCTTTAGCAATCCCCTAGTTCCAGTCATGTGCCTGGAACATCCACTGTCCAAGTACCATATTGGGGCATGGCCACTTGGACTCACTTGTAAAATAGATTAGTTGACCTTAGAACCCAAAGCATTCTTGGGTCCTTGGTGCTGGTTAGTTTGCCTCTTAACAAAGCTACCTGCAGATCTTCCAACAGGCAGTTTGCTACTCATCTTGGCTCTAGAATTGTGCCAACAGTCTATGGCAAAATGGCCTACCTTGCCACAGCACCAGCACTCAAATCTATCTTACCTTTGCTTAGGTACAACCCTAGCTGTTCTATCTACAACAGGCTTGTTGAGTACTGGGGCTTTGCCCCTAGACTTGGACTGAACAGTCCTAGCAGGTTTAGTAAACCCCAATCCAGTTTTACCCTTGTGAGGTATAAACTCATCTATCAGAGGTAGAACTGATTTTGGTTTAGAGAACCTTGCTACTATTTCTCTCTCCTTCTGAAGACTAATCTCCAGATTTCTGATTTGATCATTCTTAAATGTTATAGTCCACATCTGAATAACAGTTATGTTCTTCAGCCTAGCTATTTCATTTAATTTCTGATCAACTAACTTCTCAAAATCAGTTGCAGCCTCTTTGAGACTAGCAATCTCCTTTGCCTGAGTCTTGGCCAAGGATTTGCTTTTCTTAAAAGCATGTAACAGTACTCTATATTCATCAATCAACTGATGAATATCCCCTTCAGATTCAGATCCACTGGCATCACTTGATGCAGATGTAACTGAATCTGAACTAGCACTAGAAATTGAACTTAAAGAACAATTTTGTACCTGACTAGGTCCAGGCTGATCCTGGATTTTGTCACCTTCTGTTAAGGCCATAAGTCCTTGGTACTGATTGTCCTCTTGCTCATATATAGAGTTCATTAACTGGATGAACTCCTCTTCCTCTTCTTCAGCAAACAGTCCAATGTAAGCTTCTGCTTTTGAATCAGTTTCTGAAGATGATATGTCTGACAGGCTTTTGTCCTTCTTGGCAACAAAGGACCTTTCCTTTTTGCCCTTGGTTTGAATCTTCTTCTTATCATTAGACTCTTTCCTTTTCTCTGGACAGTCAGCAACAACATGTCCTTGTCTGTTACAGCAATAGCATACAATTTTCGATAAAGTTGCTTTGCTTGACTTGGGTTTTCTCCTGTCTTTCTTTGATGACTTCTTGTTCTGATAATAGTCATCTTTTCCCTGTGAAGTGAATGGCTTTGACCTCCACTGTTTCTTATTTAAACTTCTGAAAGTGTCTTGTGAAAGCTGCAAAGTCCTCATCACTCTCACTGCTTTCAGAATTCCTGCATTCTGATTCATCTGACTCAATCTTAGCCACTTTAGGAGGTAGAGATGGAGACTTACTTTTGTATTTCCTGGTGGCTTCTGTCTTGAATGACACTGTCCTTTCTTTATGCTCACTTCTTGTAGTCTTCTTCTCTTCTTTCCTCACCATCAACTGCATCTCATAGGATAGTAGTTTTCCAAACAATGTTAGAGGAGGGATATCTGCTAACTTGGCCATTTCCCTTATGGCACAGATCTTGGTGTCCCAATCCTTTGTTAGTGACCTCAATAACTTATCATTCAGCTCATAATTGCTGAAATCTCTTCCATAGGACATTAACTCATTAACTATCCTATAGAATTTCTTATAGTATTCTGTTTTGCTATCAGACCTGCCTTGTCTGAAGCTCTCATATTCTTGATTTAACAAATACTTTTTGTCCTACCTAACTTCTTCTGAACCCTCCATATACACAATCAGAGTATCCCACATCTTCTTAGATGTCTTACAGTGTATCAAGTTCTGAAATGTAGCATAATCTATAGCACTTACAATGATATTCTGAGCCCTCTTGTCCATGGTGGCCAGAATAATCTCATCTTTTGTGTTGGAACACCCTATTACTAATTTGGGTCAGGATCACTATGTCTCTAGGAACCTTTGCTTGACCTCCTGTATAGCTTAATAGGTCAATTAGAATTGAGTCTAAGGGTTATAAGTCTAGGTTTGGAAGCTGCCCTGAAGACCAAAATTTTGTGTTTGAAGACCAAGTCATATCGTCGAGCTCAGCACGACGATTCGTCGAACTCCGGTCGACGATCGTCTAGCTCAACTTCATTATATCGTCGAACTCCATTCGACGATCGATGAGCTCAGGTCGACGATTTTGACTCTGCTTTGGATCTTTATCTCTGAGCTCAGTTCGACAATCGTTGAGCTCAGATCGACGATACTTTGCTGCTGTATATTTCAAGATCGCTGAGCTCAGCTCGACGATAGCAGAGCTCAGTTCGACGATTTCAGATAACTTCCAGGATGTTTCTAAATTCAAATTCAAATCAGTTAAGGAGTTATTCTGCAATTAATTCAGATATTTCCTAGCCGTTTTCATTCTTTTCTGGACCAAGTTTCAAGAGATTTTTCAAGGAATATTTCTATGGACTTTCCTCTAGAAGATATTTTGTAATTAAGGATGCAATCAATGCAGGCTAACGGCTATTCTTGACAGAGAATGTTATTCTATTCTGTACCAGAGAATAAAAGATAGAATTTTTGAATCACTCACAGAACACAGATTACAGAGATACATTCAAAAATATTTTGTCTCAAAGAATTCTCAAGAACACACATCCAAGGAGATCAAGCTTTGTCAAATCTTCAGATCTCTTTAGTTTTCAAAGTGTTCAAGGCCAACATATTTTCAAGACTCCAGACATTCAACATTTCAGCTATTGCTGAAATCATCTATTGCTGGAGTTCAATCTTTGAAGGCCTATCACCCTCAGCAAAGCTTTTCTTCCTGAAGATCTCAAGGATTCAGGGGGAGCTTTGACATCAACAATCCACATAGTCTTCTCAGTTGTTTGAGAAAGAGAAGACTTCCATCACTCTCTCACCACCTCTCTGTAAAGGGTTTCTCAAACTCCCTTCAAAAGTTTGAGCTTGGTTTTTGAGCACATTGTCAAAAGCTCATTGGTGGAAGACACCTGATCAAAAAATCTGCGTTGGTTTTTGAGCACCTTATCAAAAGCTCATTGGTGCCCAGGACACCTGATAAACTCATCATGTAGTGGATTCCTACCTAGGGTGGTAGAAGAGTGGATGTACCCAAGTTTAGGGGAACCACTATATTTACTTGTGTCTTCTGGTTTTGCTTGTTTTCATTTTTGTTTCTGGCCTTGATTCTTCTGTGATTAGCTTTTGCTTAGTATAGTTCTGTAATTAGATTTTTAACTGTTTCCCTGCTCACTCTTATTACAACAATTGTTGTAAAAGTTTTTAAAGCACCATATACTCTATTCACCCCCTCTAGAGTATATCAGATCTAGCTGCACTTTCAATTGGTATCAGAGGGAGGTTGGTTAAACATACCATACCTGATTGGTTATACAGGCTAACACCTGAACCCAAAGATCCCAAGTTAGATCTATTTTTCTTTGGTATTTTATTATTAGATTTTGTTTTCACAAATCATGGCCCAAAACAAAGATTATGCTAGCACCAGACCTCCAATGTGCAATCTATCCAAGTTTGCACTTTGGAAAGCAAGGATTAGACTTTACATGAATTCTATTGACGAAGATATCTTTAAATCTGTTTTGACAGTATGTCCAAGACCCCCAGAGAACACAAGTACAAATGTTGTTCCACCTCCATCAGGAACAGATGCTGATATCAAGAGATGGAAGGTAGCTGATGCCAAGGCTATGAACATCTTGGCCCAGACAATGTCTGATGACATATTTCAAAAGGTAGCTGAATGTAATTCAGCCAAGGAAATTTGGGACAAACTCTCAGAAATAGTCTCAGGCTCAGCTGATGAGAGAAAGGATAGAAGATCCCATCTCATCTCTCAATATGAGAATTTAAAGAAGGGAGAGACTGAGTCAGTGGGAGACATGTACAACATGCTAAGTCTAATTGTCAGTGAACTCAGGACATTGGACAAAGAGATCTCTCTAACTGAACTTAATGACAAGATCCTAATGTGCTTCCCCAGCACTTGGGATTCAAGAATCTGGCCAATTAAGGATGCCAGAAGTCTGAATGAGATCACCACTGAATCTCTGTTGGGTAAGCTCAAATCTTATGAGCTACTCATCAAGAATAGAGAGAAAGAACAGAAGGCTACTTCACCAGCCACAAGAAAAGAGAAGACCATAGCCTTCAAGGCCACTGAAGATCTGCCTGAAGATAAAGCCACAGGCAATGATGAACTACTCAGTCTGCTGGCCAAAAGATTTTACAAAATGACCAGAAAGGACTTCAGAAGAAGATCATACAAGGAGCAGGATAAGCCAAGGTATGACTAGTCCATTAGTAATAATAAAGACATTATTTGCTTTGGTTGCAGGAAACCTGGGCACATAGTTCCTGACTGTCCAGAGAACAAGAACAAAGACAGAAGAGACAGGAAAGAAAGAAGAAAGGAGAAAGACTCCAAAAGGAATGGCAATAGCAAAACTTCTTCAAGCAAAAACAAGCATACAAGAAAAGGGTTTGTTGCTGAATCCTGGAGTGAGACTGAAGAGGAGTCAGAAGCCTCATCCAGCTCCAGTGATGATGAGGATGATGCAGAAGAAAAGGAGTTCTACATGATGACAATCAATGCCTCTCAGCACAATTCAGAGGAAGAGGAGTCAGAGTCAGACTCAGAGACTCAACCTGAAGAGGATCAGGTAATTGGTTCTTTTGATTTTAGCTCAGAGGATTTTAAATCTAAATTTAAAGCACTGTGTTTAGACCTGCTAAAGTCTGAGAAAGAAATTATCTCTCTCAGAAATCAATTATCTGAACACAATACTTTAAAGTCAGAAAACCTCAAACTCTCTCAGGAGTTGGAGTGCTGTAGGAAACAGATAGCTTCACTGAAAAGTGAGCTCTCTGAGGCCAAGAAGCTTGAAGAATCCCTCAATGGGAGAAGCATCAAGTTGATGGACATCACAAGCACAGTGAACTCCAGATTCAACAGCACACTGGGCTTGGGTGCTTCATCCAGCCAACCTATAGTCCTAACAACTCCAATAAAATTCATTTCTGACAAAGGAAAGGGAGTTGTAGAAGTTGCTAGGAAAAATTCTTATCTGCCCCGAAAACCAAGTCCCAGCAGAAATCGTCGAACGGAGATCGACGATCGCCGAATGAAGATCGACGATCGCCGAATGCAGCTCGACGATCTCAGGCAAAATCATCGAATGCAGATCGACGATCTCAGCCAAAGTCGTCGAACGCAGGTCGACGATCTCAAATACCTGACCTCAGCCATAGTCGACCGTCAAACGGAGCTCGACGATCTGACCCAAGACCGTCGAACGTAGCTCCAAGATCGTCGAACAGAGGTCAGAGCTTTGGAAAAATTTTCAAAGGCAAATCAAAATTGAATCCTAAGGGTCCTTCATCGCAAATCTTTAACCCTTATACTGAATGGATTATACCTCCAAGGAGATATCATCCTGAAGGATATAAGAGTCAACCTGGGATGTCTTTCATTTCAGAATTTAAAGGTTATCAACCTAGGCCCAAGGTAAACTGGGTCAAAAACAAATGAATTGTCTTATGTGTAGGTGAAGACCTATCCAACATCTAACCAGCAATAGTATTTGGATAGTGGGTGCTCTAAGCACATGACAGGGAACAAGGACAACCTCACATCCTTCAGAGCCAAGCTTAGACCCAAAGTTATCTTTAGTGATTCAAACTTTGGACAAACTAAAGGATATGGTGCAGTCCAGATTGGATCAGTAATTTTCAAGAAGGTAGCTTATGTGGAAGGACTGAAGCACAACCTAATTAGCATCAGTCAGCTGTGTGATGAAGGCTACCAGGTGACCTTCAGCAAAGCCTTATACAAAATCAAGTCAGAGGACAACACAACTGTGTTGACAGGTAAAAGGAAAGGTAACATCTATCTAGTAGATTTTCTTTCAACTGATGTAGATATCCGCTTGTTTAATTTTGTCTGTAGACCAAATATTTTATGGCATAAGAGATTAGGACACCTAAACCTTAGAACTATTACTAGGCTATCCAAGGACAATCTTGTAAGAGGACTACCTTCTGGCTCCTACAAGAAGGAAGGACTCTGCAGGGCTTGTCAATTAGGCAAACAAACTAAAAACAGCTTTAAGTCACTTAATAAGAGTGATTCACCTAGGATATTGTATCTGTTACACATGGATCTCTTTGGACCCATCACAGTACAAAGCCTAGGAGGGAAATCCTACACTTTAGTAGTTGTAGATGACTTCTCTAGATTCACTTGGGTGTTCTTTCTAAGGAAGAAGTCTGATAACTTTAAGTGTCTGACAGAGTTTCAAATGTATACAGATTGAGTTCAATACTCACATTGCCCTGATCAGAAGTGATCATGGGACAGAGTTTGATTCTCTTCTTATGTAAGAGTTCTGTCAGAGTGAAGGGATCAGACATACTTTCTCAGCTCCTAGAACTCCTCAACAAAATGGGGTAGCTGAAAGGAAAAATATAACCCTTATTGAATCTGCCACCACATTGTTGTCAGATGCTCATCTACCTCTATCCTTTTGGGCAGAGGCAGTGAACACCTCCAACTATGTGCTGAACAGAAGTCTGATACATAAACTAAAGGGAAAGACTCCCTATGAATTACTCAAAGGGAAGAAACCTAAAGTTGACTATTTTAGAGTCT
Organism: Platanthera guangdongensis; assembly: GCA_039583875.1. Lineage (NCBI taxonomy): Eukaryota > Viridiplantae > Streptophyta > Magnoliopsida > Asparagales > Orchidaceae > Platanthera > Platanthera guangdongensis. Next base: position 118,425,753 of record CM077167.1, on the reverse strand, counting down.
TTGGTTGTATTTGCTACATTCACAATAATGACAAGAAATATTTAGCAAAATTTTAAGCCAAAGCTGATGAAGGAGTGTTTCTGGGATACTCCATGATCAGCAAGGCTTATAGGGTCTATAACAAATCATCTTTGAAAATTGAGGAATCTGTTCACATTTCATTTGATGAAACTAACATGTCTTTCAAGGAGAAGAATTCTTCTACCATAGAACCTTTGCAGGAACATTCTCTAGTTGAAGACTTGAACAAGTTACAGGTTACTCAAGAGGATGAAAGCAGTGAAGATGAAGGAAATGATCAACACATTGAAGAACAACTTGAAGAGACAGTTGTTGTACCACAAGAGGAAACAACAACACAGGTTGGTGAACAATCAACACCCCCTGTTGATTTAGTAACAACAAGAGACCATCCAATTTCCCAAATAATTGGAGACATCTCAGCTGGTGTGCAAACTAGAAATTAGGTGAACCAAAACCTGTTGCACACCTGCTTCCTATCTCAAATTGAACCTCAGTCCATTCAAGATGCAGAGCAAGATCTACACTGGATCATTGCAATGCAAGAGGAGTTGCATCAATTTGAGAGGAACAAAGTATGGGAACTAGTGCCAAAGCCTAAGGATCATTCCATTGTTGGAACAAAGTGGGTATTCAGAAACAAACTGGATGATCAAGGATTAATTATAAGGAACAAGGCAAGGCTAGTTGCTCAGGGATACTCTCAAGAAGAAGGAATCGACTACGACCAGACTTTTGCACCAGTTGCAAGATTAGAAGCCATCAGAATATTTCTAGCTTATGCAGCTCATAAAGGCTTAAAGGTATATCAGATGGATGTCAAAAGTGCATTTCTAAATGGAGACATCGATGAGAAAGTTTATGTCAGACAACCTCCAGGTTTTATCTCTCCAACTTTTCCTGATTATGTTTTTAGACTGAACAAAGCATTATATGGTCTCAAGCAAGCTCCTAGAGCATGGTATGAGACCCTAGCATGCTTTCTCTTGGAAAATGGTTTTATAAGGGGTAGAGTAGACCAAACTCTTTTCATTAGAACCCATAAGTCCCATACCCTACTAGTACAGATTTATGTAGACGATATCATTTTTGGTTCTACTGACTCCAAATTGTGCAGAAGGTTTTCTAACCTGATGCATTCTAAATTTGAGATGAGTAGCATGGGTGAGCTATTCTTCTTCCTAGGATTGCAAGTCAAACAACATGCTGAAGGCATCTTTATTTCTCAAACCAAATATGCAAATGAACTGGTTAAGAAATTTGGCATGTCTGAAGCATCTTGTATGAAAACACACATGCCTACTAATGGTGTATTGGATGCTGATGAACATGGGAAATCTGTTGATCAGACAACATATAGAGCAATGATTGGCTCCTTACTGTATCTTACAGCTAATAGACCAGACATAATGTTTGCTACATGTATATGTGCTAGGTTCCAAGTAAGCCCTAGAGAGTCACACCTAACATTAGTAAAGAGGATTCCCAGGTATGTTAAAAGTTGTCCAAATCTAGGTCTCTAGTATATAAAAGATTCAGCATTTGATTTAACTGGATTCTCAGATGCTGATTATGCTGGATGTAGAATTGACAGGAAAAGCACCAGTGGAACTTGTCAGTTCCTTGGTGACAGACTTGTCTCTTGGTTTTGTAAGAAACAAACATCTGTGTCAACATCAACTGCTGAAGCTGAATATATGGCTGCAGGCAGTTGTTGTTCACAAATCTTGTGGATTCAAAACTAACTCCTAGACTATGGCTACAACTTAGAGAAGTCTAAAATCTTTTGTGACAATACTAGTGCTATTTCTATAGCTCAAAATTCAGTCCTCCATAGTAGGACAAAAAACATAGAGATTAGGCATCATTTCTTAAGGGATAATGTTGAAAAGAATAAAATTGAACTACACTATATCCCAACTGATCTGCAAAGGGGAGATATTTTCACCAAGCCATTGGATGAAAAGAAACACACCTTCTTCCTAAATCAGTTAGGAATGTTAGATGGAGGAAGTCTTAAATAATATCCAAGATTTTGAAAGCTTAAAAATTGACCAAGACTAGGCAAACATTCTGATTTTTCTTAGTGTCTAGAATTTTTCTGATCTCTGAACTGCGCTCGACGATTTGCCCCAAGATCGTCGAACGGAGATCGACGATTTCCAAAAATCGTCGAACTGAGTTCAGCGTCTATCAGATAGTGTTCAACTATCTCTCCAGGTCAACGATCGTCGAACGGCGCTCGACGATTATGTTCTCTGAACGATCGTTGAACGGAGCTCGACGCTCTCCAATATCGTCGAATGGAGATCGACGATGTTGAAGACTCTTCAGATTCCTTTAGTAGCCTCGATCGTCGAACTGAGTTCAATGATCTTTCCATTTCTGCGTCGAACCCTAATATAAAACTCATTTTTCACCGTCGTTCTCTTTTGTGCTTTCGATTTCTCTGCAAGAATTTTCTTTCCCTCCAACTAGTTCTACACTTGGTCGTTTTGTTTGTTGAATTTTTGCAGGTACCCATGGCTGTGTCAGTTGCTGTTCTTGCTGCTATGAAGTTTGATGCTGGTTTTGACATCGACCTGGAATCATTCAGCACAACTGACCAGGTTTTTCAAGATATATTGGGATTATTCAAAGACCAGAACTTGACTGCCATAATGACCACCAGGATCAAGCTGGCATCTGATGAAATAAAGGAGTGGGTTTATACTGCCCATAATCAAGATAACTCTACCATTGTTGGATCTATAGCTGGAACTCAGGTATCCTTAACCCCAACAATTCTATCAGAAGTTTTTGAGTTAAGAAATGGAGAAGATACTGCTAAGTTATCTGGAGATGAGTATTCTGAACTGCTTGCCAGAATGGGTCATTCAGATGGAAACCCTAGCAAGCTCTTCAAAAGGAACCTGTCTGTAGAATATAGGTTCATTGCAGATGTTGTTGGGAAAGTGCTACTGGCAAAGCACTCTGCCCATGATACAATTTCAAGGTATCAGCTCTGCCTCATGGGAGCTCTTGTGGACAGAAAGAATCTGAATTGGGGAGAGGTTTTCTTTGACCTCGTCAAAAAGAAAATCAACAAAAGTTTTGTTAACTTTGGGAGAATCATTGGAGTGTTTCTGCAGCACAGGTGCCCTGCCTTGCTGCTCTCCTCTGGAATTCATATCAATGCCTCTAAGAGACTGTCTTATGCCCTCTTTGGAAAGTGGGACAGACAAATCAGCAAGTACAGCAGGCCCTCCTCCAGTACTCCTTCAGGCACAAGGACTCTAAGAGTCACTCCTCCACAGGTCTCTGCCCCTGCAGATGACCTGGCTGCTATTGTTGCCTCTTCACCTCCTCCTCCAATTCCATCCCTTCCCATACCATCCACCATTCCAGCTCCATCCACCATCATCATATCCAGCCCCTCTCCAACATCAACAGCATCTCCAGTACCTGTTCTTCCAACACCAGAAGAACAATTCCACCCACTATTCTCCTACCCTCCACCAGATGTCACCTCATCACCCTCCATTCCATCCTTCACCCTACTTGATGATTCCTTTATGGATGATTCCCCATCATCTCCTCCTGAGCTACCTTCCTCCTCCACTTCATTTCAAGACCTTCTACACCAAATCATTGATCAACCAACATTCACCCCATCCACCTCCATTCCCCTGTCCTCCATATCCACTCTACCCACACCTCAGCCATCCCTTCCACCATTCACCAGCTCTCCACTACCAGAACCCTCAGCTGCTCCTATCTCTTCTACCTCTGCTCCAGCCCTTGAGCAAGTAGACCTCCAAGCCCTTGCTGACAGGCTGTATGAGCTGCTTGCCCCCAGGCTCTCTCTGCTGGTGGAGACCTCCTTAGCTCCCCTACACCTGTCAGTGGCAGCCCTTTCTGCCAGGCTCTCTTCCCTCTTCCCTCAGGCAACACCTACAGCAGTGTACCTTGATCCAGACATGTCTGAATCTAGGCAGGGGGAGATGCCATATGAAGTGAGTCTTCATGCTGCTGCTATTGCTGCTGCTGCTTCTGTGACTGCTTCTGTGAGCCTGTCTGCTGCTGCTGCTGCTGTTATTACTGCTTCTTCTACTGCTCCTCCTCTTACTGCTGTTGCTGTGCCTCAAGCACAAGTTCCTCCTGCTGCCGTCCTTGCAATAGACCTCAGGTCTTTGCTATCAGTTTTTGATTCTGCATACTTCAGCTGTCTGCCAGAGGTCAATGATGTCCAGCCTCCAGAAGATTTATCCAAGACACTTGTGCCATTTTCTTGCTGTGACCCTAGCATTATCACCTCCTTTGTAAATTCAGTAATTGCTGCTGCTGAAAATGTTGATGCTGCTGCTTCTTCTGAAGAAAATATTATTGTTGCTTCTGATATTGCTGCCTTTACTGCTGCTGATATTCTTGTTGTTTCTGATGAACCAATCTCCAAGGACATTCTTATGACAGAGGCACCTGAATTTGAGCCTTCTGCAGTCTTTGATGATATTCCTTTTGTTTCTATTGTTGTTAGTGAGACAGTTGTTGCTGCTGCCACCTCTCCAGAGCCTACTGCTGCTGCTGTTGTTGTTTCTGCTTCTACTCCTAGTGCAACACCTTCAATATCTGCTGCTGTCTCTGCTGTTACCATTTCAACACTTGCTGCTACAACCTCTGCCTCATCTGCTTCTGTACAACTCAAGAAGGATCTAATGAAGAAAATAGATGCTCTCTATGATGACCAGAGTTCTGAAAGTGATGAATTTAGAACAGACTCTGATGACTCTTCTGCTACCATTGCCAGGAAAAGAAATGCAAGGAGCAAAGCAATGAAGAGGGTACCTCCTGCCAAAGTTAAGGATAACAATGATATCACATATTACATTCTACATGACTGCCCTATCACTGAACACTGGATGCAATACTCCAAGAACCAGCTGAAAGCAATGAAGAAGAAAAGAAAATATGGGAAGGGTTCATCCCAATTCCAGCACTCTCATCCTCCTCCACCACCTCCTCCTGATGCAGGTGCAGGTGGAAGCTCTGCAGCTCAACCCCCAGCCAGAAGTCAGGCTCCCTATCAGCCTCATGCCAGATCTTACCACAGGGAAAGCCAATCCAGGGGTTCACATTCTAGGAGAGGAGGATATAGAGGTAATCAAAGAGATATTCAAGTCTACTCCAAAGGTTACTCCAGGCAGCACCCATATTCTAGGGGAGGATAAATTTCTTCTAATACAACATCTGGTCCTTTCCCTTACAAGCTGAAAGAAACTGTGTCTGCAAGGCCTCCTCAAGACAATCCCTCTAACAGATATGAGCCACCTGTACCTTTTGAGGATCCTGAAAATAATCCAGCTGCTTGGACTGCAAGGTTAAAAGAACTAGCTGCACTGGATCAAATTAAAAAGGCTAGAGAGCAAGGAATAGATTCTTCCAACATTTCAACAATGTCTGAACAGAGACAGAAAGAGCTAGAGAGATATGCTTCAAGTAAATTCTTTGATTCTGACAGGTATATGGAATTACATCCTGAAGATGTAGTTCCCAGGCCTAAAAAGCAAACATATTTGGGTGCAGCAGATGATACCAGGTCAAACAAAGAAGCCCTCAATCCTAACAGAGAGATTAAACTTGTTAAAGGCAAAGAGAAGAAATGATATTGTAAGGTGACAATTTCTGTGATTTCTGATTACTATCTGGATGCTATATATCTCTGTGATTCTGTTATGTCTAGCTGTTGTTTTTCTGTTTTGCTGATTGTATGTTGTTATTTAAATTCTTCCAAAGTCTGTAAATAGTAATCCTAACCCAAATAGGGGGAGATTGTTGGAACACCCTATTACTAATTTGGGTCAGGATCACTATGTCTCTAGAAACCTTTGCTTGACCTCCTGTATAGCTTAATAGGTCAATTAGAATTGAGTCTAAGGGTTAGAAGTCTAGGTTTGGAAGCTGCCCTGAAGACCAAGATTTTGTGTTTGAAGATCAAGTCATATCGTCGAGCTCAGCACGACGATTCGTCGAACTCCGGTCAACGATCGTCTAGCTCAACTTCATTATATCGTCGAACTCCATTCGACGATCGGTGAGCTCAGGTCGACGATTTTGACTCTGCTTTGGATCTTTATCTCTAAGCTCAGTTCGACGATTGTTGAGCTCAGATCGACGATATTTTGCTGCTGTATATTTACAGATCGCTGAGCTCAGCTCGACGATAGCAGAGCTCAGTTCGACGATTTCAGATAACTTTCAGGATGTTTCTAAATTCAAATTCAAATCAGTTAAGGAGTTATTCTGCAATTAATTCAGATATTTCCTAGCCGTTTTCATTCATTTCTGGACCAAGTTTCAAGGGATTTTTCAAGGAATATTTCTGTGGACTTTCCTCCAGAAGAGATTTTGCAATTAAGGATGCAATCAATGCAGGCTAACGGCTATTCTTGACAGAGAATGTTATTCTATTCTGTACCAGAGAATAAAAGACAGAATTTTTGAATCACTCACAGAACACAGATTACAGAGATACATTCAAAAATATTTTGTCTCAAAGAATTCTCAAGAACACACATCCAAGGAGATCAAGCTTTCTCAAATCTTAAGATCTCTTTAGTTTTCAAAGTGTTCAAGGCCAACATATTTTCAATACTCCAGACATTCAACATTTCAGCTATTGCTGAAATCATCTATTGCTGGAGTTTAATCTTTGAAGGCCTATCACCCTCAGCAAAGCTTTTCTTCCTGAAGATCTCAAGGATTCAGGGGGAGCTTTGACATCAACAATCCATATAGTCTTCTCAGTTGTTTGAGAAAGAGAAGACTTTCATCACTCTCTCACCACCTCTCTGTAAAGGGTTTCTCAAACTCCCTTCAAAAGTTTGAGCTTGGTTTTTGAGCACCTTGTCAAAAGCTCATTGGTGGCAAGACACCTGATCAAAAAATCCGCTTTGGTTTTTGAGCACCTTATCAAAAGCTCATTGGTGCACAGGACACCTGATCAACTCATCCTGCAGTGGATTCCTACCTAGGGTGGTAGAAGAGTGGATGTACCTAAGTTTAGGGAAACCACTATATTTCCTTGTGTCTTCTGGTTTTGCTTGTTTTCATTTTTGTTTCTGCCCTTGATTCCTTTGTGATTAGCTTTTGCTTAGTATAGTTCTGTAATTAGATTTTTAACTGTTTCCCTGCTCACTCTTATTACAACAATTGTTGTAAAAGTTTTTAAAGCACCATATACTCTATTCACCCCCCCTCTAGAGTATATCAGATCTAGCTGCACTTTCATTTTGTCATTTCAGAAAATTCCTTAGGTGTTCTTTGATTTGCATCCAACACTAATACTTTCATAGGTACATATGTCCCTTCTTTAACTGTGATATATATTCTAGGGTCTGAAGCTTCCATAAATAGTCTCACCCTTTCTTTCCAGATGCCAAAAATCTCTTTTCTGCAAATGGGTAACTTCATGGATCCAAGTTCCTTATGATTCTCTGTTGAACCCATTTTCTTGATTTTCTTGATTCTGCACTTTACTAATACTGAATCTACCAACAGGATCTACTCAGACAGTTAAGTCCTTTTTGAGTAACCTCCCTCTGATAGCACTTGAAAGAAATTGTACATAATCACCTAGAGGGGGGGGGTGAATAGGTAACTTTATCTTTTTAAACTTTTAGGCAGATAATATCACAGATTTATAACTACTTCTTCATAGCAATCAATCAGCAATCACAGAATAAATCATGCACACAGTGAACACACAGATTTATAGTGGTTCCCCAAGGTTTGGGTACATCCACTTTCCCCCTTCGCCTATCTAGTAGTGTACTAGATTCGGCCAAACTCCTCCACTATTCCTCAGATCCTCAGATCTTACACTCAGAACCCCAACTGGTTCCTACAGCTCAGGCACAAGGCCCTACAACTCAGTCTTCACAAAGACCTACACTCAACCTTCAACAAGGCCTACACTTAGCCACAAGGCCTACACTCAGCCACAAGGCCTACACTCAGAGATATGGATCTCCTACACTCAGGCACACAGGCCCTACCACTCAGCCTTTATAATTACAGGATTACAACTCAGATCATTAAGGATCCTACAAGAAATTTAGAATACAATGTATATACCTACAACTCTGTATAAGAGAAAAGAGTTGATAGGTTTTTGATGAGTTCTTGGAAGAACTCTGCTGAGATCAACCTCACTTGGCTTTCTTCAAAGCTTCTTAAATGTAGAACACAATAGGGTTGATACTCTCTGCAGCTGATCTTCAATCACTGCAACTTAAGTTTCAGATCTTAATCTGAAACCTTCTTCACAGCCTTGTTCCAACGGCTAACTTCTTGGAAGGAGCTCTCTCTCTCCAACTTCTTAGATCTTCACTTGAATTGATTCTTCAATGAATAGCTAGATCTTCTTCTCTTATTGATGTTGTTGTTGTTAATCATTTTCTGTTGACAGAATAAGCCTTTATATATGCCTTCTCCATGGTGACCGGCTGATCCGGTTCCTAACAGCTTTCTGACAACTCTGACAATTGCAGTAGACCGGCTGGATTGGAAGCTGTCATGTCATCCAGTCAGTTCTTAAAATATCTGTAACTGTCTGAAAGTGTCGAGACAGTCTGTCTTTAAGTGTCGACACTTATAGACCAAGTGTCGACACAAGTAGACTAAGTGTCGACACTAGCCTTCAAGGTGTCGACACAACTCCTTGTGTTGTAGATTTTACTTCTCGACACAGCTTCTTCAATATGTGTCGACATCGATATTGTGTGTCGACACAACTCCTTATTCTTCAGTACTTAGTTGAATTCTTGTAAGTGTCGACACTACTCCTTTGTGTCGACACATCTTCTTATGTTGAACTTGTTCAGTGTCGACACATCTTATTGGTGTCGACACTTGCCTTCTGTGTTGATACTTGCTGAGTGTCGACACAGCTCCTTGTGTCGACACATTCTTCTTCTGTTGAGACTTTTGCTGAGTGTCGACACATCTCCTTTGTGTCGACACTTGTACTTAGAATTTGTTGAACTTTGCTGAGTGTCGACATAGCCTCCTAGTGTCGACACTTTCTTCATGTATTGAGTCTTCTGCTGTGTGTCGACACATTCTTCATTATGTCGACACTTATACTTAGACTCTATTGAAATTTGCTGAGTGTCGACACAGCCTCCAAGTGTCGACACTTTCTGATGTAGACAAAGTTTCTCTGGGTGTCGACACATCTTCACTGGACATTTCTTCATTGAGTGTCGACATAGCCTTCATGTGTCGACACTTTCCTTCTGGTGTCGACTCTGCATCCTTGGTGTCGACACAATTACTCCAAGTGTCGACACTGCTTCTCTGGGTGTCGACACAAGTCTTCTTAAATGTTGACACTTTCCTTCTGGGTGTCAACACATGGACTTAGAAACTTTTCAGCTTTCCCTGCAAATACTTAACCTGCACAATTAAACTCAAAATTCATCAAATACATTTTGATGTATATCATTGAGTAGGGTGGCGCTTCTTCAAACCAGGCACATTTAATCCAATGTACCCAACATTTTTAATGAGTTTTAGGGGCAAAATCGTAATTTCACATAGGTTTAGGACACCATAGTAGTTGGTTTGGGAGACCTACAAAAATGTTGAGAGATGAATAATTTTATTATGCTCGATCTGACGGTTGTTGAATTATGAACTCATGATCTAATGACTTGTGGAATTTTGAACTCATAATATTCACAAAGCACAGTATTCTTTATATAGTGTGTGTGTGTGTGTGTGTGTGTGTGTGTGTGTGTGTGTGTGTGTGTGTGTGTGTGTGTCTTTCACTATTATAAGGGAAAAGTTGTCTTTGCTGAAACATTCAAAAATACCGAGGTGGCGGCCGCCCCCTCGCTCGGCGACCCGTGCGGCCGAGAGGGGCGGCCGGCCGGGCCGCCCCCTCCTTGGTCGTCGTTGGCCAAAGGGGGAGCCACACTGACCGCCCCCTCGCCCGACCAACCGTACGGCTGAGAGGGGCGGCCAACCGACCCCCCCCCCCCCCCCCCCCCCCGCCTCCGTCGTCGGCGGCCGAGGGGGCGGCCGCCCCCCTCGCCCTGCAACCCTTGTGACCGCGAGGGGCGGCCAAGCGAGCCCCCCTGCCTTGGTCGATGATGGCCAACGGGGCGGCCTCCCCCTCACCTTGGCCGCAGGTGGCTAAAGGGGCGGTCGGCCGCCCACTCCCTCGATACCAGGCGCGGGGACAACAGGAGCGGCCAACTCTCCTCGGCCGTCGTCGGTGCCCCTCCCTCGCCGGAGAACTTGGCGGCAAGTTCATCGGCTGCCCGTGGAGGCCCGCTCCCGCCGTCCAATCAAGGAGGAGCACACTCGAGCGTTCGATCCACACTTAACCACTAACTAACCACCATGTTAGTGGAGAAAATTTAATTAATATTTTATTATTTATTCATGACGGTCTCCAAATAGCGGGATATGCATATCAAAAACCATAGTAAAAACATTTATGAAGGTGGTTACAGTGTGTAGATAGCCGCAAAAGCACCATAACCATCTCCCGCAGCCTATATAAGGAGCCTCAGGCCTCCTCATTTCTCATTATCTTCTTCTGATCTTTCTCTTCGGAGTCTTCTTCTTACTCAGGTCGAAGCTCTGCTAGTTTCCTCCAACGAGCCACCTCCAAGCCACGTTCGAGCCACCTGCGAGCCACACCCGAGCTACAAGATGGTCAAGCCGCAACCACTCGGCGAAGCCGAATCGCCCAAGTTCTAAGCGGCGCCAGCAACCGCAAGACCAAGTGTGTCGTCATTCACCCAGAATCAGCAAGTATCTATCCGAAGACCACCTGCGCAAAGCGCAATCTGTAACAACTCCTGGTATGACGACTTGTCGTCCGTCGTGTACAAAGTGCTCTCTCACCCCATAATTATAACGAGAGGTGGCATGTCACCCTCGACATCACAAACTAGCTGTAACCACAAGGAAATAGTGGATTTTGACCGGCACACATCCGATCACGTGTTTTTTTACCCAATTTATGGGTTTTCCACGTCAAAACTGCTTGTGTACAATCAACCTACTCATTTGACTATGTACGCGCTCGACCGTCCCGAGTGCTAAGATGATGTAGGAATTCCATCCCGACGAGAACGTCGAGTTGGTCTGCAACAGTTTGACATCATCTTTCGGAAATGAGTTCCCAAAATTTTCAGAAGATCGGACCCTCTGCACAACGGTACGAAGCAATATAACCTCCAACTTGATAGCTTCAAATGAATAGCTTTAATGACAAAAAGAAGCGCCCGGACAGCGGAAGTATCCATCCCAAGGGGAACACTGAGCCAACCCACTCCTATCTACTTCTAGATGTGCCTCTCGAGGCAGAAACGGTTCTTCCCCTAGCAATGACATTGGAGGGATGGGTTCGTCAGACGGAGGAGTAGCAAACCGAGATGCTCACTCTACTCGGGAACATGGGGGCACCTCCCGCTCCTCCGCCCGCACCATCTAATCCCCTGCCTCCACTAAGCCAAGGCCAACCAAGGGAGGCTTTGCGAAGAGAATAAGCAGAAGAATTCTTTGACGCCGCTAGTTCCACCCACCCGATCCTCAGAGCAGCTAGAGCTGGTCGTCACGACCAAATCTTGGAAGAAGAGCCCCGCTTACCCCAATGCGAAATATTCACTCGGGAGGAGATAAGGGAAGTGAACGTCGAGGAATCCAGGCAGGTTGGCGGCCGAGTTATTCACCGTCGTCGACTGCTTTACAAGGTTCCCCGCTTGCACCCTCAGTTTTGGCCCATCCAATTCTGCATGGCTTCAAACTACCGAATATCGAAACATTCGACAGGATGGACGACCCGCTAGAACATGTCAACCATTTTACCATGATCATGATGATCTTTAACGCACCTGATCAGTTATTCTGCCAAGACTTCTCCGCTACTCTAAAAAGTCAAGCTCGGACTGGGTTCCACTCTCAGAGGGAAGGAACTATCACGAACTTTAGAGAGCTCACTAGGTAGTTCACCGACCAATTTTTCGCCAACCGAAGAATCGCCTGAGACGCCTCACACTTGTCGAGAATCCGACAAAATGAGAAGTATTCTTTGAAGGAAGTTTTTCGTCGGTTCACCGCGGAAGCCCGTCAGATCCCTGGAGTATATCCAGAACTGTTAAGAGGAGTATTCCTTGGAGGGCTTCGCCCAAGTGGATTCTACTCCGCACTGATGAGAGAAACCGTCCCAAGCTACCCAGTCGTTGTACACCGCGTGGAAGCACATTTAGTAGTAGATGAAGCTATCGAAGCCCATCATCAACAGTTTGACGGAGACCATAAGCGCAAGAGGGATATAGAACAACCCTCAAAATCCCAGGAAGGAAGATTTCAGGAAGAACGTCGAAATGGTCAGCGATGGCGTGATTTCCAGAGGGACCAGCCATCCTGAGAATACACTCCGTTGAACACCACTCACACAAATGTACTTTATGCCATCCAGAACGAGCCAACTTTGCACTGTCCCAAGCAGACTGCCCCGAATCCCAGAAGCGACCAATCAAAATATAGCAAATTCCATTGGGGAACTATCACACCATATAAGAGTGTGAAAGACTAAAAGACAAAATTGAGTGCCTAGTTTGCTAGGGACTCCTAGGTAGATTCTTGCAAGGGCTCCAACAAGATCAACAAGCTCTCCCTAGGCAGGTAATAGATCAGCAGGAGGCCCAGCAAGGATGAGCCAGTGACAGGCAGATAATCAGAAACATCAAAACTATCGTCGGGTCGCCAATTCTCCCAACCCAAATATTTTTGGTGAGTTCCTGAAAGGATGTTCCAATGACGGAGGACGTGAGCAAGGCTCTACCATAGCCTTCGGGGATGAGGACCTTGAACAAATCCAAATACCCCACCAAGACCCTCTTGTGATCAACGCAAGAATCGAAGATCCCTACTACAAGGTCGAAAGGATACTCGTCGACATTAGAAGTTCAGTCGACGTCTTATTCCTCTCCACTCTTCAAAGTATGAAAATTACAACACAACATCTTACGCCAATGGCCGGACCCTTCTACGGCTTCGACAACCATCCAGTCCAAGTGCAAGGGACAATAACTTTACCAGTCACTATGGGAGAGTTTCCAAGGCAAGTTACGCATGTAATCCTGTTGGAACACCCTATTACTGATTTGTGTCAGGATCACTATGTCTCTTATGAAACCTATTTTGACCTCATTGTATAGATCTAAAGGTCAAGTAGAATTGAGTCTAAGGGTAAGTAGTTAGGTTTGGATGCTGCCCTCAAGACCAGGTTTTTCAGTTTCTAGAGACTAAGTCATTTCGTCGAGCTCAGTACGACGAATCGTCGAACTCCATTCGAAGATCGGTGAGCTCACTTCGACGAATCGTCGAACTCCATTCGACGATCTCTGAGCTCAACTTCAACAGGACGTCGAACTCCATCAGACGATCTTCGAGCTTAGATCGACGATCTTGACTCCAGTTTGATTCTCAATCTCTGAGCTCAGTTCGACGATAGTTGAGCTCAGATCGACGATCTCTGTTTCTGTACAAGTCCAAATCTCTGAGCTCAGTTCGACGATAGTGGAACTCAGTTCGACATTTTTCTGAAGAGTTCAATGATTTTCAAGATTCAAATTCAGACAGTTGAGGAATTATTGTCAGCATTTAATTCAGAGATCTTGTAGCCGTTTTTAATTAATCTGGAGCAAGTTTCAAGGAATTATCAAGGAATGTTTTATTGGACCTTCCTCCAGAAAACAAAAGCAATTAAGGAAGTAATTAATGGCAGACTAACGACTATCTTGGACATTGGATCATTTCTATTCAGACAAAAAGGAATAAAAGATTAGATTTTTCATTTTTCTGCTGTAGAAGAACAAGAAGTCAGAAACATATTCTTTGCAACAACTCTTATAACATCAACAATTACACAAGAGAAAGAAAGAGAGTTGCAGACACTCTCAGTCTCAAAGATTCATACAAGAACACCATCACCAAAGGAGATCAACAAACTGAAATCTTCAGATCTCTTTTGATTCAAGTGTTCAAAGGCCATCATCATTCAAGACTCCAGACACCACACATTTCAGTTGCTGCTAAAATCATCTATTGCTGGAGATCAAATCATTTGAAGGCCTGTCACCCTACTGCAAAGCCTCATTTCCTGAACAACTCAAGATCTCAGGGGGAGCTTTGACAACATCCACTATCTTCTCTCTGATTGTTGACAGAGAAGATCTTCTCTTCCCTCTCTCTCTCTCTCTCCCTGCTGTAAAGGGTTTTTCAAACTCCCTTCAAAGGTTTGTGATTGGTTTCAGAGACCTTATCAAAACTCAGTGGTGGCAAGACACCTGGTCAAAAAATCTGGTTTGGTTTTTGAGCACCTTATCAAAAGCTCATTGGTGCCCAGGACACCTGATCAACTCATCCTGTAGTGGATTCCTACCTAGGGTGGTAGAAGAGTGGATGTATCCAGGTTGATTGGGGAACCACTATAGCTTCTTGTGTCATCTGCTTGCTTACTTTATTTTTATTTCTAGCTGTGGTTTGTGACTAGATTGCTCTGTGATTAGATAGTTGCTTCTTGTTTAGATTACTTTAAACTAGTTGCTTCCCTGTTCACTTAGGATTACAACAACTGTTGTAAACAGTTTTTAGCAAGCACTATACTCTATTCACCCCCTCTAGAGTATATCAGATCTAACTTGCGCTTTCAATTGGTATCAGAGCCAGGTTGGTTAAAAATACCACATCTCAGTGGTTGCACAGGCTACACCTGAACCCAAAGATTCCTAGTTAGATCTGCTTATTTTGATTTTGTTATTAGAATTATTTCTTCACAAAACATGGCCCAAAATAAATATTATGCTAGCACCAGACCTCCAGTGTGCAATCTATCCAAGTTTGCACTTTGTAAGGCAAGGATTAGACTCTACATGAATTTTATTGATGAGGACATCTTCAATTCTGTTTTGACAGTGTGTCCAAGACCTCCAGAGAACACAAGTACAAATGCTGTTCCACCTCCTTCAGGAACAGATGCAGAGATCAAGAAGTGGAAAGTAGCAGACGCAAATGCTATGAATATCTTAGCCCAGACTATGTCTGATGATATTTTCCAAAAGGTAGCTGAATGCAACTCAGCAAAGGAGATCTGGGATAAGATATCTGAAATAGTCTCAAGATCAGCTGATGAAAGAAAAGACAGAAGATCTCATCTCATAACCCAATATGAGAACTTCAAGAAAGGAGAAGCTGAGTTAGTATCAGACATGCATAATAGACTCAGTCTGATAGTCAATGAACTGAAAACTTTGGATAAAGAGATCTCACTGACTGAGCTAAATGATAAAATCCTAATGTGCTTCCCAAGCACTTGGGACTCAAGATTCTGGCCAATCAAGGATGCCAGAAGTCTGAATGAGATTACAACAGAAGCTCTCTTGGGCAAGCTCAAGTCTTATGAGCTGCTCATTAAGAATAGAGAAGAAGAGCAGAAGGCTGCCTCACTAGCCACAAGAAAGGAAAAGTCAATAGCTTTCAAAGCCACTGAAGATCAGCCTGAAGACAAGGTCACAGGCAATGATGAGCTACTTAGTCTACTGGCCAAAAGATTTTTTAAAATGGCCAGAAAGGACTTCAGGAAGAGATCATACAAAGAGCATGACAAACCAAGGTATGATAAATTAAACAATAAAGAAATTATTAGCTTTGTTTGCAGGAAACCAGGCCACATTATGCCCGACTATCCAGAGAACAAAAACAAGGACAGAAAGAACAAGAGAGAAAGAAGAAAAGACAATGACTTCAAGAAGAATAGCAATGGCAAACCCTCCTCAAGCAAGAACAAACACACAAGGAAGGGATTTTTTGCTGAATCTTGGAGTGAGACAGAAGAGGAATATGAAGCTTCATCCAGCTCAAGTGATGATGAGGATGATGCTGAAAAAAAGGAATTATGTATGATGGCTATCAATGCCTCACAACACAATTCTGATGCAGAACATTAAGAGTCAGACTCAACTTGAAGAGGACCAGGTAATAGACTCTTTTGATTTCAATTCTGAGGACTTTAAGTATGAATTTAAAGCACTATGTTTAGACTTATTAAAATCTGAGAAGGAAATCATTTCTCTCAGAAATCAATTATCTGAACATAGTAACTTAAAATCAGACAACCTCAAACTCTTTGAGGAGTTGGAGTGCTATAGGGAGAAGATAGCTTCACTGAAAAGTGAGCTGTCATAGGACAAGAAGCTTGAAGAATCCCTCAATGGGAGAAGTATCAAGCTAATGGACATCACAAGCACAGTGAACTCAAGATTCAACAGTACACTGGGCTTGGGTGCTTCATCCAACCAACCTATAGTACTAACAACCCCAATTAAGTTTATCTCTGATAAAGGGAATGGAGTTGTAGAGGTAGCTAGGAAAAATTTTGACTTACCCAAGAAATCAAGTGTTCAACAGAAATCGTCGAACGGAGCTAGACGATCGTCGAATGCAGATCGACGATCTCAGCCAAAATCATCGAACTCAGGTCGACTATCTCTAAACCCTGAACTCTGCCACAGTCAATCGTCGAACGGAGCTCGACGATCTGACCCAAGATCGTCGAACGTAGCAAAACGATCGTCGAGCAGAGATCAGAGATTTGAAAACTTCTTCAAGGGTAAATCAAAATCCAATCCTAGGGGTCCTTCATCCAGATTTAACCCTTATACTGAATGGATAATACCTCCAAGGAGATATCATCCTGAAGGTTATTAGAGTCAACCAGGGATGTCATTTATTTCCGAATTTAAAGGTTATCAACATAGGCCCAAGGTAAACTGGGTCAAAAACAAGAAAATTGCTTTATGTGCAGGTGAAGACTTATCCAACATCAAACCATCAATGGTATTTGGATAGTGGGTGCTCCAAACACATGACAGGAAGCAAGGATAATTTCACATCCTTTAAAGCCAAGCTTGGACCCAATGTCATATTTGGTGATTCAAACTTTGGACTAACAAAAAGATATGGTGCAGTCCAAATTGGGACAATCACATTCAAGAAAGTAGCCTATGTGGAAGAACTGAAGCACAACTTGATCAGCATCAGTCAGCTATGTGATGAAGGCTATCAAGTGACTTTCAGCAAATCCTTATGCAGGATCAAGTCAGAGGACAACACAACTGTGTTGACAGGTAAAAGGAAAGGTAACATCTACTTAGTAGACTTTCTTTCAACAGAAGTAGATATTTGCTTATTTAATTCTATTTGTAGAACTAATGTATTATGACATAAGAGATTAGGACATATAAACCTTATAACCATTGCTAGGCTATCCAAGGATAACCTTTTTAGAGGACTACCTTCTGGCTCCTACAAGAAGGAAGGACTCTACAGGGCTTGTCAATTAGGCAAGCAAACTAAAAATAGTTTCAAGTCACTTAATAAGAGTGATTCACCTAGGATTTTGTATCTGTTACACATGGATCTTTTTGGACCCATTACAGTACAAAGCTTAGGAGGGAAATCTTACACTTTAGTAGTTGTAGATGACTTCTCTAGATTCACATGGGTGTTCTTTCTGAGGAAGAAGTATGATAACTTTAAATGTTTGACAGAGTTTTTCAAATGCATATAGACTGAGTTCAATACTCACATTGCCCTAATCAGAAGTATCATGAGACAGAGTTTGATTCTTTTCTTATGAAAGAGTTTTGTCAGAGCGAAGGGATCATGCATACTTTATCAGCTCCTATAACTCCTCAACAAAATAGGGTAGCTGAAAGGAAAAATAGAACCCTTATTGAATCTGCCACTACATTGTTATCAGATGCTCACCTTCCTCTATCTTTTTGGGCAGAGGCTGTGAACACCTCCAACTATGTGCTGAATAGAAGTTTAATACATAAACTGAAGGGCAAGACTCCCTATGAATTACTCAAAGGGAAGAAACCTAAAGTAGACTATTTTAGAATTTTTGGTTGTATATGTTATATTCACAATAATGACAAGAAGTATTTTGCAAAATTTCAAGCTAAAGCTGATGAAGGAGTGTTTCTGGGATACTCCATGATCAGTAAGGCTTATAGGGTATATAATAAATCAACTCTCAAAATTGAAGAATCTGTGCATATATGTTTTGATGAATCTAACATGTCTTTCAAGGAGAAGAACACTTCTACCATAGAACCTTTGTAGATACATTCTCTTGCTGAAGACTTGAACAGATTACAAATCATCCAAAAAGAGGAAAGCAGTGAAGATGAAGAAGACATTCAACACCTTGAAGAGAAACTTCTTGAAGAGCCAGTTGTTGTACCACCAGAGGAAACAACAACACAGGTTAGTGAACAATCAACACATCCTGTTGATTTAGTAACATCAAGAGACCATCCAATCTCCCAAGTGATTGGAGACATCTCAGCTGGTGTGCAAACCAGAAATCAGGTCAACAAAAACCTATTGCACACTTGCTTCCTATCTCAAATTGAACCTCAATCCATTCAAGATGCAGAGCAAGATCCACACTAGATCATTGCAATGCACGAAGAGTTGCATCAATTTGAAAGGAACAAAGTTTGGGAACTAGTACCAAGGCCTAAGGATCACTCCATTGTTGGAACAAAGTGGGTGTTCAGAAATAAGTTGGATGATCAAGGAGTCATTGTAAGGAACAAGGTAAGACTAGTTGCTCAAGGGTACTCTCAAGAAGAAGGGATAGATTATGACCAGACTTTTGCACCAGTTGCAAGGTTGGAGGCCATAAGAATCTTCTTAGCATATGCAGCACACAAAGGCTTCAAAGTGTACCAGATGGATGTAAAGAGTGCTTTTCTCAATGGAGATATCAAATAAGAAGTCCATGTCAGACAACCTCCAGGTTTTATCTCTCCAACTCATCCTGATTATGTTTTCAAATTGCACAAAGCATTATATGGTCTCAAGCAAGCTCCTAGAGCATGGTATGAGACCCTAGCATGCTTTCTTCTGAAAAATGAATTTATAAGGTGTAGAGTAGACCAAACTCTTTTTATTAGAACCCATAAGTCTCATACCCTACTAGTACAGATCTATATAGATGATATTATTTTTGGTTCTACTGATTCAAATTTGTGCAGAAGGTTCTCCAATCTAATGCATTCTAAATTTGAAATGAGTAGCATGGGTGAGCTATCCTTCTTTCTGGGATTGCAAATCAAACAACATGCTGAAGGCATATTTATTTCTCAAACCAAGTATGCAAAAGAATTGGTTAAGAAATTTGGTATGTCTGAAGCATCATGTATGAAAACACCTATGCTGACTAATGTTGTATTAGATGCTGATGAACATAGGAAACATGTTGATCAGACAACATATAGAGCAATGATTGGCTCTTTACTGTACCTTACAGCTAGTAGACCTGACATAATGTTTGCTAAATACATATATGCTAGATTCCAAGTGAGCTCTAGAGAGTCACACCTAACCTTAGTAAAAAAGATTCTCAGGTATGTAAAAAGTTGTCCAAATCTAGTTCTCTGGTATCCAAAAGATTCAGCATTTGACTTAACTGGATTTTCTGATGCTGATTATACTGGCTGCAGAATTGACAGGAAAAGCACTAGTGGAACTTGTCAGTTTCTTGGTGACAGACTTGTCTCTTGGTTTTGCAAGAAACAAACATCTATGTCAACTTCAACTGCTGAAGCTGAATATATGGCTGCAGGTAGTTGTTGTTCACAAATTTTGTGGATTCAAAACCAACTCCTAGACTATGACTACAACTTAAAGAAGTCTAAAATCTTTTGTGATAATACCAGTGCTATTTCTATAGCTCAAAATCCAGTCCTCCATAGTAGGACAAAACACATAGAAATTAGGCATCACTTTTTAAGGGATAATGTTGAGAAAAATAAAATTGAACTTCAATATATCCCAACTGATTTGCAAAGGGGAGATATTTTCACCAAACCCTTGAATGAAAAGAAACATACCTTCTTCCTAAATCAGTTGGGAATGTTAGATGGAGGAAGTCTAAAATAATATCCAAGATTTTAAAACTCTAAAAATGACCAAGACTAGGCAAACTTCTTAATTTTTCTAGTGTGTAAGAGTGTTTCTGATCTTTGAACTGCGCTCGACGATTTTCCCCCCGATCGTCGAATGGAGATCGACGCTTTCCGAAATCGTCGACCAGAGTTCAACGCTTCTCAGATAGTGCTTAACTATCTCTCCAGGTCAGCGATCGTCGAACGAAGCTCGACGATTTTATTTTCTGAACTATCGTCGAACGGAGCTCGACGATCTCCAATATCGTCGAACGGAGATCGACGATGTTGATGACCTTTCAGTTTCTTTTAGAAGCCCTGATCGTCGAACAGAGTTCAACGATCTTTCCTTTTCTGCGTCGAACCCTAATATAAAATTCATTTTTTCGGCCGTCGTTCTCTCTTTGCGCCTTCATTCTCTCAGCAAATTTTCTCCTTCCCTCCAAATTTCTCTACACTTGGTCGTTTGTTTGTTGATTTTTGCAGGAATCAATGGCCATCTCAGTTGCACTTCTGGCCGCAATGAAATTTGATGCAGGTTTTGACATTGACATGGATTCTTTCAGCACCAGTGATCAAATCTTCCAAGATATACTAGAACTTTTCAAGGAACAAAGCTAGCTACAATAATGACTACCAGGATCAAGTTAGCTGCTGATGAAATAAAGAAATGGGTATATACTGCCCACAACCAGGATCAGAATAGAGTTGTTGGATCAATTTCAGGAACCCAGGTATCTCTCACACCTGCTTCCCTGACAGAGATTTTTGGATTGAATTCTGGAGAAGACTCTGCTGAACTATCTAGAGAAGAATTTTCTGATTTACTTAATAGAATAGGTCATTCAGATGCAAACCCTAGCAAACTCCTGAAGAAAAATCTATCTGTGGAGTATAGATTTTTGGATGATGTTGTAGGAAAGGTGTTGTTGGCCAAACACTCAGCCCATGATACCATCTCCAGGTATCAACTATGCTTGATGGGTGCTCTAGTGGATAAGAAACAACTGAATTGGGGAGAAATCTTCTTTGATCTGATTAAGAAGAAGATCAACAAGAATTTTGTTAACTATGGAAGGATATTAGGGCTATTTCTTCAGAATAGATGCCCTGCTCTGCTAGTATCCAGTGGGGTGCACATTAATGCCTCCAAGAGGCTCACATGTGCCCTGTTTGGAAAGTGGGACAGGCAAATAGTGAAACCCAGCAGGCTCTCTGCAAGTGGAACTTCAGGTACAAGGACTGTTGCAGTCTCTTCCCCTCAAGTCTCTGCCCCTGCAGAAGACTTGTCTGCTTCTTCTCCTCCTCCACCACCTCTTATTTCATCTCCACCAGTCACATCCACCATTATAGTTTCCTCCACCATCATAATTTCCAGCTCATCTCCAACTTTTATCCATTCTCCAACTGTTCCACTCACTGAAGAAATCTTCCACCCTTTACATCACTACCCTCAACAAGATATTGATTCATCCTCCCACATTCCATCCTTCAATCTGATAGATGATTCCTTTATGGATGATTCCCCTTCATCCCCTCCTGATCTACTTTCTTCTTCCACATCCTATCAACAATTGCTTCAAGATATCATTGCACAACCCTCCTTCATACCCTCTATTTCAATTCCATTATCTTCCATTTCCACAATCCCCATATCTCAACCTTCATTTCCACCATCCACCAGCTCTCCACCCACATCTCCAGCTGCTCAAGTCCCTCTTGAGCATGTAGATCTTCCAGGTTTAGCAGACAGACTCTATGAGCTGATAGCTCCCAGGCTATCACTCTTATTGGAGACCTCCTTGGCTCCACTTCTCAAGTCAATTGCAGACCTGTCTGCCAGGCTCTCCTCTCATATTCCTCCTCAGGCAATCCCTTCCTTTGGGTGCCTTGATCCAGCTTTCTCTGAATCTAGGCAGGGGGAGATGCCTCATGAAGGTGAAAGATTGCCTGCTGCTGCCGCTGTTACTTCAATTCAAGCTCTAGCCTCAACATCTCAAGTTGCAGTTTTCTCAATGGACCTCGGGTCACTATTATCAGATTTTGATTCCATTTATTTTAGCTGTCTTCCAGAGCACACTGCAGTCCAGCCATCTGAAGATCTCTCTAAGGCCATTGTGACTATTTCAAGCTGTGACACCAGTTTAATACATTCTTTTGTAAAGTACCTTTCTGCTGCTGCTCCTTCAGTTTCTGTTGAAAGTACTGATATTGTTGATATTACTGTTAATTCTGATGCTTTAATATCTGAGGATATACATATGACAGAGGCACTTATTCTTGAGCCTGTTGTTATTACTGCTGTTGCCCCTTCTAGTGATGATTTTCCAGCATCAACTGATACTTCTGCTGATGTTATTTCTGAAACTGCAGAAACTATTATATCTGAATCTGTTGTCCCAGTAACTGTTGTATCTACTGCTGCTACAACTCCTTCTGCCAGTTCTGTTTCTACTACTCTTCCTGATATTGTTGCTGCTACTAATGCTGTCTCTGCTGTTACTTCTGCTCCATCTCAACAACAAATAGACTATCTAAAAAGAATTGATGCACTATATGATGATCAAAGCTCAGAAAGTGATCAGCTCAGGACTGATTCAGATGATTCTTCTGCCACTATTGCAAGGAAAAGAAAAGCCAGAAGCAAGGCTATGAAAAGGGTTCCTCCAGCAAAAGTCAAAGACACTAATGATATTCCATACTACATACTACATAACTGTTCCATCACAGAACATTGGATGCAATACTCCAAAAATCAACTGAAGGCTATGAAGAAAAAGAGAAAGTATGAGAAAGGATCTTCACAGTTCAATCATCCTCCTCCTCCTCCCTCACCTGATTCAGGTGCAGGTGGTAGTTATGCTGTTCAACCCTCTGCCAGAATGCAAACCTCTTATCAACCTCAAGGTAGATCCCAATACAGGGGAAGCCAATCCAGAGGCTATCAATCAAGGAGAGGAAACTACAGAGGAAACCAAAGAGAATTTCAAGTCTATTCTAAAGGACATTCCAGACAACACCCTCATTCAAGGGAAGGACAAGCTTCCACTGATATTACTTCAGGTCCCTTTCCTTACAAGCTGAAAGACTTAATCTCCTCCAGAGCCCCTGCAGACAATCCTTCAAACAGATATGAGCCTCCAGTTCCCTTTGAGGATCCTGAAAACAATCCAACCTCATGGACAACCAGGATGAAGGAATTAGCTGTTTTAGATCAGATTAAGAAAGCCAGAGAACAAGGCAAAGACACCTCCAGTATTACTACATTATCAGATTAAAGGAGGAAGGAACTTGAAAGATATTCTTCCAGCAAGTTCTTTGATTCTGAAAGTTACATGAAGCTGCACCCTGAAGCTGTAGTTCCCAGGCCTAAGCATCAAACCTCTTTAATTGCAGCTGATGACAAAAGATCTAAAAAGGAAGCTCTTAATCCAAACAGAGAAATAATACTTATAAAGGGCAAGGAAAAAGAGTAATTCTGTAAGGTGACAGTTATTTTGATTTCTGTTCTATCTGAGATTATGTCTGTGATTCTGCAATGTTTTGTTGTTATATTGTTGCTTTGTATGTTTTTAATTTTCCAATTTCTGTAAATAGTAATCCTAACCCAAATAGGGGGAGATTGTTGGAACACCCTATTACTGATTTGGGTCAGGATCACTATATCTCTTAGGAAACCTGTTTTGACCTCATTGTATAGATCTAAAGGTCAAGTAGAATTGAGTCTAAGGGTTAGTAGTTAGGTTTGGAAGCTGCCCACAAGACCAGGTTTTTCAGTTTCTGGAGACGAAGTCATTTTGTCGAGCTTAGTACGACGAATCATCGAACTCCATTCGATGATCGGTGAGCTCACTTCGACGAATTGTCGAACTCCATTCGACGATCTCTGAGCTCAACTTCAATAGGTCGTCGAACTCCATTCGACGATCTTCGAGCTCAGATCAACGATCTTGACTCCAGTTTGATTCTCAATCTCTGAGCTCAGTTCGACGATAGTTGAGCTCAGATCGACGATCTCTGTTTCTGTATAAGTCCAAATCTCTGAGCTCAGTTCGACGATAGTGGAACTTAGTTCGGCATTTTTCTGAAGAGTTCAATGATTTTCAAGATTCAAATTCAGACAGTTAAGGAATTATTGTCAGCATTTAATTCAGAGATCTTGTAACCGTTTTTAATTAATTTGGAGCAAGTTTTAAGGAATTATCAAGGAATGTTTTATTGGACCTTCCTCTAGAAGACAAAAGCAATTAAGTAAGTAATTAATGACAGGCTAACGGCTATCTTGGACAGTGGATCATTTCTATTTAGACAAAAAGGAATAAAAGATTAGATTTTTCATTTTTCTGCTGTAGAAGAACAAGAAGTCAGAAACATATTCTCTGTAACAACTCTTACAACATCAACAATTACACAAGAGAAAGAAAGAGAGTTGCAGACAGTCTCAGTCTCAAAGATTCATACAAGAACACCATCACCAAAGGAGATCATCAAACTGAAATCTTCAGATCTCTTTTGATTCAAGTGTTCAAAGGCCATCATCATTCAAGACTCCAGACACCACACATTTCTGTTGATGCTAAAATCATCTATTGCTGGAGATAAAATCATTTGAAGGCCTATCAACCTACTGCAAAGCCTCATTTCCTGAACAACTCAAGATCTTAGGGGGAGCTTTGGCAACATCCACTATCTTCTCTCTGATTGCTGACAGAGAAGATCTTCTCTTCCCTCTCTCTCTCTCCCTGCTGTAAAGGGTTTTTCAAACTCCCTTCAAAAGTTTGTGATTGGTTTCTGAGACCTTATCAAAACTCAGTGGTGGCAAGACACCTGATCAAAAAATCTGGTTTGGTTTTTGAGCACCTTATCAAAAGCTCATTGGTACCCAGGACACATGATCAACTCATCCTGCAGTGGATTCCTACCTAGGGTGGTAGAAGAGAGGATGTACCCAGGTTGATTGGGGAACCACTATAGCTCCTTGTGTCATCTAGTTGCTTACTTTCTTTTTGTTTCTGGCTGTAGTTTGTGACTAGATTGCTCTGTGATTAGATAGTTGCTTCTTGTTTAGATTACTTTATACTAGTTGCTTCCCTGTTCACTTAGG
The DNA here is from genome assembly GCA_039583875.1 of Platanthera guangdongensis. Lineage (NCBI taxonomy): Eukaryota > Viridiplantae > Streptophyta > Magnoliopsida > Asparagales > Orchidaceae > Platanthera > Platanthera guangdongensis. The sequence goes on along the minus strand of CM077167.1, from coordinate 118,400,607 downwards.
ATTACAACAACTATTGTAAAAAGTTTTTAGCAAGCACTATACTCTATTCACCCCCCCTCTAGAGTATATCAGATCTAACTTACACTTTCAAATCCAATTCGTCATAATAAACTCAAGCACTCCCTATAACACGATCTTCGAAAGGCCTATCCAGTCGATCTTCAAAGCAATTCCTCTGATCTTATACCTCGCCTTGAAATACACCACTAGTGGAGGAACAAGAGTTGTGCGTGGAAACCAAGAAGTTGCCAAGTCATACTACTCTAAGCAAGCCCAGCCAACAGTAACCGTAGCCTTGAATATCAATGACTCCTTATTTTGAACTCCCTCAAAGATGTTTTTATCATATTTGAACACTATGACAAGTAAGAACCGCAAGAACGGACACGTATAGACAATCAGTTATTTAAACATTATTGTTGGGTCTATTGATCCCAATATCCCAGATTTGTAAGCAGTCAAATGGGTCAATGACATACACACATAATGTATTTGATGTGTGCTTTAGTTCATGCATGCAGGTAGTCCATGATTGGACATGTGAAGAAAAATGAGTTTGGTAGTAAACATAAATTTCACCGAGTTAAGCTTATAGTTCGTCGAGCTCAGCTTATAGATCGTCGAGCTTAGCTCAACATTCCTTGGGATAAACTCAAGAGCTCAAGATTCAAAGTTCATCGAGATCAGTTTACATTTCGTCGAGCTCAGCACAAAGATCGTCGAACTCACTCAATACGTGTCAAGGTAAAAGCCCGAAAAATTGAGTAAGGCAAAAATCGCTGAGACCGCTGAGAAGATCAAAGTTCGTCGAGCTCAACACAAAGATTGTCGAATGCAGCTAAAGTCAAAAAAACTGACTAAGGCAAAAAGCACTGAGACAGCTGAGAAAGCTGAGAATAAAGCGTTGAGCCGCTGAGAATAAAGAGTTATGACAGCTGAGAAGAAAAGCATTGAGATAGAATATTGTCTCAGCAGTTAAGAGCAAAGCACTAAGATCGCTAAGAAGAAGGCGCTTAGACAAATGTTTGTCTCAGCTATTAAGAAGAAGGCGTTGAGATAAAAGCTTGTCACACCTATTAAGCAGGAACTGCTGAGAACGCTGAGAAAGAACCGCTGAGACAAATCCAGAGAAAGTTCACAACTCCAGAAGTGTTGAGAGCCAAGATAGATGGCGTTGAGTGACTTAACATCACTCAACACTTTATAAATTTCTGGAAATTTTTTTAAGTCAAGATGGTGATTTTTGAAACCAATTTCTCAGTCTCCTGTGGAGTTCACCCTCGGGGAAGGGGTGGTCGCGCACCTACTTAGCTCCTGCAAGCAAAACAACAAGGAAAACAGGAAAGAACTGACACATGGGCTCGGCGGGAGGTCCCACCACACACCCAGAAGATCTTAAAGCGCTTCCCATCCTTAGCTAAAGGCCGAGCTAAGGTGCCCTCAGAAAGAACTAGAAAGCTGGAGGAAGAGAGCTCAGAAAACGTGCCTGCTGGGGTACCCCTTGGGTCCAAATAATAGATTTCAGAATCTGAACTGCCAATAACTCAACTAAACTGACCTGAAATTACCAAAATACCCTCGGCTGGGTCTGCCAACAGCCAAACTCTGCTGTTTTGAAGGGCTATGGGCAGACCGGCGAGGGCAAAACAGTAAAAAGTACCTCATAGACCTGGGCGAGTTGAAGAGCTCGGCCACCTCGGCGGATCAGCTCGCCCGATATTGCCGAGCTCCTTTGTGTGAGCGCAAGCTGGGATGGTGAGCTCGCCAGTCGATAGGCCTCCAATAGTCGAACTCAGGTCGACGAATCCTGGCTTACTCGGCGAATACCGAGCTTGTGGTCGGCGACTGTCGAGCTCGCGTTCGATGATTGTCGATCTTCAGTCGATGATTGCCGATCTTTGGTCGACGAATGTCGATCTTCGGTCGACAATTGCCGAGCTCGCCCGCTGCCTCCAGGTTTTCCTGCCAAGCTTGCCTACTGCCTGGGCGATCTGCGCCAGCCGACCTCGCTCCTGATGACCCTACTCGCCGGACACGGGGTTGTACATAATCCCCGCTCTTTCTGAGCTTGGCAAAGCTTGGAAAGAAATATCCAACCCCAAGTGTTCGGCGAGTGCGGGCTGGACCGGAGAGAATCTTTCGGTGGGGTCCACCTGCACCTATATATATACACCTGCATACCTACTTGACTCTTTCCATTCCCTTTGCTCTAGCACTGCCTAGATGCTGATCCCCAAGGAAATCCAAGAGCACCTCAACCGAGCTCGCTAGACCACGGCTGCTTACGTGCCCGCTCTGACAGCGGTCCCACCCAATGTTCCTCAAATTAATTCCACCTAGCCCAGCTCCAAGAGGGCGAAGTCATTTCCCGAAGCGGCCGAGCCAATTTATGAAGACCTGAGGACCACCCTGGAGATGGGGACCGGCTCTTCCACTCGGACAGTTCTTGAGAAGGATAAAGAGATTGTCGTAGTCGGTTACGACCCGGACGGTCAACCTGATGACGCGGGGGGTGCCACGCCGCGAGATCCCACACCACGAAGCGAGACCACTCTCGCAGACTCGCGGTTCATGACACCGGATAACCGTCCCCGGTACCCGACTCTTCTCTTTGGGATCCTGCAAGTTAGCTCGCAGAGGCTGAACTCGCCGGTGCCCGCCTCTTCTCCCCAGCGAGCTGTTGCAACAACGAGGGCGGGTGTGCAGACCGGCCCCGTCCCAAGATTTGAGCATCTCTCCCCAGGAATGAGCGGCCCGGGGCGCGGGAAGGACCTACAATTCGTCCCTCCCCGCATATCCTTGGAGTTGCCGAGTTCGTCATATAAATATTTCCTTGGATCCCTATCAAGTTCCCTCTCGGCATACCTCACTTTGCTGACGCTTGTCTCCACAGCTCCTCCCAGCCGATCCGATGTCGAGGAGACTTCGCGGGCGGTCCACTACTCGCCCGCGAACTCGCTGGACTCTTATCTGGGCCCGGAAGTAGAGCCAATCAAGCTGACGCGGAGGGAAGTCAAGCTCTTCAAGAAATTGGTGTTCGAGCTGCGCGAGGTGTGGGAAGTCAACGAGGCGTTGTAGTAGGACTACGCCCGGCTTGCCGACGAAGTGTGGGGTGGCCAGACTCACGTGTTGCTATATCCTTCCCGGATCCTGGACGAGATTGATGAGGGCCTCTCTATGGCGCAGGAGAATTCGGGGAGGATCCGCGAGCTGCTCCACGCGCGATAATCTGGGGGACGGGGGATGTGAGGCCAGGGTAGATGAAGGGCGGCTCCCATCCCGAGCCGACCGGTACTCGCCCCCTTGTTTCCTCCCTGCCCGCGCGCCTCGCTTATTTATTCCTGCGCCATTTAGTTGTAATAATTTATCTCAAGACATTTTTAGATGTGCGGTATTCAAATAAAATATTGCTTCTCATTTGACTTAGCCTTGTTTGCGACGCGCTGGAAGTCGGCGAGCTGGGGGTTGGCGAGCTGGGCTGATTGGATAGTTTGACCTGATTACTTCTTATACAAATAGCCCCCCTACCAACCCCCGTACTGCTGCTTTCACTACTTACTCTTTTTCTGTCTTCCTGTGCTGTTTGTTTTCTACCCGTGCCCCGCCTTCTCTCGCGAGCATGGGCAAGACCAATCCCGACGCTGATGACCACAGCAAGTGCGCCTAGCACTTCACCGACTACTGCTTCTTTGAGGGGCATACCAGTGAGGAGGAGTTCGCGGAGTTCGAGACAGAATACGTTTCGTCGAGCTTCGAGGTGCGCAGGCCGAGGCAGGGGGAGGCCATCAACACCTTCTATGAGGATGAGCTCGCCTTCCCCATCTCGCATTTCGAGGTTGGGTTGCGCCTCTTCCACTTGCCGGAGATCTGGAAAATTCTGAAGTACTATGGCGCAGTACCCGCGCAGCTGAACTCCAACGCCATCGCCATGATGGTGGCGTTTGCGAGCTACCTCCGGCGAGAGAGGATAGAGTTCAACCTGACAGTGTTCAGGAAGCTCTTCTCTTACAAGGCGACGCCGGATGGGGTCGCCTACTTCGGCGGCTCACTGATCAAGGTTCGCGAGATCGTGAACAAGTACCACAACTGGATGACCAGGATCGCCTTTATCATGGGAGATCTCGGCAACATCCCGTACTCGCCGCAGCAAAAAGGCGAGGAGGTCTACCGCCCGCCGGCTATATCTGGCAATGATGCCGAGCTCCACAAATACTTCCTCCACAAGGAATTCGAGGTCGCCTTCCTGCGAAGGGGCCTCGACGCGCTCCTCCCCGTTCTACCCGGTGAAGGTATTGTTCTCTCCTCATCTTGCCAAGCTCACCCGACTGCCGAGCTCAGCATATTGCCGCTGAAAATCTTCTAAATTTTCCAAGTATTTTCTTGCAGGGGAGCGGATAATCCCCTTGAACCCGCCATTTGCGAGCTCGGGGCTACACACGGACCCTCATGTTCGCGAGAGGGTAGCGGCGGCGGCTTGTCGAGATGAGGCGGCCTTCCCGCAACCCTCCTCCAGCAAGAGGCGACCGGAGGATGCGGGTTCGAACCTGCCACACCGCCAGCAACTGCCAAAAAAGATGAGGAGAGCACTGCTGGTCCACGGGGGCAACAACAACAACGTCATCCCAGCCCCAAATATATGAGCTCCCCGGAAACAGTCCCAGACGCATCGTCGGAGAGCCCGCTAAAGGAGATCACCAGCAAGAGGTGGAATGGCGGTGAGGCTCCTGCTTCTGGGGCGGCGATCTCCCAACCTCCTTCGGCGAAAAGGACAGCTCGCGAGCGGGGGGGGGGGGGGGGGTGCCGAAACAACATCCCCTCTTCAACTTCGGGGGGCGGTGGAAGGACTTGGCGGGGGAGCCTATGGTGCAGTGGGATGAGCTGGCCCATCGGGTCTCCATCTCCACTCTGCATCCATCCTGGCATGACCGCGAGCCTGCCACCGGCCATGCTTATGCCCTCGGCTTCGGCCTATATGACCGCAAGGATGCCGAGGCCTACAAGAACATGACCATGCGGCAGCTCGGCCATGAGGGTCTACATGCCCACCTGAGGACAATGGAGCTCCACCACATGCTGACCTGCCCCAGCTTTGCCCTCAGCAATCAACTCCTAAAAGCCGAGCAGGCCCGCGATGTTGCCAAGGACAAGGTTGATGATCAGGCGAGTAGCTCGGCATAGCTGAGGGCCTCCTCGCCCAGGCCGCCGGCGGACTGGTAAGTATCAAGCTCTCTTCTTCTCTTTTACTTAGAAAATGTTGTGCTGCTGCTAACCTGATTTTCCCTTCACCAGGATGCCAAGGCCGCAGGGGAGCTGCGGGCTCGCAATGCCGAGCAAGGGGAGGAGATTGGTCAGCTACACGCCCGCTTTGCCGAGCTGGAGGGGGCGAACGCAAAGTTGAAAGAGGAGAATCAGCACCTCAACCACGAGGTCCGCCGCCAGGCGGAGATCTTCTTCCCGACAAGCGGCTCTGATCCTTCCCTCCCCTACAAGAGGTCGCGGATCTTTGGCGAGGCCGATATCGCCGAGAGGCTGCGAATTAACTCCATCCAGGCCGCCGAATGCACCCTCCAGATGATGAAGGATTCTGGAGTGCTGGTGGAGGGGTGAGAGGAGATCTCGGCCCGGGACCTGATGTCGAGCCTGTTCCCGGCGACGCCGCCCAGCGAGAAGGAAGATATCATGTACGCGCTATTCGGGAAAGGATACTAGGATCTGTCAGGCAAGGGAGGGGAGGACCGCGAATCTGACGGGGGGGGGGGGGGCGTTGGTGAGGCCTAAATGTATATAACATATAGTCTCGCCGAGGCGAGCTCAGCATGTAAATATTGTTACTTAATGAAAATTTATTTTTGATACCTTTTGCGCTCATCATAGCAATGCCATTTTACATATATTTTCTTTCTGGATTTCTCTGTCGTGCCCTTTTTCTTGCTCGCTCTTTCCCTAGTGGCCTCGCGGAGATAGATGCTTCAGATGATTCGGGAGCAGGCTGCTATCCGCCCTTGTCACGCCACCACAGCTCGCCCACGAGCCATCCAGGTTGAACTCAGAAACAATTCCTCTAAGTAAAACAGACAAATGGGTGAAGTGCCCTGACCTATCTCGCCTTCCTTCAGCGAGGTCCTAAGAGTGGCTCGCCACCCCCTTGCCGATGCCGAGCTGGATTTGGCGAGTCCAAACTCGCTTGTGCAGAACCTCTCCCCCTTATTCCTGTGCATTCGAAACTTCTTGGTCTTTACCTGGCAAGCTCAAGGCTGATACCATCGAGTGACTTCCTGCCCTGCAAGCTAGGTGATAGCCTGGCAGCAGGATATGCTCGAGGTCTAAGGATTATACCGAGTGACTTCCTGCACTGCCAGCTCGGTGAGAGCCTGACAGAGGGATCTGCTCAGGGTCTAAGGCTGATACCATCGAGTGACTTCCTGCCCTGCCAGCTAGGTGAGCCTAACAGCGGGATCTTCTCGAGGTCGAAGGATGATACTGAGTGACTTCCTGCCCTGCCAGTTAGGTGAGAGCATGACAGCGGGATCTGCTCGGGGTCCAAGACTGATACCATCGAGTGACTTCCTGCCCTGCCAACTAAGTGAGAGCCTGACAGCGGGATCCGCTCAAGGTCTAAGGATGACACCGAGTGACTTCCTGCCCTATCAGCAAGGTGAGAGCCTGACAGCGGGATCTGCTCGGGTTCCAAGGCTGATAACATTGAGTGACTTCCTACCCTGCCAGCTAGGTGAGTGCCTGACAGCGAGATCTGCTCGAGATCTAAGGATGACACCGAGTGACTTCCTACCCTGCCAGCTAGGCGAGAGCCTGACAGCGGGATCTGCTCGGGGTCCAAAGCTGATAGCATCGAGTGACTTCCTGCCCTGCCAGCTAGGTGAGCCTGACAGTGGGATCTGCTCGAGGTCGAAGGATGACACCAAGTGACTTCCTGCCCTGCCAGCTAGGTGAGAGCCTGACAGCGGGATCTGTTCGGGGTCCAAGGTTGATACCATCGAGTGACATCCTGCCCTGCCAGCTAGGTGAGCCAGACAGCGGGATCTGCTCGAGGTCGAAGGATAACACCGAGTGACTTCCTGCCCTGCCAGATAGGTGAGAGCCTGACAGTAGGATCTGCTCGGGGTCCAAGGCCGATACCATCGAGTGACTTCCTGCCCTGCCTGCTAGGTGAGCCTGACAGCGGGATCTGCTCGAGGTCGAAGGATGACACCGAGTGACTTCCTGCCCTGCCAGCTAGGTGAGAGCCTGACAGCAGGATCTGCTCGGGGTCCAAGGCTGATACCATCGAGTGACCTCCTGCCCTGCTAGCTAGGTAAGCCTGACAGCGGGATCTGCTCGAGGTCGAAGGATGACACCGAGTGACTTCCTACCCTGCCAGCTAGGGGAGAGCCTAACATCAGGATCTACTCGGGGTCCAAACACATTCTATTTCTTTATGCAAGCTAGCTGTGACAGTATTGAAGCGTTAAAAAATTTTATTAGAATCAAGGTATCTCTTAAATATTTTAGGGAAAAACGTTTTAAGTCGTCACCACTCCAGGTGATACTCAGGGTCTCTCCCTCCACATTTTGGAGTCGATAACATCCTGATTTTAAAGCCTCCTTTATAATAAACGGTCCTTCCCAGCTGGGGTTGAGATTCCCTACGGATACTGACCTCCCTGCTGCATCCACCTTCTTTAGTACCAAGTCCCATTCCACAAACTGTTTGACTCTGACATGCTTGTCAAAGTACTTGGCCATTCTCCTTTTCACCTCTTCCTGTCGGATGGTGGAAAGGTCCCTCAGCTCTTCCACCATGTCAAGGGAGACCGTCAGCTCTTCCTCGTTCTCGGCTTGCCATTCTTCCCTGCCTTCCCCTGCTGCGACAACCCGAGGCATTTGAATTTCGAATTCCACGGGGAGCACTGCCTCGCACCTATGGGAGAGATTAAAGGGGGTCTCTCCTGTAGCTGTGTTAGGGGTGGTTCTTAGAGCCCAGAGAACCGCGGGAAGCTGCTCCACCCAGCTCCCCTTCAAATTCTCCACTTTCTTCTTGAGGAGGTTGACGATGATCTTGTTCGCGGCCTCCATATACCCATTGCTCCTGGGGTGATGGACCGAGGCGAACCTGAGGTCGATCCCGAGCTGCCCACAAAAACTGATAAACTCTGCGCTGGCGAACTGAGGCCCGGTATGCGTGACGATGGCCTGGGGCAGCCCGTGGCGGCAGATGATCTCCCCCCAAACGAAACTCCTGATGACCTGGGATGTCACCTTGGCCAGCGCCTTCACGTCCATCCACTTGGATAAGTAATCAATCATCACTAGCAGGAACCTTCTCTGCCCACTGACCTGGGGGAATAGTCCGACCAAATCCATCCCCCAAATGGCAAAGGGCCAGGGGGCAGTGATACTTTTGAGCCGTTGAGCTGCTTGTAATTGGAGAGGGGCGAAAAGCTGGCATTTGTAGCATCTCCTTACAAACTTAGTTGCATCGCAGCCCAGGGTAGGCCAGAAATAACCTTGCCTGACGATCATCCCCTCCACGGTCCGACTCCCGGAGTGACTCCCACATTCTCCGGAGTGGACCTCTTCCAAGATCCTTTGTACTTCACCCTCGGCCACACAGCGAGCCAACATCCCCGAAAGGGTCTTTCTGTACAACTGTCCATCCCGGAGGAGGTAGTACGCTGATTTGTACATGAGTTTCTTTCTGTCTACCCCCTGTGGATACTCTCCCGTGGAGAGGAAGGTTGTGACCGAATCCATCCACAAGGGTCGTTGATCTATCTTCATGAGCTCTCCCTCTTCGATGGAAGGGCGGAACAAGTCAGTGATGGTACCCCCACCTGGGGACCATGCTTTGCTAGTTGGTCGACCTGCTCATTTTCTTCACTAGGCACGTGTCGCATGGAGAAGGTTTGGAAAGAGCCTTTGGCCCCCTTCACTTTGGCTAAGTATAACCGTAGGGTTGGCTCCCTTGCCTCAAACTCCCTGTTGATCTGGGAAGCTATTACCATGGATTCGGTAAGGACCTCCACGTCCAACACCCCCAGCTCCCTGGCTAGCCGCAACCCTGCTATCACGGCCTCATACTCGGCCTGATTGTTGGTGATGGGAAAGTGCACCACCACCATCTGCTTAATTCTAGTTCCTTCGGGGCTCTCCAAGATCACCCCTACTCCTAGGGAATGTCTCCCCGAGGCATCATCTGCTTTTACCTTCCAAGAGGTCGGATGAGTGAGCTCTTCCTCTGCCACTTCAACCACATAATCTGCCAAGAAATCGGCCATTGCCTGAGCTTTGATCAAGAGGCGGGGAACGAAAGAGACGTCAAACACACTCAACTCCACCGACCACTTGGCCAGCCTGCCTGAATGCTCCATCCCCTCAAAGATGTTGAGGAGGGGATGGTCAGTCACAACTCGGATTGAGTGTGCCTGGAAATAGGGTCGCAGCCTTCGGGCTAAGATAACCAGGGCGAAGGTCAACTTCTCCAAAATCGGGTACTGGAGCTCGGCCTTCCTCAGGACCCGACTCACATAATATATGTGGAGCTGCTTCTTCCCCCCTTCTTGAACTAGTACGGAACTCAGGGCCTCCGCCCCGACCCCGAGATACAAAAACAGATCGTCCCCCTCCTTTGGCCCTTGGAGCAGCGGGGCCCTGGTCAATTGTATTTTGAGGGCCTGGAATGCCTCCTCGCACTCCCTGATCCACTCGAATTCTTCACCCCCCCCCCCCTAAGTGTTTTGAAGAAGGGGGAGCACTTCTCCCCTACCCGGGAGAGGAACCTACTCAACCCTGCCAGCTTCCCCATCAGCCGTTGGACCTCCGTAGTATTCCTTGGCGACCCCAGCTCTAAGATAGCTTTGACCTGATCAGTATTTGGCTCGACCCCTGCAGGGGTGAGGAGGTGTCCAAAGAACTTTCCCCTGCTAGCCCCGAAGATACATTTTAGGGGATTCAACCGCATCTTGTATCTACGCAGGGCGGAAAAGGTCTCTTCTAGATCCTGGAGGTGAGAGTCCATGTCCTGGTTCTTTACATAAGAGCATCAACGTACACCTACAAGTTTCTCCCATTCTGTTCTTTGAAGACCATGTCCATCATCTTTTGATAGGTTGCCCCTGCGTTCTTCAGCCTGAAGGACATCGTCTTGTAACAGTAGCATCCATCCCCCGTGATGAACGAGGCGTCCTTGATGTCCAGGGGGTGCATCCTGATTTAATGATAACCAAAAAAAGCATCTAGAAAACTCAGTACAGAAAAACCAACGGCTGAGTCAACCAGCTCGTCGATCCGAGGCAAAGGATAACAGTCCTTAGGACAAGCTTTATTAAGTAAAGAGAAATCGATACACATTCTCCACTGGCCGTCTCCCTTCTTGACCATGATCACATTGGAGACCCAGGTGGGGTATTGGATCTCGGACACGAAGCCGGTCTTGAGGAGTTTCGCCACCTCCTCCCTGATGGGCTCCGCTAGCTTGTCCACGATGGACCTCTTCTTTTGCTGAACGGGGCGTGTTCCCGGATCCAAGTTGAGGCGGTGGCAAGCCACATCTGCGTCAACCCCCGACATCTCCGTGGAGCTCCATGCGAAGATGTCCATGTTTTTTTGGATGCACTCCAGCATCCTGCCTTGATCCTCCAGGGTCAGCCCCCCGCTGACGCGTACCTTCTCCACTTTGCCTTCACGGGTGAGGACCTCTAGCTCCACCACCTCTTTCGCAGCCTCTAGCCTGGACTGCTCCTCCCATTTTTCAACATCTCTCCCCTCTGGGACGTGGACCTCCGCCTCCACCTCTTCCTCCATGGCCATCACTTCGGCCAACTCCTCCCGATCTCCCCCTCCCCTGGCTTCAACACAGCTCTCCACCTCCAGCTCCTCCCTGCCAACTTCCTGCTCCACCTCCCCCATCCTTCGCTCCATCTCCTCAGCTCCCTCCTGCCAAGATATGGAGTTCATGGCAGTGACATAGCATTCCTGAGCCACCTTGGGGTCCCCCTGACCCTGACCTGAATCCCCTCAGCATTGAACTTCAAGCACTGATTGAATGATGAGGGGACGCAGCGGAAGGTGCTGATAAGGGGCCTTCCAAAAATGGCGCTGTAGCTACTGGGGGCATCCACAATGACGAACCTGCAATTCCTGGACTGCCCCCCCTAGGGTAACATGGATGTCTTCTCCCCCCTCCACTTCCTTCCTTTCCCCTGAGATTCCAAACAGGGGCCCATCTGAGGCCAACACCCTCTTCGCCTCCACCTTCATCGCGTCGAATGCCTTTTTGAAAATGATGTTGACGGAGCTTCTGTTATCCACGAGGATCCTAGCGACCATAAAATTTTTGATGGCTTTCTGGATGACCAGCGCATCGCAAAATGGATCCGCATGATCCGGCATATTGCTTATGGAGAATATGATCCTCTCTTCCGGTGCTGGGGCTTAGGACGTGGAGCCAACGCTCCGGCGATACATGGTGTGGAGGCTCGCCCTCCGGGAGGCCTCTACTCCCACCCCCCCATAGATCGCCCCGATCCCTCCTCGGGTTCCCACATCTACCCGGTCTTTGCAATAGTCCTCCTCTACCCGAGGTAGGACCTCGTATATCCTTACTTTCCGCCGCCCCTGCTGCTGCTGTTGCTCCATGCTTCCCCTTATCTCGAGGAACTCCTGGCATGTGGCTGTGTCGTGCCCCTCTTCATGATGGAAGTCGCAGTAGGGCATCTCCACCCTAACCTCTCTTCTCTTCCTTCTTACTACTCTCCTCCTCTCCCCTATGGCTATGGCCATATCCTCTTCTTGATCGGGGATTCGAGGCCTCTGGGCCTGTCTCTGGCCTGGGGGGTGGAATTGATCTTGCCCCCCGGTGGTAATCCCTTCCTTGATACCCTCTCTACGGACCCTGTCCTTGCCACTTGGGCCTCCAGCCTAGCCAACGGTCAGGCTACTGACGCCCCCACCTGGACTGCTGCTAGCCCTGGAGCTGCCTCTACTCCCTCTGCCTGAGCTCTCCTCTCCTCCTGGCCACTTCCTCCTCTTGACTCCTTCTCCTCTTCTGTGGCCCACCTGGCCAACTTCCGGGCGAAATTCGGGTTTGACGCCTCCCATTCGACTTCTCTTGTCGCCCTCTCCATCAGCTCCTCATAGGAGAGGGGGTATTCTTTTCAGCTCCATTCTGAAGAAACCTTGCTGTAGGTCCCGGGTGAAGGCCATCATTAGACTATGGCCCGACATCTCCTAGACCTGGGTGACCTCCTCCTGAAACTGGTCCAAGTAGCTCCCCAACTTCTCATTCACTCCTTGCTTGATGTGAAACAGGGACTCCGACTCTTTCTTCCTCCTCTTTGAAGTAGTGAACCTCAGCATGAACCCCTGGCGTAGGTCCTCAAAGCAGTAGATAGAGCTGACTGACAGCTGATGGAACCACTCCCTCGTCTTCTCCTTGAGGGTGATGGCGAAGAGTCAGCATTTGAAACCATCTGACATCTGCCGGATCGAGACCACGTCCTCAAACCACTGGACGTGTTGGACCAGGTCTCCCTTCTCGGTATAGTAGGACATCTCGGGTTCCCTGAACCCCTCTGGAACTGGAGCTGAAGAGACCAACTCGCTGAAGGGGCTGCCTCCCCCCACTGGGCGAGCTAGCGCATCTCGCGTGCTCAGCTCACCGAGCCGGCCACCTCCTGCCGAACCGGGGAACAGCATGCGACCAGGGAGCTCGCACCCCCGGCCCTCCACGACGACCTCCTTCCCAGCTCGCCTGCCCGGGGCATCCTCGCCCAGAGACGGGACGGCGGCGTTCGGGACAGTTGGAGTCGAGCACTCGGCCCGCGTGCCGAGTGCGCACTTGAAGAGGCTTAGAATCTCGCTCCTGAAATCTTCGAACATCCCCACCATGGCGAGAGGCGGGGGGGGGGGGGGGGGGGGTGGCGAGTCCGACCTATCAGATCCCGGCCCTCCTGTCATCAAACTTGCTGAAGACTTTTCTATGCTGATCATGTTCCACGCTCACCACAACAATATGTTGAAACCGATTTCTCGGTCTCCTGTGTAGTTCACCCTCGGGGAAGGGGTGATCACGCACCTACTTCGCTCCTGCAAGCAAAACAACAAGGAAAATAGGAAAGAACTGACCCAAGGGCTCGGCGGGAGGTCTCACCACACAATCGGAAGATCTTAGAGCGCTTCTCCTCCTTAGCCAAAGGTCGAGCTTAGGTACCCTCAAAAAGCACTAGAAAGCTGGAGCAAGAGAGCGCAGAAAACGTGCCTGCTGGGGTACCCCTTGGGTCTTATTTATAGATTTCAGAATCTGAACTGCCAATAACCAAACTAGACTGACCTGAAATTACCAAAATACACTCGGCTGGGTCTACAAATAGCCAAACTCCGTTGTTTTGAAGGGCTATGGGCACACCGGCGGGGGCAAAATAGAAAAAAGTACCTCATAGACCTGGGCGAGTCGGAGAGCTCGGCCACCTCGGCGGATCAGCTCGCTCGATATTGCTGAGCTCCTTTGCGCGAGCGCGACCTGGGACGGTGAGATCTCCAGTCGATAGGCCTCCAATAGTCGAACTCAGGTCGAAAAATCCTGGCTTAGTTGGCGAATGCCGAGCTCGTGGTTGGTGACTACCGAGCTTGCGTTCGACGATTGTCGATCTTCGGTCGACGATTGTCGATCTTTGGTCGATGAATGCCGATCTTCGGTCGACGATTGCCGAGCTCGCCCGCTGCCTCCAGGTTTTCCTGCCAAGCTCGCCTGCTGCCTGGGCGATCTGCGCCGGCCGACCTCGCTCCTGATGACCCTACTCGCCGAACATGGGGTTGTACAATGATAGCCATTGCAGACGTCATCGAGTCAAACTTACATGTAGCCGTTGCAGGAAAGCTGCGGTGGCACCGAAAGATGTTTTGTCCTTTTCTGAAGGTGGTGGGGCTCATCAATCCTTGGCTGGAGCCCACACTTAATTATGTCGTTGATTCAAATCAACGCATATAAAAGGAAAAAGAAAAGGGATTAGGGCAACAATGAGCAACGGAACAAACGCAAAAAAGAGAAAAGTAAATTAAAGGCGGTTGGAAATCTTCTCCATCAAACTTGAAACCTAAAGTCTAGCAGAGGTAGCCAAAAGGAAAAGGGAGATAGCAGAATCCATTTACAAGATTCAGCAAGATAGTTCTCTCAAGAACAAAGAAGCTGTTTAATCCACTCAACAACAGATAGTTGTTCACCTTTGCAGCAAGAGAAAAGTTAGCTATAAAAGAAGACTTATCCCTTCTACAACAAGATAGCTTGACTGATATCTGCTCAGTCCAACAGAGTAGACTCAGAGATTTATCTCTGAGTTAGTTATTTTATTTTTCTTATAATCTTGTATCTATTTCCTGTAGGATTCAGTTTATCTGAATCTGAGTGTAGGGCACTTTGTTCCTGAATGGTAGGTGAATAATTTGTCACTGAGGTAGGTGCCCTGTTGGGGGCATTGAGGTAGGATCCAAAAGTGGATCTGAGTTACTGGAAGGCTTAACAGCCAGAGGCAGGAGATTGTTGCCCTCTATGATAGGATCCAAGTGTGGATCTGAGGTAGGGCTGTCCTCCCAGCCTGAGTGTAGGGCATTTTGAATGAGGAAGGTGACTGAAAAGTCACTGAGCTGTAGATGACAAGTGTGTCACTGAGTTGTAGGACTTGTAGGAGGCTGAGTTGTAGGTACTTGGATCGGTACTGAGTGTAGGTGTGTTGCAGCACACTGAGAGTAGGGTTGTGTGCCTGAAGCTGTAGGGATAAAGAGCCTGAGTTGTAGGCCTTAGAAATAAGGCTGAGGTAGGTGATCAGTGGATCACTGAGTTGTAGGAGCTCTGCAGGGCTCTGAGGTAATAACCATTGTGGTTCTGAGATTGGGTTCTTAAGTGAACCTGTGTGTAAGGCTGTGGGCCTAAGGTGTAATATCTAAGAAGCATATTGGTGGATTTTGTGCCTTGTCCAACAAATAAGTTGGAAAGGTGGGAGGGAAAGTGGATATACCCAATTGGGGAACCACTATAAATTATTGTGTATTTATTGTGTGCTTGTTTTCTTTATTTTTGCAGGACTTAAGGACAAGCTCTATATAGATTAGTTATAAATCAGCAAAAGAAGTTATAAAACTTCAAAGTCCTATTCACCCCCCACCCCCTCTAGGTGATTAGCTAACCTTCAGTTAAGCAACTTTTAAGTGATATCAGAGCGTGGTTACTCAAAAAGGATTTAACAATCTGGGTATTCCTACAAGGTTAGCTACAAGTAAAAATAATGGGGTCTGGTGTAAACTATAAGGAACTGGGGGCCATGAAGTTACCAATCTACAGAAAGGAGGGGTTTGGCTTCTGGAAGGAAAGGGCCAGGCTATTCATGGAAGCCGCTGACCCTAGGATCTACATCACAGTTAGAGAGGGACCTTTCATCCCTATAAAGATCTCAGTTATGGATGCCAACATCCAGACTCTTAAGTTTTATGAAGAAATGAACAAAAATGAGCTCAACCTTGCCTCCATGGACAAGAGAGCTCAAAATATCATTGCCAGTACAGTAAATGATTCTACTTTCCAGAATCTAGTGCACTGAAAGACCTCCAAGGAGATGTGGGACACTCTAGTTGTGTTCATGGACGGTTCAGAAGAGGTGAGGGATGACAAAAAATCCATGCTCAACCAGGAGTATGAGGCCTTCAGACAAGGAAAGTCTGAGGGCATTGCTGAAAGTTTTGAAAGATTTTTCAGAACTGTTAATGAACTGAGAACATATGGAAGGGTCTTCAGCATCTATGAGCTGAATGACAAATTTCTCAAGTCCCTCACAAAGGATTGGGACACAAAGATTTGTGTCATCAAGGAGATGGGCAAGCTAGCTAACACGCCACCTCCAACACTGTTTGGAAAGCTTTTATATTATAAGATGCAGCTTGCAGCAAGGAAGGAAGAAGAAGAGAAGAGCAGTAAGTCACAGAGTATAGAGAAATCTGTGGCCTTTAGAGCTGATGCTTCAACCAGAAGTAGAAGGAAGATATCTCCAGTCAGGAGAACTGCTGGGTTAGAATCTAAGAGCTCAAGGTCCAGCTCCACTGACAACATAACATCTGATGAGGACCTTGCTGCCTTATCCAGGTAATTCCAGAAATTCGTAAAGAAGGGGCATTGGAAGAACAGAAGGCTATCCTCCTCCTCACATCACAGAGGGAAATCCTCTAAGGAGGACAGGTATGCTCCAAACTCAAATAAACAATCTTACTTTAATATTATCTATTTTTACTGTAGCAAACCTGGGCATGTAGTTGCTGACTGCCCAGTGTAGAGGAAAGAAGAAGGATTGAAGAAGCACCACAAGGAAAAGAAGAAAGAGAAGTCCCTTGTGGCCAAGAAGGAAAAGACCTGGTCTGACTCCTCCTCCTCCAGGTCAGACAGTGAAGAAGAAGAAGACTACATTGGGCTAATAGTTGTTGATGAAGAAGAACCTGAAGAATTCCCTGCTACTAGAATAGGGATCAGGGCCCCTCTGTCTCACCCAGATAGTGACTAAGAGGTGGATGAAGATGAAGAAGAAGATGCTCAATGCCATGAATTTATGGCAATGACAGATGAAGAAAGCAGCCAGGATCTGCTTGGTCAGACTCAGAGTAGTTCAAGTACCAATTCTCTTAAATGGTACTTGGCAGTGGATGTTCCAGGCACATGACTGGAACAAAGGAGCTATTGAAGGAATACACTCCAGTAAAGATTGGACCCAAGGTCATCTTTGGAGGCTCTGACAAAGGGATAACCAGAGGCTATGGTAATATCTCAAATGACATAATCACTATCACAAAGATAGATTATGTGGAGGGGTTGCAACACAACCTCATAAGCATAAGTCAACAATGTGATCTTGGTTATGACATTTCCGTCCACAAGGATAAGTGCCACATCAAATGGTTAAGTGACCAAAGTGTCATCTTAACAGGCAGTAGGAGTAGGAATGTCTATTGCTTAAACTTTTCCTGCTTAGATAATAGTTCCCCAATATGCCTAGTTGGAAATGACAAAGTCTCATATTGTGTCCAATGGCACAAGAGACTGGCTCATTTGAATTATAAGACCATTGGTCATCTCTTCAGTGATGAGATTGTAAGGAATGGTCCCAAAATATAATGCTCCAAGGAGGGTATCTGTGCTGCTTGCCAAAAAGGTAAGCAGACTAAGACCTCCTTCAAGAGAATTAGGTCCAAGGACTCAGTGAGATGCTTGTATCTCATGCATATGGACTTGTTTGGTCCTAAGCTTGTTCATAGTCTAGGTAGGAAAGTCTACACCATTGTGGTGGTTGATGACTATTCCAAGTTTACTTGGGTGTTCTTCCTTAGGAGAAAGGTTGAAACCCTTGAAATATTCATGAATTTTGTTAGGCAAATTCAGAATGAGCATGCATGCTATGTGGTAAAAATAAGAAGTGACCATGGAATTGAGTTTTAGTCTGCTGCCTTGACTACATTCTGTGAAGAGCAAGAGATTCATCAAGAATTCTCCTCTCCAAGAAAGCACCAGCAAAATGGAAAGCTGAGAGAAAAAACAAGACTCTTATAGAAGCTGGGACAACATTATTTAGTGACACTTCTCTCCCTGAATACTTTTGGGTTGATGCAGTTAATATTGTATGTCATGTGCTCAATAGGGCTTATGTCACCAAATGTCACAAGAAGACTCCCTATGAGATCTTGAAGGGCAGAAAACCAAATATATCGTATTTAAGGATCTTTGGTTGCAATTGTTTCATCCAGAACAATGGTAAGTCAAAAGTGTCTAAGTTTACTGCCAAATCCCATGAGGGAATCTTTATTGGGTACAATAATAATAGTAGGGCATATAGAGTCTATAACTTAACAAATCAAGTTGTAGAAGAATCAATCCATGTTGTGTTTAGTGAGTCATGCATGATTAACAGTCAGCTGTCAAGCTCTTTGTCTTTCTCTACAGGTACAGAAGCAATGATGGAAAAGCTCTCCATCATAGATAAAGTCCCAGCTTTGTAAGAAGACTGTGAAGAGGGATACTATCTAGAGGAAGCACGAGATAGTCAAGCTGGAAATGAAGACCAACCTGCTGAAGAAAATGGTAATCAGCAGGAAGCAGACAGACTTCCCCCAATAGTCAGATATCAGAGAGATCAGCCTCATGATCAGATAATAGGTGAGACCAATCAAGGTGTATAGACCAGAAGCAGAAGTCTCAATACAGCTCTCTATTCCATCTTCCTGTCACAAGAAGAGCCCAAGAACTTTGAAGAATAAAATCAAGACCAATTCTGGATTGGTGCAATGCAAGAAGAACTGAACCAGTTCAAAAGTTGCAATGTCTGGAAGCTGATTATCAGACCAGATGGACATAATGTCATTGGAGTCAAGTGGATTTTCAGAAATAAACTTGATGAAAATAGCATTGTAATCAAGAATAAAGCTAGACTGGGGGCAAAAGGGTAAATATATGAAGAGGGGATTGATTATGATCGGATTTTTGCCCAGTTGCTAGGTTGGAAGCAATCAGACTGTTCCTTGCATTTGCAATCTTCCAAGGATTCAAGGTTTTCCAGATGGATGTCAAGTCTGCCTTCCTAAACGAAGACTTGAAGGAAGAGGTTTATGTAGAGCAGCATCCAGATTTTATAGATTCTAACTCACCTACTATTGTCTATATACTTAGAAAAGCTCTTTATGGGCTCAAGCAAGCCCAAGAGCATGTTATGAGACATTGTCTACCTTCCTCATTGAGAACAAATTCTCAAGGGGGAAGATAGACAAGACCCTATTCCTAAGAGAATCTAAGGGCAATATTATCCTAGTCTAGATTTATGTTAATGACATAATATTTGGCTCTACTGATGACAACCTCTACAAGAAGTTTGCAAAACTTATGCAGGGGAAGTTTGAGATGCGTAGTATGGGTGAATTAAAGTTTTTCTTGGGACTACAAGTAAAACATACTGATGATGGTCTATCCATATCCGAGTCAATGTTCACCAGGGAGATAATCAAGAAATATGGCATGGAGAATGCTTCCACTATAAGAACTCCCATGAGCTCAAGTATGCCAAGAGGAAAAGATGATCCAGGGAAGCTTGTTGATCAAACTATGTATAGAGGTATAGTTGGCTGCCTTCTCTGCCTCACTACAAGTAGGCCTGACATTATGTATGCAACATGTGTCTGTGCTAGGTATCAGGCATGTCCTAAAGAGTCTCACTATACTGCTGTGAAAAGAATCTTGAGATATCTTAAGGGCACCCCAGATCTTGTCCTATGGTACCCCAGGAATGGGGAATTTGAACTAACAGGCTATTTTCAGATGCAGATTTTATAGGCTACAAGGAGGACAGGAAGAGCACTTCTGGCTCCTGTCAATTTCTAGGTAGAAGGCTTGTCTCGTGGAGCAGCAAGAAACAGACAAGTGTTGCAATATCAACAGCAGAGTCTGAGCATATTTTTGCTGGAAGCTGCTGTGCTCAATTGTTGTAGATCCAACATCAACTTCAGGACTATAATATTCAGATAAGTAGAACTCCACTCTTTTGTGATTCTACTAATGTAATTTCTATAGATAGGGATCCTGTCTCCCATAGCAGAACTAAGCATATAGAAATTAAGTATCATTTCATTAGAGAATATATGGAAAGGGAAGACATCTCCCTTGAGTTTGTCTCCACAGATAAGCAAGTGGCTGATATCTTCACCAAGCCACTAGATAAAGTCAAGTTCAACACCTTCAAATTTGAATTGGGTATGTTGAATCTTGTATAGCTTCAATTCTCTATTCTACCATATGCTGCGCTGGTTATTTTGCAGGTAGAACATGCTCTTCCTCCAGATTATGAAGAAAGTGTGCAACTGTTGAGGGGGAGCTAGCCCAACAGAATATGAGGGGAGCTGAATTGGATTGAGTCAAAGTGGTAGATCTACTCCAGACGGATAGGGGGAGAAAAACCCCACAGATTGCTCCATATTGCAGAAGTCAAAAGGGGGGCGGAAAGAGTCAAAGAAAGTCAAGGAGCTGGAGAAATATGTATGCATGGCGGCATGCCAGGGGGAGTAAGTAATTCTCCATAGGCTGGAGAAATATGGTAACATTTCTATACTAATGTACAAGTTTTTCTATGATGAATATTCTGTGTTGTCAATGACTTGTATTCTTTTGACTTCTTCAAATAGGGGGAGATTGTTGGGTTTATTGATCCCAATATCCCAGATTTGTAAGAAGTCAATGACATACACACATAATGTATTTGATGTGTGCTTTAGTTCATGCATGTAGGTAGTCCATGATTAGATAGCTGAAGAAAAATGAGTTTGGTGGTAAACTCAAATTTCTTTGAACTCAGCTTACAGTTCGTCGAGCTCAGCTTACAGATCATCGAGCTCAGCTCAACTTTCCTTGGGATAAACTCAAGAGCTCAGTATTCAAAGTTCGTCGAGCTCATTTTATATTTTGTCGAGCTCAGCACAAATATCGTCGAACTCAGCTTAACACATGTCAAGGTAAAAGCCAGAAAAATTGACTAAGGCAAAAAACACTAAGACCGCTGAGAAGATCAAAGTTCATCGAGCTCAGCACAAAGATCGTCGAACGCAGCTAAAGCCAGAAAACTGTCTAAGGCAAAAGGCGTCGAGATAGCTGAGAAAGTTTAGAATAAAGCGTTGAGTCCGCTGAGAAGAAAGCGTTGAGACTGCTGAGAAGAAAAGTGCTGAGATAGAAGGTTGTCTCAGCAGTTAAGAGCAAAGCACTGAGACCGCTGAGAAGAAGGCGCTGAGACAAATGCTTGTCTCAGCTGTTAAGAAGAAAGCATTGAGACAAAAGCTTATTGCAGCTATTATCTAGGAACTGCTGAGACCGCTGAGAAAGAACCGCTGAGACAAATCCAGAGAAAATTCACAAGTCCAGAAGTGCTGAGAGCCAAGACAGATGGCGTTGAGTGAATTAACATCACTCAATGCTTTATAAATTTCTGGAAAATTTTCTAAGTCCGAATGGTGATGACCATTGCTGACGTCATCGAAGTAAAACTTACATGTAGCCATTGTGGGAAAGCTGCGATGGCATCGAAAGATGTTTTGTCCTTTTCTGAAGGTGGTGGGGCTCACCAATCCTTGGTTGGGGCCGACAATTATGTCGTTGATTCAAATCAGCGCATATAAAAAGGAAGAAAGAAAAGTGATTAGGGTAACAACGAGCAACAGAACAAATGCAGAAAAGAGAAAAGTAAATTAGAGGCGGTTGGAAATCTTCTCCATCAAGCTTGAAAGCTAAAGTCCAATAGAGGTAGCCAAAAGGCAAAGGAAGATAGCTAAAGACATTTACAAGATTCAGCAAGATAGTTCTCCCAAGAACAAAGAAGCTATTTAATCCACTCAACAGCAGATAGCTGCTCACCTGTGCAGCAAGAGAAAAGTAAGCTATAGAAGAAGACTCATCCCTTCTATAGCAAGATAGCTGGACTGATATCTACTCAGTCTAGAAGAGAAGACTCAGAGATTTATCTCTGAGTCAGTTATTTTACTTTTCTTATAGTCTTGTATCTATTTCCTGTAGGATTCAATTTATATGAATCTGAGTGTAGGGCACTTTATGCCTGAGTGGTAGGTGACTAATTAGTCACTGAGATAGGTGCCCTATTGGGGGCACTAAGGTAGGATCCAAAAGTGGATCTGAGTTGCTGGAAGGCTTAACAGCCTGAGGCAGAAGAGTGTTGCTCTCTGTGGTTGGATCCAAGTGTAGATCTGAGGTAGGGTTGTCCTCCCAGCTTGAGTGTAAGGCATTGTTCCTGAGGTTGTTGACTGGAGAGTCATTAAGCTGTAGGTGACAAGTGTGTCACTGAGTCATAGGCCTTAGAGGAGGCTGAGCTGTAGGTACCTGGAAGGGTACTGAGTGTATGTGTGCTGCAGCACACTGAGAGTAGGGCTGTGTGCCTTAAGCTGTATGGCTGAAGAGACTGAGT
Organism: Platanthera guangdongensis; assembly: GCA_039583875.1. Classification (NCBI taxonomy): domain Eukaryota; kingdom Viridiplantae; phylum Streptophyta; class Magnoliopsida; order Asparagales; family Orchidaceae; genus Platanthera; species Platanthera guangdongensis. The sequence goes on along the minus strand of CM077167.1, from coordinate 118,378,630 downwards.
TGTAGGCCTTAGAAATAAGGCTGAGGTAGGTGATCAGTGGATCACTGAGCTGTGTGAGCTCTACAGGGCTCTGAGGTAGGAACATTTATGGTTCTGAGTTTGGGTTCTTAAGTGAACCTGTGTGTAAGACTGAGGTCCTGAGGTGTAAGCTCTGAGGAGCATATTTGTGGAGTTTGTGCCATGTCCAACAAATAAGTTGGAAAGGTGTAAGGGAAAGTGGATGTACCCAATTGGGAAACCACTGTAAATTCTTATGTGTTTGTTGTGTGCTTGTTTTCTTTTTTATTGCAGGACTTAAGGACAAGCTCTAGATAGATTATTTATAAATCAGCAAAAGAAGTTATAAAACTTAAAAGACCTATTCACCCCCCCCCCCTCTAGGTTATTAACCGTTGGAATTTTCTTTCATTTTTTTGCAACTATCTGATGTTTGCAAGGGAGTAGCCGTTAGAATTAACTTCATTTACCTGTGATCATATTGATTGCTTTGAGATTTTCGCAGATTTAGTCGAATTTGTGTCTCGTGGAAGATCCCTCTGTGGAGTCTCATAGGATGACGCTCTTGATCATCTGCAGTACTTTCGTGAAGTTTGCAACACACTCAATTACGAAAAGGAGAAGTTGGATTGGGTCAAGAAGTGATTATTCACATTTTCACTTGTTGGAAAGGCAAGGATATGGTATCGAGAATTCCTAACTGACCCGATTGTATCATGGAGCAGGGTTGAAGAAGAGTTTTTAAAGAAATTCTTCCCCCGCGAGCGACTATGGGAGTTGCAAAATGAGCTGCTTCTATTTTCGCAACGGGATGGTGAACAACTGATAGAAGCCTGGGAGAGATATTAAAAATAGCAAAATATCTGTTTTGGGAATAGTCTGTCTGAAGCAGCACAACTTCAAATGTTCTAATTTGGGGTTTCGACTCAGTACAGACACTACTTTGATTTTGCTGCAGGAGGATCCTTGTTTAGTAAGAGATGTGTAGAAGCATGGGAGATAATTAACAAAATATCGCGGAACAGTGGAATGTGGTGCACATCTGTGGAGAAATTTGAGGAGGTCAGTTCGATTGGAGCATGGAATATTGGGAAGGAAGAACCCTCTCAAGAACTCACCGAAGAGAAATTCTGCAAATTCACTGAATGCTTTCTGCAATGCTTGGAAGTTTACAGTGAGGCATTCAAGAAATTTCAATCTATGGTGGCAAGTGTTATAGCTGCCATCATCGCAATTTTATAGTTGTCCACAGAAACTGTGAATGGAATGCAACTTCGGAGTGGAAAGTCAACCGCAATTAGTATGCCTCAGTTGGAGTCATCAGAAAGGCAGTGTAAAGAACCCATTGAACAACCGAACGCCAAAGATCGCAATAAGACTCAACCTTCAGATGTTGTAACTCTAGTTGCAGACATGATTTACCCCCATTTTACTCATCGATTCAAGGATAGGAGGAAGGAAAAACAATTTGTGAAATTCCAAGAAATGATGAAAGGAGTGCAGGTGAACATTCCGCTAGTTGACGCTCTTATCCAAATTCCACGGTATACAAAAATATCTAAAGGATCTGCTAGTGCAGAGGAAATGGTTAGAGAGTGCTAATATGATTTCAAATATGGGAGATGGAGTCATATTTTCTATGGAGCATTGGCCCACGAAGTTAAAGGATCCAGGGACTTACATGATTCCTTGCACGATTGGGAATTCCGGATGTCATCGTGCATTATGTGATTCTGGGGCCTCTATCAATTTGATGCCTCTCTACCTCTTCTTGGAACTGGGAATGGGAACTTTGAAGCATACCAACATTACAATTCAGTTAGCTGACCGATCAAGGAAGAATCCCATGGGGATGGTTGAGGATCTCAGCGTTGCAGTTAATGGACTGGTTTTCCCGGCTGACTTCATTGTTATGGACATCTCTCCAGATTCTGAATCACCTCTTATTCTGGGAAGACCATTCCTAGCCACGGCACAAGCGATCATTGATGTCGAGAAGGGTATGCTAACGTTGCGCGTCGGAAATTCCATAACCTCATTTGATATGTATAAAGCCGCAAGGAAGGATTTCTATGAGTAGAAGGAAGACATAGAATTCATCAGCAGCACTATCCATGAACCCCTTCCTCTATTATCAGCCGACGACTTTGAGGAGTTTCAGTGGGACATAGATGGAATGGAAATCAATCAGATTGAACACTACCCAAAACAAATTCCTGAGAGTATATCTGCTGAACATCATCAATCTCACCCAAACTTTCCTCTAAAACCTCTTCCACCGGCATTAAAGTATGTATTTTTGGGAGAAAATCTGACGTACCCGGTAATAATTTCAGCGTTGCTTTCTCCTGAGGAAGAGGATCGTCTCGGTGGTGTTCTACGGTCACATAAAAGTGCTTTCGGATGGAATATACAAGATCTGAAGGGAATTAGCCCAACTATCTGCATGCACAAAATCCTATTAGATGAAGCGTCAAGCCTTCTACACAACCACAACGACGGTTGAACCCTAAGATACAAGAGGTAGTGCAGTAAGAAGTGATCAAGCTATTGGATGCTGGAATCATCTACCCCATTAGAGACAGCAAATGGGTAAGTCCTATTCATGTAGTGCCAAAAAAAGGGGGAAATCACGGTGGTATAATATGAATGCAGTTAACTGCTCCCTACCAGGACGATCACCGGATGAAGAGTGTGTATTGATTACATGGAGCTCAATGAGGCTATGCGCAAAGACCATTTCCCACTTCCGTTCATTGATCAAATGTTGGAAAGGCTTTCCAGAAAGAAATATTATTGCTTCCTTGACAAATACTCAGGGTACAACCAAATTTTCATCGACCCTGAGGATCAAGAAAAAACAGCATTCACCTGCCCTGCTGGCACATTCGCATTCAAGAGGATGCCTTTCGGACTCTGCAATGCTCCTGAGACCTTTCAACAATGCATGTTGGTTATCTTCCACGACATGGTTGGGAAGTTTTTAGATGTTTTTATGGACGACTTTACTCTTTTTGGTGTTGATTTTGATGCGTGTTTGGAGAACCTCGCAACCATTCTGAAATGTTGTGAAGACACCAATCTAGTGCTGAATTGGGAGAAATGACATTTCATGGTAGAGAAGGGTATAGTCCTTAGACATGAAGTGTCAAGCATGGGTATGGCAGTGAATCAAGCTAAAGTTGAAGTCATCAAGAAACTGCCTCTTCCAACTTCTGTGAAAGGGATCCGTAGCGTCTTAGGGAATACCGGATTTTACCGGCGCTTCATTAAATACTTTTCCTCTATCTGAAACCGCTGAGCAATCTTCTTGGTAAGGATGTGTTATTCAAATTTGACGAAAATTGCTTGCAAGCTTTTTCCAAATTGAAGAGCTGCTTGACTAGTGCCCCAGTTCTCACGTCCCCGGATTGGACATTACCATTCGAAGTGATGTGCGACGCGAGTGATTTCGCTGTCGAAGCAGTCTTGGGATAGAAGAAGAATAAGGTTTTACACACAATTTATTATGCAAGTCGTACTTTGAATGATGCTCAACGGAACTACACCACTACTGAGAAAGAACTATTAGCAGTGGTTTTCTCATTGGAGAGATTTCACCCCTACCTAGTGTTATTGAAAGTCGTGGTATACACCGATCATGTCGCTCTTAAGTACCTCATGCAGAAAAGGATGCAAAGCCACGACTCATCTGATTGATTTTAATGCTACAAGAGTACGAGTTGGAAGTACAAGACAAGAAGGGAGTTGAGAATGTTATTGCAGACCATCTATCACAGTTGGAAACGCATGACACTTCACAACATGAAGACTCTATAATTTCCGACTCATTTCCCGATAAGACTCTTCTCTCTTTAACAACAGAACATGGTAAGGCTCCCTGGTTTGCTGACTTAGCTAACTTCCTTACATGAGAAAAATTGCATCACAATCTTTCCTTCTAGAAGAAGAAGAAGTTTCTCTCGGATGCTAAGTACTACTTCTGGGAGGATCCGCTGTTGTTCTGTACTTGTACAGACGACATCATCAGAAGGTGTGTCCCGAAATCTGGACAAGGATCGATTCTTCAGCACTATCACAATCGTGAGGTAGGTGGCCACATGGGAGAGGCTAGGACAACACATAAGGTTCTATAATGCGGGTTCTACTGGCCAACTCTGTTCAGAGACGCTTACATTCATGTGAAGGAATGCAATGAATGTCAACGGCTAGGAATATCTGCAGAAAAGATGAAATGCCCCTCAACAATATGTTAGTTTGTGATCCTTTTGATATTTGGGGTACTGATTTTATGGGGCCCTTTCCTCCATCATTTGGAAAAATATATATTCTCGTGGCGGTTGATTATGTCTCGAAATGGGTGGAAGCTGAAGCAGTAGCCGCCAATGATGGCCGCACCGTGCTGCAATTCTTGCACAAGCACATTTTTTACAAGATTTAGAGCCCCGCGCTCTATCATCTCGGACGGTGGAAGCCATTTCTGCAACTGATAGTTCTCAACTCTCTTGAAGCGATTTGGAGTTTGTTATAGGGTCATTTTGGCCTATCATCCACAAACATGTGGACAAGTGGAAGTTTCTAATAGGGAATTGAAAAGGATTCTAGAAAAGTCTATTCTTGGGAATAGAAGGGATTGGGCAAAGAGAGTAGATGAAGCATTATGGGCATACAAGACCGCTTATAACACCCCTATTGGAATTTCCCCATACCAACTTGTTTTTGGCAAATCATGTCACCTGCCGGTGGAGTTAGAACACAAGGCTCTATGGGCGACCAAACTTCTGAATATGGATCTCGCCACAGTTGCGAAAGAGAGGTTGGCGAAACTAAATGAACTGGATGAATTCAGGTTACTCGCTTATGAGAATGCAAATAACTACAAGGAGCGAACTAAGCGATGGCATGACCGACATATAGTACCTAAGGATTTCAAGGTCGGAGACAAGGTCCTTTTATACAACTCTCGCTTGAAACTATTTCCTGGCAAGTTGAAGTCAAGATGGAGCAGACCTTTCATAGTGAGCGGAGTGTCACCATTTGGAGCGATTGAAGTTAATGGTGAAAAGCTAGGGACATTCAACGTTAATGGACAAAGGCTGAAGCACTATGTTCAAGGGGAGACTGTAGATCAAGGACAAGTTATAGACTTAAAGAACATTGCCGAAGATGTCACTTGAATCATACTATCAATTAATTAGTTCAAATAATCTGTTTTGTAATATAAACTAAATCTTATTTTATTATTGAGAGCATGGTAAAGAAAAAGGGCTTATGGGAGACAACCCAAGTAAGACAACTTGGTCCTGTTTTGTGTGATGTGTTTCTTTTTATATGTGTATTTATATTTTCTTATTTTGTGTGGGATCTCTAATTCGCAGGTGCTTGAAATGTTTGAAGTGCAGCAGACCAGCCATTATCGGACAAGCTCGCAGCACAACTGGTATGCTCAGTTTTGAGCATAGGTAGTCCTTACCCCTAACTCTTTATATTATTTGGAATGGTTAGTTTTATGAGTTGTCGCATTTAAGTCTGGAGGGAGAGCATGCATGTGGTCACTACACGAGCACACATTTTATAGCATACCAGTTATTATTTATTTATTTCATAATCACTATAGCACACACTGAATCATCCACTTGAGCGCGATCTTATCCACGCGAGCGGCTCGAGTCAAATGCATTGCTTGTGTTTAAACTTTAAACTAGTGGTGCTGTCTTAGGATTTTAGGATAGAGTAGTGTGAAACTCGTGCAATGCTCCTAATCAAGTACTCATGGTCTGTGCAGACATAGTATAGATTTAATTTTTCTTTATGCTCGTAGATTTATACTTTTTCTGCAGATGTAAATATTGTTTGTACTACTCAAAAATGTTGAATCTCGTGAAATAGAACGGTAGTGTAGGGATGTGTGTAGCAGTCAATAGACTCATTTTGCTCAAGTCGGGAGGAAGGGTCATCTTTCTCGGTGTCTAAGAACTTGCCCTAAGATACTCTCGAAGCATTGGTGCATGGTTAGTCAAGCATGAGCGTGATGTAGGCCATCAATTTGGCTAGTTTGAGCCTTGTTTACCTTGTCCTAGCTGCTAACCGTTGCAAGCCAAGTTTGTGCATACACTCCTTTGATTCAGCTCCACCTTCATTCACCAAAGCCTAAATCCAATCATCCAATAGCAACCAAATCCATGAGCTAAAGTAAATTTAATATTTTGATGAGCTGTGATGTGTGTAATTCTAGTGATGTGGTAGATGAATACAAGAATGTTTACTTGCTAAAAAAATTGGGGATTGCAAAAGATAAAAAATGAGAGAATTGAAAGAAAAAAAATCTAAAAAGAATTACAATGAGTAATGGAATCCCCATCTAGTTTATCATGATATTGGTCGGGTTAGGTCGTGTACACACCCGAGTTTCAATCTAGGTCTGGGAGTGTGTCACACGTGCAATTCTGAGGGGCTGTATTAGTTTAGCTTGTAGTTTTCTCACTTGGGTTGTGTGTAGCATCCATGTTTATCTTTGACTACCAAACCTTAGCCCGTGCCCCATGATTATGCTAAACTCCTATGGATTCATGCTTGAGACGAGCTAGTATCGTGGAGATAGTGTGAACGGGCAAGTGTATGATCCTCGACATTGATGGATTTCTTTGGAGGTGATCCTAAGCCCCGGTCTTGGGCAATGCTCACCTGAGTGGCCTGTCTACTTTCTTCCTACATATGACCAAACGATTCTCCAGAATTCCAATTTTTAGCAGATACAATATTTATTTAAACCTGTCGAAAAGTATAAATTTTGTAGTATAATTAAAAAGTTTATATATTATATTTTCTATGCCCATGATATATTTGATTTCTCTCAATACTGTATTTTGAAATTACTAAGCCAACAAACTATTTTCTAGTCCACGGAGTGATGATTTGCACGGGACAAGCAAATGTTTAAATCTGGGGATGTGATGAGTCCAAGTTATACACATATTTTTGGACTCATCTAAGCTAGTTTTCTCGTTGATGCACTACACTTTAGATCCATAATTGTTCATATTTGTTATTATGTCCATACCTTGTTAAGTGCACTTTTGGCCCGTTTTTAGTGTGAATCCGTAGTTATTATACTTTTTCTCTACTTGGTGTTTTTCTGTGTCTGGAGAATGTGGAATGCCCATTTCGATTGCTCTTCTATTTTTGCTGCAGGTACAAATGTCGTGTGTGTTCCGGGATTGTTTGGGAATGTTTTTCGCATAAGGGCCACTGATCGTGTGTTTTTCTACGCGCACAGTTAGTGGACTCCTTAGCGCACGACTGTTGGTCTTGTGTGGTCTGTTCATCGAACCCCAAACGGTACAAAAATATTGTGCACGATCATTGGATCTATAGCCCACGACCACTGGTTATGAGCCACTAATCATGCGGACTATTCTCCATTTTTCCAAGTTCTGGCTGGGGCAATCGCATGATCATTAGACATAGTGCGCATGATCTCTAGTCGTGCGCCACTGCTCATGCGCATATATATTAATTTTTTTGTCCAGCTACAGGTTTCTCTGGAGTAGAGCGCACGATCATCAACCATCAGTGCGCACGACCACCAGTTGTGCGCCACTGATCGTGCGCTCTGATTTTATACTGCTGTATTTAATCCCGTGCTCCGCGAATTAGGGCAGAATGCTTTTCATTTTCCGCCCCGCTACTGCGCACGAAGCGCCCTTTTTCACCTCCACAGGTCCTCCACCCATCTCCACCCTCCGGGATGCTTTCTACGGCGATGTTAAGCCATCTTCGACCCTTCGGAGAGTTTCTGGCCACCAGCTGTGTGCAATAGAGATCTTTCGGTACTACTCATTTGGGTAAAAGGGAGAAAGGATTGAAGGAAAGGGAAGAAGATGGAGGAAGTCAAGTGGATTGACAACCCGTTTACCTCCGGACGCAACCAACGGTCTGAGCCGAGAAGTGGGCTGATAACCCACCATTTCAGTGAAGAACCACAACTAGGCTTTCCCCCTATCGGTTTATTATACCTCTTCTCATAGTGAAGTGTATTCTTAAGCTTGTAATGAACCTGAACTTACTATTATTTGTCTATGAATGAAGTTTGTTTGGGATAGTTACATCTTCTTTGTTAGCAGTGATGCACTTGCCTCCATTAACATCCACTCCACTCGCGCACTAGGACCAGTCTAGCAAAGGCTAGTGTTGGTAGTTGAAGAGGTGATTGCGACCCTCACTTTTCGCACGTATGCTCACTCCATCCGCTTGCTCTCCGTCCAGTCGCCTCACGAAGCACGACATAGCGGCCTGCACAAGTTCCATCCACCAAGCGAAGCGGTGCTTACGACCCCCATTAGTTCTCTTTTTGTTTTGTTAGTATTAGGAATCAAAAACCAACCTCCTTTGTTGTTTTGTTTGGCTCGTAGTAACGATCTTTTTGCGATGCTATCACGATACCCAACCTGCATTCCCTCGAAATCGACATTCGGGGAAACTATTCCCAAAATTATTACTTGACAACGACCGGTGCACTTGCTAACGCATCATGTGCGCGCTTGACCATCCCGAGAGCTAAGACGGTCCAAGAATTTCGCCCCGACTGGGACGTCGAGTTGGTTTGCAACAAGATTATAATATATGAAGTCATTAAAATATAAAATGAGATAAGTGCATAATTAACAATTTTGAATGTTTTTCCAAAAGACAACTTTTCCTTTTAATATTATTTGTTATATGTATTTATGTATATATATATATATATATATATATATATATATATATATATATATATATATATATACAAAAAAGAATGGGTGATCATGCCACATAACTCTAAGTCCTGCCGATTAAAATCTGGCCTTTAATTTCACTCTGAAATCTGTCTCAACTGCCCATTTAGTGGTATGACCATGGCATACCAAGGTATGACATGGTCTGCCAATAAAAAACACCAAATTCCCAAACCTAAAAACTAATGATATCTCGATCATTATTTGTCCCCCTCCCCACCCCCCGTTGTTAGTTGCACACTGAATGGTTGCCGCCAGAGGCTCTCGCGGTCTGCCAGGAGACCACAAGCGGGGTCGCAGGTCCCAGGCGAACTCGTCGGGGTAGTCTGACAGGGCCACCGACGGCAATAGCCCTGACCTAGAGGCCCATATTTGGGCCTCATGGGCAGGACCATCGTCGGCGGTGGCCCCACCCTCTTGTCATCGAACAACCCCTGAAGGGTTCGCCAGACAACGGCGAAGCCACCGGTGGTCTCCAGTCAGGCCATCGGCGGCTCCGCTATTGGCTGAGGCGTGAATCACGCTGTCTCACGCCCAGTTTTATTTATTATTTCAATTTTTAATTTAATAATCTATTAAATTATATCTATTCAAAAACTAAATTATATTATATTAAAATATATATTACAAAATACCAAGATATTTAAAAAATATATTTAATTTTTTTAAAAAAAAAGTGTTGAAAATGGTGAAGTGAAAGTGAGTGATTTGTCAACCTGGGCGACCTGTCCGCACAGACTATGCGGATAGGAATGGAAGATATCCAGGTCGGCAGAGCTGTTGTAGACGATTTGTTTTTTGGCATCCTGGGCGGTCTGTTCGTGCAGTCTATGCGAACAGAGGCGGCTGCCTGCCAGGCCGGCTTATACTCAGCTTGTAGTTGGATCCCAGAATGTAACCAGGTGGATAACGACTCTATCCGTAGAGTCCGAGAAGAAGCGGACTGGACTTGAGCTCGGCAGACCAGCTTGGCAGAAGATTTTTCTTGCTCTGGAGGTGCGGCTAACGGAAGCCGCGGAGGTCGCCAATTAGTGCGGATAGGTGTTGGAGTTCACTGGGATTGGCGGACTGGATTCATTGTCTAACAGTAAGTGCGGACTGGCCCTTTTGGCCGGAGAAGTGGACTTGGTTCTAAATGTAACGCCCCCGATTTTTCTGCGATTATTTAATTCTCTTTGGGCGTTACGTTGACGCGTTTCCGGCATGTGCCGTTTGTTAGAGCGTGGTCTTAGCTCTTTTGATGCCTTGTGTGGTTATTGGTAGCCTTTTTTGCAAGATCTCTTAACAAGCCGGGTCTATTTTTGTGACCGGTGAGGCCTCTCGGGGGATGCTTGTGTTTTGGCTTCGGGTAGTGATAACCCGAATTTTGATCGTCGAAAGTTGATTTCGACTTCACCGTTATGTTCGTAGCATAGGTAATTAGCTACGGTGTGAATTTTGTCGGATTCCGAGGTGGTTCGGTTTTCGCATCGTTTTGTTGTGTTGATAATAATAATGCAAATAATTAATTAATGAAACTTGAATTGAATCCAGAGGCGGTAGGGCTGATTAGACGCGTCCATGCATTTATATATAAAGCCTTAGACAAAATCTAGACTTTTCATTGTCTCCTTTCTTGGGGTTATAACCTTCGCCTGTTGAGAGGAAGTAAAACCGCCAACCCTGCTACCCTTCAGACGCCGATTCTGGGAGCGTTAGTGGATGGAATTCGATTCTGAAAGCGGATTTGGAGTGTTCTCACCTAGCCCTTCATTCCTACGATAAGAGATTCAATTTTTATGGTTTTCTAGGGGACTCGGAATTTTTTTTAGTTTGAACCTTTTCCGTAATTAAAACTTTAGATCTTGTTTAGGTACTGTTGCGGCTGGAGCCGAGAGAGAGAGAGAGGAAGGGTTGTGCAAGTTAAATCGCTGGTATTTGAGGCAAGTGGTGCTCCTACCCTTGCCAAGTTTTCTTCTCCTTTTCATGGTCATATTTGCCTTAATTTTTCCTTGTTTTCCGAAGATTAATATTTTACTCTGTTTTTCCGTCAAAAGCATGTGAATCATTAACCATTATGGCCCTTTATGTTTCTGTTTGTATTCTCTCAAGTTCTTAAACTCAAATCTTAGGCTGGAGTACTGTAGTCTTGTTTGTTTTTATCAAATTATTCCATGTTAATCATTCAAAGTGTTCCCTGTTAAAACCTCTGTTTGGGTAGTATCTAGCCTTTCCAACTTAGAATTTAATAGTAGTGAGATTTCATACTTATATTACCAGTAATAGGTTTGAATTAGGCTAAGAAGTTTGGTCGGGAACAAAGTTGGAGGTACAGGAATGCTGTACTCTCCATGCAGCCAATTCGACGACCTCTGGTTGCTTGAGATCGACGAGGATCGTCGACCTGAGTTCGATGATGATCGTCGAACTGAGATCGACGATCTCTAGTTTCTTGAGATCGACGAGGATTGTCGACCTGGGCTCGACGATGATCGTCGAACTGAGATCGATGATCTCTGTTTGCCTGAGTTCGGCGAGGATCATCGAGCTGAGTTCGACAAGGATCGTCGAACTGAGTTGGAAGATTTTCTGTAGCCTGCGTTTATCGCAAAATCGTCGAACGGAATTCAACTATTTCCTTTGGCCTGCGTTTATCGGAAAATAGTCCAACATCATTCGACGATTTTTCCCGTGACCTTTGTTCGACGAAAGGAAAATGGTCGAACGGCGTTCGACGATATTTTTTTCCTTTGGCTTGTATTCTAAGATTTCCTGTGGTCTACGTTTAACGACAAATCATCGAACGGAGTTCGACGATTTGCCGTGTCCTGTGTTCGACGAAAATCGTCGAGTTGCGTTCGACGATTTTCCTGCGTTCGACGATTTTGTTCCAGCGCTCGACGAAAATCATCGAGCTGAGTTCGACGATTCCTGTAGGCAGAAATTTTTTCTCTTTTCAATTACTTTTCTTCCCGAGTGATTAACTCCTAGGGAAAATGTCTTGTCAGCCTTTCATTCTTCCTTTGTTTTGAGGGCCGAATCGTTGGTTATGGTAGGTAGTGGTACTTTGACGCTCTAAAGGAGCGGGATGTTTTTTGTGCGAGTCGTGGCCGCCACTTTTAGTCCCAAGTACGGGCTGGGTATTGCTGTGGCCGTCACCCTTTTTATCCCAGGTACGGGCTGGGTTTGTGGTGATTTTTGTGCTGACACAGTGAATTTTCTTTTGGAACTGTTTGGCTTGGGGACTATTTTTGGTCACCAACTCAGCTCCATTTTGTTTACTACTGCCATTAACTCACAAATTATGGTTGTTAGGTGTTTCCTCCGGGTAGAATGCAGCATATTGTGGCAAGTTTTCCTTGTCTTTTTCCTTGTAACCTCTGCAGGATTTGAGCAGGGCTTGGTGTTGTTACATGGTACTTGGTGTACTTTTGGTTTACTTTGGACAGTATTCGCTTTTACTGTCTTGTTTACTTACCCTCTTTATTCCATTTTAATTTAATGCCCTAATTCAGATTTTCTTGATTTACTTGCTGAGGTGTTCTTTTCTTTTCTGAATGCCTCAGGTTCTGATTAGTAGCCGGGTAGACGGCTAGATTGTTGTGGTGTTGCTGATGATCCCTTGAGTTGTAGGGATCTCTCTCTTGGTTATTGTGAGGTAGTTTTTCTGCTTTTCTTACAGAGATACATACTTGCTAGTTGGTTCGTGTCAGTTTCTTGGCGCCCACTGGTAGTTTTACCTTATGATGCTAGATATGTTTCTTTTACTGCTACCTTTTTTGGAGATAGTTTACTTGCTCTTGGGAAGATTTATGCTAGGTTGCTAGTTATTTTTAAACCTAAAAATACTATTACTATTGTATTTCATGATCAGCATGTTTTATAAAGCTCATACACTACTTTCCAAGCAACATAAAAAGATCGTTTTCCTACTTATAGTATATTATAAATCTATTGTCTTGCATAGTATAAGTTGACCTCGGGGGTCACTTATGCACTCTCATAGGATGTCAAAAATAAATTAAGTTTTTTTTTGCTGCGTATAAATATAGTTTTTAAACTGTGGAGTAGATGATCCACTGAGCTGAGGGATACGGCCCTTAAAATTATATCTAATTTTCTAATCATTAAACTTATGAGTTTTTCATAGTCTAGTTAGATGGTGTTCTCCTGAGCGTCGACAGTTATCCCCTGCTCGACGTGGCATCACGACGCGTGTTTTCTCATACTCTGATACTTCTTAAATTTGGAGAAAATGCGGGTTGTGATAGTTCGTATCAGAGGCAGGTTGCTTGACAATTTATCGGGCAACCTTTCCTTATAGGTATTAGGTGTTTAGCATCATATCATATACACACCGATATGTCATCAACACGTCTTGGCTGAAGCACGAACACTACACTCATAGCATAACATGAAGTATACGGGGCATATTATGTATTATGGGATACATAATATGTGTCTGTATATGGATCCACCAAAGGGGCAACATGTGAGGGTTATGTAGTATGGGATACATAACCTCACCACATGAATGCGACTAGCACATTTCTTTTTTGTTGCATGGGAATGTTATGTAGTATGGGATGCATAACATTTTCATGCGTATGTCACTCATGACATGCATTAGGGCCTTTTTAGAATGCATAACACAATCATGCATAGCATAACATTGCATAAGCACAACGTGCCAAGCTAAAGATTTGTAGGATGACATATGTACACACATGGTTTTTTAAATCAGGAAAAGAATATAAATTCATGCATTCCCGATCTAGGAACAAGAGTTAGATGATGGTGGTTAACCATCCTAGGTTAGACATAACATCATTTTCGTTTAAATAAACTCCCAGAGCAAGTTTAGCAGTTTTAAGATCATATTTATGTATGCATTGTCTGTACTTGTAGTTAGTTCCAACTATTGTACCAGGATTTGACTAATGTTGATATGGTTTTAGGATGGCGAGACGTCCTTCGACCAGGTCAACTCCCCTATCTGAGGGTAAGACTTCTGGAGCGCAGAGTGATGCGGTTATCGAGAGCTTGTGGTTGAGCAACGATACCTTGACCAGACAGTTGGTGGAGATGCAGGTCCAGATCCAGTCTCTGGCGGCAGTTGTGGCAGGACAAACTCAGGGAGTGCAGGACCCTGCAGGGGGGTCAGCTTCCCCTCCCCCTCCTGCTTCCCTAAGACCTCCAGTGGTGGTGCCGGCGGAGATGGCCTTCATTTCTCAATTTCAGAGACTTAGCCCTCCTATATATGATGGGAAGGCAGATTTCATGGTTATAGATGATTGGCTGATCTCCACGGAGGAGATGTTCTTGTACTCCGGTGTTGCAGATGGTTAGAGAGTGATGATAGCCGCTTATCAGTTAAAGGGTTTGGCTAAGAGCTGGTGGCTTAGGGAAAAGGAGAGCTTGGTGGCCGGTTGCTCTTGGGGATTGTTCAAGAAGATGTTGTTGAGGAAGTTCTTGCCTTCGGTCGAGCGTGACCGACTTATGAACGACTTCCTTCACCTGAAGTAGAGGCAACTCACGGTCAATGAGTATGAGGTAGAGTTCAGCAAGTCGAGCCGGTTTGCCCCTGGAGTAGTGAGTGTTGAAGCAGATCGAGTCAAGCGGTTTCTTGGTGGCTTGAGGAGCAAGGTTCAGCAGTTAGCCAGTGCTTATGGGTCAGTGACTTATGCAGGAGTTGTGGAGGCTACTCTGAAAGTGGAGGCAATTGAGACCGCAAAGAGCAGAGGCCAACAAATGAGGAAGGATAAGAGGAAGTCTGCGGAAGAGAAGAACCCCCAGGTACTTGATGCTGCTTCAGGAAAGAAGAGCAAGGTGGTGTGTAGCTTCTGTGGTCGTTCAGGCCATCCGGTTGAGAGGTGTTTCAAAAAGGTGGGAGCTCAGAGGAAGGAGCAGGTTCATGCCATTCAAGGTGCTCCTAGGAAGGATGTTTCCTATGATGTTTGCAAGCGACTCGGGCATGATGCTGCCCAGTGCTGGTCCAAGGATAAGGTCTGCTTTCAGTGTGACCAGAAGGGCCATATCAAGGCTGGGTGTCCTCAGGTCCAGCCTTTTCTTCAGGCAGTTCCAATTCAGGCTTTACCTCCGCCGCAGCGTGTGGACAAGGGCAAAGGGAAGCTGAACATGATCTCTTCCGAGGAGGCTCAAGCTTCGACTCAGGTCATCTCAGGTTAGTCATTTTTCCTAGCCTAAAAGTTTTATTTGCTAGCATGGTTATAGTTTTGTTTTGGTAGTGCCTTAGTTGCTTATGTACTCCTATAGGGAAATTTAAGGCGAAGAACCGCTGGGCACGTGTTCTGTTCGACTCTGGCGCTACCCACTCATTTGTGGCTAGAGCTTTTGTAGAGCGGTATCGGTTGATTCTAGATCAAGTTCGTGATACCTTCCGCATCAAGTTCCCTTCTGGTGAATCTGTCTTGTCAGATTTGGGTATTCTGGATTGCCCTATTTTGTTGGGGGACTTTCTTGCGAAGGCAGACTTGAAGATGACTGATCTAAAGGATTTTGATGTTATTCTGAGCATGGACTGGTTATCTAGGTATGATGCGGTTATTCAGTACAAAGGGAAGCGCTTGGACTTCATTAAGGACAATGGTCAGCCTGGAAGTGTGTATGCTGATCTGTGCCAGGATTCTCCTATTATTTATGCGGTATGTGCTCAAAAGCTGTTTCATTTTGACTGTTTTGCTTGTTTAGTCACGGTGGTTGGGACTGTTGTTAGTGTACTGCGCTTGGAGGAGATTCCTGTTGTTCGTGGTTTTTCTGATGTTTTTCCTGATGACCTACCTGGTCTTCCCCAGAGCGGGATGTTGAGTTTGTGATTGATTTGGAACCAGGTACGCGTCCTATTGCTAAGGCGCCGTATCGGATGGCCCCTCGTGAGTTGGAGGAGTTGCGAGTCCAATTGCATGAGTTGTTGGCTAAAGGTTTTATCAGGCCGAGTTCGTCGCCTTGGGGTGCTCCTGTTCTATTTGTGAAGAAGAAAGATGGGTCGATGAGGCTGTGCATTGACTATAGGGAGCTGAAAAAAGTTACCATAAAGAACAGGTACCCTCTGTCGAGGATCGATGATTTATTTGATCAGTTGCATTGTAGCACGGTGTTTTCCAAGATCGACCTTCGTTCAGGCTATCATCAGCTCAGGATCCGTGAGTCGGACATTCCACGGACTGCTTTCAGGTTGATACATGGGCATTTCGAATTTCTGGTTATGTCGTTTGGTTTGACCAATGCGCCATCAGCATTCATGGACATGATGAACCGGGTGTTCAAGGATTTTCTAGACAAGTTCGTGGTGGTATTCATTGATGATGTGTTGATCTACTCTCGCAGTGCGGAGGAGCATGAGCAGCATCTGCGATTGGTTTTATCTGCTTTGAGAGACCATCAGTTATTCGCCAAGCTGAGTAAATGTGAATTCTAGTTGTCCCAGGTTTCCTTCCTGGGTCATGTGGTGAACAAAATGGCATTTCTGTTGACCTAGAAAAGATTTCTGTAGTGATGGATTGGCATAGGCCGAGCACACCCAAGGAGATTAGGAGCTTCTTGGGGTTGGTCGGCTATTACAGGAGATTCGTGGAAGGCTTTTCTACACTGGCAGCGCCCTTGACCAAGCTGACGTAGAAGAATGCAGCGTTCATTTGGAACGAGAAATGCGAGGAGGCTTTTCTGGAGCTGAAGAGCAGGTTTTGTTCTGCTCCTGTTTTGGCATTGCCTACGGAGGGCATGGACTATGATGTGTATGTGGATGCCTCGCATGTTGGACTCGGAGGTGTGTTGACGCAAGAAGGGAAGGTGATAGCGTATGGGTCGAGGCAATTGAAGACTCATGAGAGGAACTACCCTACGCATGATCTTGAGTTCGCAGCAGTGATCTTTGCCCTGAGCCGGAAGATGGGGAAGATCTTTAATCTCACCGCCGATAGTTTAGTGGAAGAGTTCCTCCTGATGGATATTTCTATGGAACGCTATGACATGCAGAGCAGTTTGGCAGTGGCAGAGCCGTCTTGGATTGCACTTACCAGGTTGCACCAGAAGGATGATCCAGATCTTCTGCACTTGTACCTCGGGACTGAGAGAGGGGAGTTGCCAGATTTTTCTATTGATGATGCAGGTACTTTGAAGTACCGCAACAGGTTTTGCATTCCCGCTGTTGGAGGCATCAGGGGTATGATTTGCAGAGAGGCTCATGGATCCAGTGTTGCCTACCATCCCGGATCTACAAAGGTGTATCATGAATTGAAGCAGATTTCCTGGTGGTATGGGATGAAGGGTGATATAGCCCGATTTGTTGCTGAATGCCACACTTGCAAGCATGTGAAGGCCGATCATGGAAGGCCTGGTGGCAAGTTGACTCCGTTGGAGATCCTTACTTGGAAGTGGGAAAGTATTTCTATGGACTTCATTACGGGCTTGCCGAGATCTCCTAGATGTTTTGATTCTGTTTGGGTGATAGTGGACAGACTGACGAAGTGGGCTCACTTTGTGCCGTACAAGATTGATTATCCGATGAAAAAGATTGCGGAGCTGTATTTGAATGAGGTCATCAGATTGCACGGGGTACCAGTTAGTATCATTTCGGATCGGGACTCCCGTTTTACATCTCGCTTCTGAAGGAGTCTACAAGAGGGTTTGGGTACATATTTGAGGTATTCTACAGCTTACCACCCACAGACCAATGGTCAGACTGAGTGACTGAACCAGATAGTTGAGGATATGATTAAGTGTTACATCTTGGACCACAGAGGAGCATAGGATGAGTGTTTACGGCTTATGGAATTCACATACAATAACAGTTACCAGGAGATCTTGCAAATGGCTCCGTTTGAAGCCATGTATAGGAGGCGCTGCAGAACTCCCATGTTTTGGACCGAGGTCGGTGAGAGGATCGTGCTGGGTCCGGATGCGCTCGAGGAAATGGAAGTCGCGGTGAAGCTTATTCGAGAAAAGCTTCATATTGCTCAGGAGAGATATGAGAAGAACCCCAACCGGTGTAGGTCTTGTAACACCCCGAAACTCTAAAGAGCGACGGGGGACGTTTTGGGCCAGTTTTGGGTTCTGGCAGGGGGCACGCGGCCTGGGACACAGGAGTGTCCCATGGCATGTCAGGCTTGTATCGACACTCAGCCGGCAAAGTAAACATTTTGCTCTCGACATTGTGTCGAGACTGGGCACACGGCCTGAGACACGGGTGTGTCTCAGGGTGTGTCGAGCCCGTGTCGACACTCAGCCCGCGAAGTCGACATTTTGCGCTCGACGAAGTGTCGAGACATGGCACACGGCTTGCAACACGGGCGTGTCACAGGGCGTGTCGACCCGTGTCGACACTCGTCCCGGGGTGTCGACACTTTCGGTCGACACTATGTCGAGACAAGGCGCACGGCCTCAGACACGGGCGTGTCCAAGGCCGTGTCGTGAGGTCGACGAACTTCACTCGACGAAGTGTCGAGTGTCGAGATTGTGAACACGGCCTGGAGCCCAGGCGTGTTCGAGTGGACACGGGTTAGGACACGGGCGTGTCCTAGAACCCGTGTAGTTCTCGAGCTATTTTCGGGATAAATCGATGGGGTACACGGCCGGCGACACGGTCGTGTCAGTCGGAACACGGGTGTCTCAGGTCGAACACGGGCGTGTTGGATGCCCGTGTGTTGTTCCAGGCGCGTCGATTTTGACGGCGAATGAGGCACACGGCCCTGGACACGGGCATGTGCCAGGTCGTGTTCGGTCCAGATTGGACATTTCAGTCCCAAATCAAAGCCATTCGTTTCTTTAATTGTTGATCCAACGGCTGGGGGTTGTTCCTGATGGGATATACCCGGGATTGGGCCTTAGAAACCCTCACATTTACTTGAGTGGTTATCTTTCTAAAGCTTAGAGAGAGAGGAGAGCCAAGGAAGGAAGAAGAAGCTTGATCCGGCCATTGGCGGAGCTTCGAAGCTCCAAATCGCGAGCCGACTCCGGATCCACGGAGGCAAAGAGAGTGCGGTGCTTTTTCATCCGCTTACTTTTCCATGGTGCCAAAGAAGAACGCTAGGGTAACGATCCTTTACTTGAGAATGTGAAGCTCTCCTTCTTTTTCATAGGAAGCCCTCTCTCGCGAGTTTGCGGTGAGTTGGAGGTATTCCTTCGGGTAGATATGTAAAGTCCCCGTTGTTTAGAGTCCATATTCGAGAACGGACATAGGCATGATGTGTGAAGCCTACACGGACATCTTGGTCTGGATCGGTGTTGTTGCATTGCATAAATGCCGGAGAAGACTCCGTGCGATTAGTTATTTTTCGGGTTTCCTACGCAGTAGATTGCAACAGGGAGCCTTGGGGATTAACCCAAAGGTGCACCCGGAAACCTGGGCGGCTGCGTGATCTTGCCAACTTGTGGGCCTTGGATCCATCTTGTACATAATTGGGTTATGAATTATTGTACATTCGATTCACGTGCTTCGGGGAAACTTAACTCGTGTCGATGATACCAAAAGTGTCATGACAAGTGAGCAACGGGTTGAGTGGAACCGTTCCTGCTTTATGCCGCGGGCATAGAGGCTGGGTCTTGCTGTCGATGACATTAACTTTGTCGTGACATAGGCTGTCGATGACATTAGCTTTGTCGTGACATAAGATGTTGATGACATTAACTTTGTCTTAACATTTGCCTAAAAGACCAAATTGCTCACGATATATTGCCGTCCTGGAGATGGTGGTGAGTTAGCAGCTTAGACTGCGATCACCAAGAATGTGCCCTGAGTGCACGGGGCATGTGGCCATGCATGCCAACGCCTGTGATGCAATGTATTTATACTCTGCTGGATTATGCTATTATAAATGCAGGGAAGGAGCATCGTTGCCCCGAGTTGGGGCGGGATCATTATAATTTGGTCAGCATTGCTGATCGTTGCCTTTGTTTGCCACAGTGCGGTGGTTTTGTTGCTTACAGGTGCAGCTGGACCAAGCGGTCAATAGCGGGCTAAAGCCCAATTTGCGAAGCCGGCCCTCGAAGACCTAATTGGGGTGTTTACTGCTTTTACTCATGTATGACCGGCCTGCGTGCCGTGGTTTGTAAATCATGTAATATTTAAGTAAACCATTTTGTAAGGCCTTAAAGCTTGTACTTGTGTATGTATACATTCCTATTTGGTATTAGTGGACATTCATGCTTTTGAGTTGGGTTCTTTATTGCAATTTATTAAACTGCTTCCGCTTGAATGCTCTGTGTAGGACGCAATGATTGGTTGGATGGTTTCCACGAGTAACCACCCAGTCTGTCTGTGGTATATGGCGTCGGGCCCCGGCCGGACCTACTGCTATATGCTATGCGACGGATAGGGGGTGTTACAATTTGGTAACAGAGGGAGGTTTCCATCCTCCTTCATATGAAACCATTAGAAGGATCGTTGAAGCTATGTTCGTTGTGATGGGTACACAGCTTGGAAGAAATGTACAACCCTGCGCCCCTGTTGTGGCTTCAACACTGAGTGGCGTGTTGGAGCAGATGACATTTGGTAGACCATCGGGGCAGCAGCTGAATATGCATTTAGTGCAGGGAGCGCACACAGTTGAGGAATATTTGCAAGCATTTCTTATGATAAGCCGCTACCCGTGCTTCGAGTTGGATAATGATCAAGCTACAGTCGATAGATTTTATAATGGCCTACGCGCCGAGTTACGAGTTCTACTGCTAAGACCAAAGTTACTGGGATTCCGAGCCTTGGTGGAATCAGCTAGATCTTTGGAGGCAGATTTGAGGAAGACTCTCCCGATTCCAGCGACCATAGTATCGAACTATGCAAGCCCCATAAGATTTGCATCCGGCGAAATGCTGGAGAAAGGGGCTACGACATCGACTAGCAAAGCTACTTACACATGTTTTACTTGTGGAAAGAAAGGGCACTTTGCCCATGACGGTTGGAAAGGTGCTCAGAAGGCCAAGAAAGCTATGTCAGGAGTAGTCGAGGACTTTAGTGCAAAGGAGACGACATTCAAAGTGTCGAACACCTCAAAGTCTGTATATCGAAAATGGTATAAGAAGCATAGGACTTTGGGTCCAGCTCCTTCTGGTGCTTTTGGGGTGACTACGGGTCGGAGCCCAGGCGCATGTTTCAACTGTGGGGAGCCGGGGCATTATGCCCGTGAGTGCTTAAAACCCTGGAGGAATCACGCCGTCGTGAGGACAGGTATGGTTTAAAGATAGTTTTGCCTTATATACTTGTCGTCATTGTGCATGTTAGCTTAGAACTACTTGTGCTAAGGTTTGTTCTGATTTTCGTTTATCCGGCAAAAGCATTATTCGTGTAAACGAAGCTTCGCATTCCTTTATTAGGAATTATATTGTGCGCGGGTAGAATTTGTTGCGCTTAGGTTTGTATGGGGAGTCAGGAGTTCCATTTGATAATGTCACTACCGCCGCTGGACGAGTTCGATGTTATATTTGGCATGGACTGGCTCTCAGAGCAGCAAGCCTATATCGATTGCGGTAGCAAGGAAATCAAGTTGGGAGCAAGTCATGAGATGACTTTACGGGCTTAAAGGGGTCGAGCAAGACGTTGATGTCTGCTCTTCAGGTGGTGAAGGCGGTTCATGCCAGCGCAGAGCTGTTCTTTACACTAGTGGAGGTTGCAAAGCTGAAGCCCGCGTTGGATAATATTTCAGTGGTATCGGAGTACCCTGATGTGTTCCCTATAGATCTCCCTGGAGCCCCGCCTCAACGGGAGATAGATTTTTACGATAGAGCTCGTACCAGGTGCAAAGCCTGTGTCACGCTCTCCATATCGGCTAGCATCTAAATAAATGGCGGAGCTGAAGGTTCAATTGCAAGAGTTGTTGGAGCAAGGGTATGTGCGTCCAAGTTGTTGGAGCTAACCGGTCCTTTTTGTTTAGAAGAAGGACGAGAGCTTGACACTCTGTATTGATTATCGGGAGGTAAACAAGATAACGGAAAAGAACAAGTACCCAATCCCAAGGATCGATGATCGTTGTGATCAGTTGGTCGGGTCGACAGTGTACTTGAGGTTGGATATCAAGTCTGGTTAATATCACCTGAGGATAGGGAGGCTGGTATTCCTAAGACAGTGTTCAGTACGAGATACGGGCATTACGAGGTTACTGTCATGCCGTTTGAGCTGACAAATGCGCCGTCAGTGTTCATGGATTCGGTGAACATGACCTGCGGGGAGTATGTGGACCATTTTGTGATCGTCTTCATTGACAATATTTCTGGTGTACTTACAAAGTGAGAAGGATCACATCAGGCGTCTTCATTTGGTGTTGGAGACGCTGAGGAGGAGTCAACTATACGCCAAGTTCTCCAAATGCGAGTCTTGGTTGCCCTTAGTGGCGTTCCTCGGTCATATAGTGAGTCGAGAGGGTATTGCAGTGGATCCGGCGAAGATTGTTGCGATACGGGAGTGGCCTGAGCTTTCTACGGTAGCGGGAGTCCGGAGCTTTCTGGGGCTTGCCGGCTATTATAGGCGCTTCGTAGAGAACTTCTCGCGGATATAGTTACCTCTCACTACTTTGACGAGGAAGGAGCAGGAGTTCATATGGACGCTGGAGTGCGCGCAAGCTTTTGATGAGTTGAAATGTCTGTTGACCACGGCGCCTGTGCTGAGTTCGCCGAGTGGGACCGAAGGCTATGAGATTTATAGCGATGCTTCGGGCAGCAGTTTGGGTTAGGTGCTACTGCAACACGGAAGTGTAATAGCTTATGGCTCGAGACAGCTAAAATTGCACAAGAGGAACTATCCGATCCATGACTTGGAGTTAGCGGCCGTGACTTTTGCCTTGAAGCTATGGAGGCATTATCGGTACGGTGTGAAGAATGATATCTACACCGATCATAAGAGACGGAAGTATTGTTTGATCAGAAAGATCTGAATATGCGGCAATATAGATGGATGGAGTTCCTGGGGGATTATATATTCAAGATCCACTACATGCCTGGTAAGGGAAATGCGGTTGCGGACGCGTTGAGTCGCCAAGACCCAGCTCAAGCCAATTGGCTATCGGTGCATGATGAGTGATTGGTGCGGGAGTTGGAGGCGTTGGAGATTGTTTGTGTAGATAAGCAATCAAGTGCTGAAGCAGTACTGAATTGGACTGAAGTCCAATATGCCCTGGCTGATGGGATTCGGCAGGCTTTGGATATGGATGTCCACATGAAGCAGTTCATGGTAGAGGCTCTGGATGGGTCAAATTCCCAATTCGTTGTGGAGGACGGATTGCTTTGGAAAGACGGTCGTCTATGCATCCCCAGTGTGGGTAGTTTGCGGGTGGAGTTGTTGTACGAGGCACACCATACCAAGTACTCGATTCACCCGGGGAGCACGAAGATGTATCGTGATGTAAAGAAACTGTTTTGGTGGTCGGGTTTGAAGAAGGATGTGGCGCTCTACGTGGCGAAGTGCAAAACTTGCGCCTTGGTGAAGGCAGAGTGCCAAAAGCCGAGAGGATTTCTGAAGTCCTTGCCTATTTCGGAGTGAAAATTTGACGACATCTCTATGGACTTTGTGCACGGTTTGTCACAGGGCGTGTCGACCCGTGTCGACACTCGTCCCGGGGTGTCGACACTTTCGGTCGACACTATGTCGAGACAAGGCGCACGGCCTCAGACACGGGCGTGTCCAAGGCCGTGTTGTGAGGTCGACGAACTTCACTCGACGAAGTGTCGAGTATCGAGATTGTGAACACGGCCTGGAGCCCAGGCGTGTTCGAGTGGACACGGGTTAGGACACGGGCGTGTCCTAGAACCCGTGTAGTTCTCGAGCTGTTTTCGGGATAAATCGATGGGGTACACGGCCGGCGACACGGTCGTGTCAGTCGGAACACGGGTGTCTCAGGTCAAACACGGGCGTGTTGGATGCCCGTGTGTTGTTCCAGGCGCGTCGATTTTGACGGCGAATGAGGCACACGGCCCTGGACACGGGCATGTGTCAGGTCGTGTTCGGTCCAGATTGGACATTTCAGTCCCAAATCAAAGCCGTTCGTTTCTTTAATTGTTGATCCAACGGCTGGGGGTTGTTCCTGATGGGATATACCCGGGATTGGGCCTTAGAAACCCTCACATTTACTTGAGTGGTTATCTTTCTAAAGCTTAGAGAGAGAGGAGAGCCAAGGAAGGAAGAAGAAGATAGATCCGGCCATTGGCGAAGCTTCGAAGCTCCAAATCGCGAGCCGACTCCGGATCCACGGAGGCAAAGAGAGTGCGGTGCTTTTTCATCCGCTTACTTTTCCATGGTGCCAAAGAAGAACGCTAGGGTAACGATCCTTTACTTGAGAATGTGAAGCTCTCCTTCTTTTTCATAGGAAGCCCTCTCTCGCGAGTTTGCGGTGAGTTGGAGGTATTACTTCGGGTAGATATGTAAAGTCCCCGTTGTTTAGAGTCCATATTCGAGAACGGACATAGGCATGATGTGTGAAGCGTACACGGACATCTTGGTCTGGATCGGTGTTGTTGCATTGCATAAATGCCGGAGAAGACTCCGTGCGATTAGTTATTTTTCGGGTTTCCTACGCGGTAGATTGCAACAGGGAGCCTTGGGGATTAACCCAAAGGTGCACCCGGAAACCTGGGCGGCTGCGTGATCTTGCCAACTTGTGGGCCTTGGAGCCATCTTGTACATAATTGGGTTATGAATTATTGTACGTTCGATTCACGTGCTTCGGGGAAACTTAACTCGTGCCGATGATACCAAAAGTGTCATGACAAGTGAGCAACGGGTTGAGTGGAACCGTTCCTGCTTTATGTCGCGGGCATAGAGGCTGGGTCTTGTTGTCGATGACATTAACTTTGTCGTGACATAGGCTGTCGATGACATTAGCTTTGTCATGACATAAGATGTTGATGACATTAACTTTGTCTTAACATTTGCCTAAAAGACCAAATTGCTCACGATATATTGTCGTCCTGGAGATGGTGGTGAGTTAGCAACTTAGACTGCGATCACCGAGAATGTGCCCTGAGTGCACGGGGCATGTGGCCATGCATGCCAACGCCTGTGATGCAATGTATTTATACTCTGCTGGATTATGCTATTATAAATGCAGGGAAGGAGCATCGTCGCCCCGAGTTGGGGGCGGGATCATTATAATTTGGTCAGCATTGCTGACCGTTGCCTTTGTTTGCCACAGTGCGGTGGTTTTGTTGCTTACAGGTGCAGCTGGACCAAGCGGTCAATAGCGGGCTAAAGCCCAATTTGCGAAGCCGGCCCTCGAAGGCCTAATTGGGGTGTTTACTGCATTTACTCATGTATGACCGGCCTGCGTGCCGTGGTTTGTAAATCATGTAATATTTAAGTAAACCATTTTGTAAGGCCTTAAAGCTTGTACTTGTGTATGTATACATTCCTATTTGGTATTAGTGGACATTCATGCTTTTGAGTTGGGTTCTTTATTGCAATTTATTAAACTGCTTCCGCTTGAATGCTCTGTGTAGGACGCAATGATTGGTTGGATGGTTTCCATGAGTAACCACCCAGTCTGTCTGTGGTATATGGCGTCGGGCCCCGGCCGGACCTACTGCTATATGCTATGCGACGGATAGGGGGTGTTACAATTTGGTAACAGAGGGAGGTTTCCATCCTCCTTCATATGAAACCATTAGAAGGATCGTTGAAGCTATGTTCGCTGTGACGGGTACACAGCTTGGAAGAAATGTACAACCCTGCGCCCCTGTTGTGGCTTCAACACTGAGTGGCGTGTTGGAGCAGATGAAATTTGGTAGACCATCGGGGCAGCAGCTGAATATGCATTTAGTGCAGGGAGCGCACCCAGTTGAGGAATATTTGCAAGCATTTCTTATGATAAGCCGCTACCCGTGCTTCGAGTTGGATAATGATCAAGCTACAGTCGATAGATTTTATAATGGCCTACGCGCCGAGTTACGAGTTCTACTGCTAAGACCAAAGTTACTGGGATTCCGAGCTTTGGTGGAATCAGCTAGATCTTTGGAGGCAGATTTGAGGAAGACTCTCCCGATTCCAGCGACCATAGTATCGAACTATGCAAGCCCCATAAGATTTGCATCCGGCGAAATGCTGGAGAAAGGGGCTACGACATCGACTAGCAAAGCTACTTACACATGTTTTACTTGTGGAAAGAAAGGGCACTTTGCCCATGACGGTTGGAAAGGTGCTCAGAAGGCCAAGAAAGCTATGTCAGGAGTAGTCGAGGACTTTAGTGCAAAGGAGACGACATTCAAAGTGTCGAACACCTCAAAGTCGGTATATCGAAAATGGTATAAGAAGCATAGGACTTTGGGTCCAGCTCCTTCTGGTGCTTTTGGGGTGACTACGGGTCGGAGCCCAGGCGCATGTTTCAACTGTGGGGAGCCGGGGCATTATGCCCGTGAGTGCTTAAAGCCCTGGAGGAATCACGCCGTCGTGAGGACAGGTATGGTTTAAAGATAGTTTTGCCTTATATACTTGTCGTCATTGTGCATGTTAGCTTAGAACTACTTGTGCTAAGGTTTGTTCTGATTTTCGTTTATCCGGCAAAAGCATTATTCGTGTAAACGAAGCTTCGCATTCCTTTATTAGGAATTATATTGTGCGCGGGTAGAATTTGTTGCGCTTAGGTTTGTATGGGGAGTCAGGAGTTCCATTTGATAATGTCACTACCGCCGCTGGACGAGTTCGATGTTATATTTGGCATGGACTGGCTCTCAGAGCAGCAAGCCTATATCGATTGCGGTAGCAAGGAAATCAAGTTGGGAGCAAGTCATGAGATGACTTTTACGGGCTTAAAGGGGTCGAGCAAGACGTTGATGTCTGCTCTTCAGGTGGTGAAGGCGGTTTGTGCCAGCGCAGAGCTGTTCTTTACACTAGTGGAGGTTGCAAAGCCGAAGCCCGCATTGGATAATATTTCAGTGGTATCGGAGTACCCTGATGTGTTCCCTATAGATCTCCCTGGAGCCCCGCCTCAACGGGAGATAGATTTTTACGATAGAGCTCGTACCAGGTGCAAAGCCTGTGTCACGCTCTCCATATCGGCTAGCATCTAAATAAATGGCGGAGCTGAAGGTTCAATTGCAAGAGTTGTTGGAGCAAGGGTATGTGCGTCCAAGTTGTTGGAGCTAACCGGTCCTTTTTGTTTAGAAGAAGGACGAGAGCTTGACACTCTGTATTGATTATCGGGAGGTAAACAAGATAACGGAAAAGAACAAGTACCCAATCCCAAGGATCGATGATCGTTGTGATCAGTTGGTCGGGTCGATAGTGTACTTGAGGTTGGATATCAAGTCTGGTTAATATCACCTGAGGATAGGGAGGCTGGTATTCCTAAGACAGTGTTCAGAACGAGATACGGGCATTACGAGGTTACTGTCATGCCGTTTGGGCTGACAAATGCGCCGTCAGTGTTCATGGATTCGGTGAACATGACCTGCAGGGAGTATGTGGACCATTTTGTGATCGTCTTCATTGACAATATTTCTGGTGTACTTACAAAGTGAGAAGGATCACTTCAGGCGTCTTCATTTGGTGTTGGAGACGCTGAGGAGGAGTCAACTATACGCCAAGTTCTCCAAATGCGAGTCTTGGTTGCCCTTAGTGGCGTTCCTCGGTCATATAGTGAGTCGAGAGGGTATTGCAGTGGATCCGGCGAAGATTGTTGCGATACGTGAGTGGCCTGAGCTTTCTACGGTAGCGGGAGTCCGGAGCTTTCTGGGGCTTGCCGGCTATTATAGGCGCTTCGTAGAGAACTTCTCGCGGATATAGTTACCTCTCACTACTTTGACGAGGAAGGAGCAGGAGTTCATATGGACGCTGGAGTGCGCGCGAGCTTTTGATGAGTTGAAATGTCTGTTGACCACGGCGCCTGTGCTGAGTTCGCCGAGTGGGACCGAAGGCTATGAGATTTATAGCGATGCTTCGGGCAGCAGTTTGGGTTAGGTGCTACTGCAACACGGAAGTGTAATAGCTTATGGCTCGAGACAGCTAAAATTGCACAAGAGGAACTATCTGATCCATGACTTGGAGTTAGCGGCCGTGACTTTTGCCTTGAAGCTATGGAGGCATTATCGGTACGGTGTGAAGAATGATATCTACACCGATCATAAGAGACGGAAGTATTGTTTGATCAGAAAGATCTGAATATGCGGCAATATAGATGGATGGAGTTCCTGGGGGATTATATATTCAAGATCCACTACATGCCTGGTAAGGGAAATGCGGTTGCGGACGCGTTGAGTCGCCAAGACCCAGCTCAAGCCAATTAGCTATCGGTGCATGATGAGTGATTGGTGCGGGAGTTGGAGGCGTTGGAGATTGTTTGTGTAGATAAGCAATCAAGTGCTGAAGCAGTACTGAATTGGACTGAAGTCCAATATGCCCTGGCTGATGGGATTCGGCAGGCTTTGGATATGGATGTCCACATGAAGCAGTTCATGGTAGAGGCTCTGGATGGGTCAAATTCCCAATTCGTTGTGGAGGACGGATTGCTTTGGAAAGACGGTCGTCTATGCATCCCCAGTGTGGGTAGTTTGCGGGTGGAGTTGTTGTACGAGGCACACCATACCAAGTACTCGATTCACCCGGGGAGCACGAAGATGTATCGTGATGTAAAGAAACTGTTTTGGTGGTCGGGTTTGAAGAAGGATGTGGCGCTCTACGTGGCGAAGTGCAAAACTTGCGCCTTGGTGAAGGCAGAGTGCCAAAAGCCGAGAGGATTTCTGAAGTCCTTGCCTATTCCGGAGTGAAAATTTGACGACATCTCTATGGACTTTGTGCACGGTTTGTCACAGGGCGTGTCGACCCGTGTCGACACTCGTCCCGGGGTGTCGACACTTTCGGTCGACACTATGTCGAGACAAGGCGCACGGCCTCAGACACGGGCGTGTCCAAGGCCGTGTTGTGAGGTCGACGAACTTCACTCGACGAAGTGTCGAGTGTCGAGATTGTGAACACGGCCTGGAGCCCAGGCGTGTTCGAGTGGACACGGGTTAGGACACGGGCGTGTCCTAGAACCCGTGTAGTTCTCGAGCTGTTTTCGGGATAAATCGATGGGGTACACGGCCGGCGACACGGTCGTGTCAGTCGGAACACGGGTGTCTCAGGTCGAACACGGGCGTATTGGATGCCCGTGTGTTGTTCCAGGCGCGTCGATTTTGATGGCGAATGAGGCACACGGCCCTGGACATGGGCATGTGTCAGGTCGTGTTCGGTCCAGATTGGACATTTCAGTCCCAAATCAAAGCCGTTCGTTTCTTTAATTGTTGATCCAACGGCTGGGGGTTGTTCCTGATGGGATATACCCGGGATTGGGCCTTAGAAACCCTCACATTTACTTGAGTGGTTATCTTTCTAAAGCTTAGAGAGAGAGGAGAGCCAAGGAAGGAAGAAGAAGCTAGATCCGGCCATTGGCGGAGCTTCGAAGCTCCAAATCGCGAGCCGACTCCGGATCCACGGAGGCAAAGAGAGTGCGGTGCTTTTTCATCCGCTTACTTTTCCATGGTGCCAAAGAAGAACGCTAGGGTAACGATCCTTTACTTGAGAATGTGAAGCTCTCCTTCTTTTTCATAGGAAGCCCTCTCTCGCGAGTTTGCGGTGAGTTGGAGGTATTACTTCGGGTAGATATGTAAAGTCCCCGTTGTTTAGAGTCCATAATCGAGAACGGACATAGGCATGATGTGTGAAGCGTACACGGACATCTTGGTCTGGATCGGTGTTGTTGCATTGCATAAATGCCGGAGAAGACTCCGTGCGATTAGTTATTTTTCGGGTTTCCTACGCGGTAGATTGCAACAGGGAGCCTTGGGGATTAACCCAAAGGTGCACCCGGAAACCTGGGCGGCTGCGTGATCTTGCCAACTTGTGGGCCTTGGAGCCATCTTGTACATAATTGGGTTATGAATTATTGTACGTTCGATTCACGTGCTTCGGGGAAACTTAACTCGTGCCGATGATACCAAAAGTGTCATGACAAGTGAGCAACGGGTTGAGTGGAACCGTTCCTGCTTTATGCCGCGGGCATAGAGGCTGGGTCTTGTTGTCGATGACATTAACTTTGTTGTGACATAGGCTGTCGATGACATTAGCTTTGTCGTGACATAAGATGTTGATGACATTAACTTTGTCTTAACATTTGCCTAAAAGACCAAATTGCTCACGATATATTGCCGTCCTGGAGATGGTGGTGAGTTAGCAGCTTAGACTGCGATCACCGAGAATGTGCCCTGAGTGCACGGGGCATGTGGCCATGCATGCCAACGCCTGTGATGCAATGTATTTATACTCTGCTGGATTATGCTATTATAAATGCAGGGAAGGAGCATCGTCGCCCCGAGTTGGGGGCGGGATCATTATAATTTGGTCAGCATTGCTAACCGTTGCCTTTGTTTGCCACAGTGCGGTGGTTTTGTTGCTTACAGGTGCAGCTGGACCAAGCGGTCAATAGCGGGCTAAAGCCCAATTTGCGAAGCCGGCCCTCGAAGGCCTAATTGGGGTGTTTACTGCATTTACTCATGTATGACCGGCCTGCGTGCCGTGGTTTGTAAATCATGTAATATTTAAGTAAACCATTTTGTAAGGCCTTAAAGCTTGTACTTGTGTATGTATACATTCCTATTTGGTATTAGTGGACATTCATGCTTTTGAGTTGGGTTCTTTATTGCAATTTATTAAACTGCTTCCGCTTGAATGCTCTGTGTAGGACGCAATGATTGGTTGGATGGTTTCCATGAGTAACCACCCAGTCTGTCTGTGGTATATGGCGTCGGGCCCCGGCCGGACCTACTGCTATATGCTATGCGACGGATAGGGGGTGTTACAATTTGGTAACAGAGGGAGGTTTCCATCCTCCTTCATATGAAACCATTAGAAGGATCGTTGAAGCTATGTTCGCTGTGACGGGTACACAGCTTGGAAGAAATGTACAACCCTGCGCCCCTGTTGTGGCTTCAACACTGAGTGGCGTGTTGGAGCAGATGACATTTGGTAGACCATCGGGGCAGCAGCTGAATATGCATTTAGTGCAGGGAGCGCACCCAGTTGAGGAATATTTGCAAGCATTTCTTATGATAAGCCGCTACCCGTGCTTCGAGTTGGATAATGATCAAGCTACAGTCGATTGATTTTATAATGGCCTACGCGCCGAGTTACGAGTTCTACTGCTAAGACCAAAGTTACTGGGATTCCGAGCCTTGGTGGAATCAGCTAGATCTTTGGAGGCATATTTGAGGAAGACTCTCCCGATTCCAGCGACCATAATATCGAACTATGCAAGCCCCATAAGATTTGCATCCGGCGAAATGCTGGAGAAAGGGGCTACGACATCGACTAGCAAAGCTACTTACACATGTTTTACTTGTGGAAAGAAAGGGCACTTTGCCCATGACGGTTGGAAAGGTGCTCAGAAGGCCAAGAAAGCTATGTCAGGAGTAGTCGAGGACTTTAGTGCAAAGGAGACGACATTCAAAGTGTCGAACACCTCAAAGTCGGTATATCGAAAATGGTATAAGAAGCATAGGACTTTGGGTCCAGCTCCTTCTGGTGCTTTTGGGGTGACTACGGGTCGGAGCCCAGGCGCATGTTTCAACTGTGGGGAGCCGGGGCATTATGCCCGTGAGTGCTTAAAGCCCTGGAGGAATCACGCCGTCGTGAGGACAGGTATGGTTTAAAGATAGTTTTGCCTTATATACTTGTCGTCATTGTGCATGTTAGCTTAGAACTACTTGTGCTAAGCTTTGTTCTGATTTTCGTTTATCCGGCAAAAGCATTATTCGTGTAAACGAAGCTTCGCATTCCTTTATTAGGAATTATATTGTGCGCGGGTAGAATTTGTTGCTCTTAGGTTTGTATGGGGAGTCAGGAGTTCCATTTGATAATGTCACTACCGCCGCTGGACGAGTTCGATGTTATATTTGGCATGGACTGGCTCTCAGAGCAGCAAGCCTATATCGATTGCGGTAGCAAGGAAATCAAGTTGGGAGCAAGTCATGAGATGACTTTTACGGGCTTAAAGGGGTCGAGCAAGATGTTGATGTCTGCTCTTCAGGTGGTGAAGGCGGTTTGTGCCAGCGCAGAGCTGTTCTTTACACTAGTGGAGGTTGCAAAGCCGAAGCCCGCATTGGATAATATTTTAGTGGTATCGGAGTACCCTGATGTGTTCCCTATAGATCTCCCTGGAGCCCCGCCTCAACGGGAGATAGATTTTTACGATAGAACTCGTACCAGGTGCAAAGCCTGTGTCACGCTCTCCATATCGGCTAGCATCTAAATAAATGGCGGAGCTGAAGGTTCAATTGCAAGAGTTGTTGGAGCAAGGGTATGTGCGTCCAAGTTGTTGGAGCTAACCGGTCCTTTTTGTTTAGAAGAAGGACGAGAGCTTGACACTCTGTATTGATTATCGGGAGGTAAACAAGATAACGGAAAAGAACAAGTACCCAATCCCAAGGATCGATGATCGTTGTGATCAGTTGGTCGGGTCGACAGTGTACTTGAGGTTGGATATCAAGTCTGGTTAATATCACCTGAGGATAGGGAGGCTGGTATTCCTAAGACAGTGTTCAGTACGAGATACGGGCATTACGAGGTTACTGTCATGCCGTTTGGGCTGACAAATGCGCCGTCAGTGTTCATGGATTCGGTGAACATGACCTGCAGGGAGTATGTGGACCATTTTGTGATCGTCTTCATTGACAATATTTCTGGTGTACTTACAAAGTGAGAAGGATCACTTCAGGCATCTTCATTTGGTGTTGGAGACGCTGAGGAGGAGTCAACTATACGCCAAGTTCTCCAAATGCGAGTCTTGGTTGCCCTTAGTGGCGTTCCTCGGTCATATAGTGAGTCGAGAGGGTATTGCAGTGGATCCGGCGAAGATTGTTGCGATACGGGAGTGGCCTGAGCTTTCTACGGTAGCGGGAGTCCGGAGCTTTCTGGGG
Organism: Platanthera guangdongensis; assembly: GCA_039583875.1. NCBI lineage: Eukaryota > Viridiplantae > Streptophyta > Magnoliopsida > Asparagales > Orchidaceae > Platanthera > Platanthera guangdongensis. The sequence continues at coordinate 118,345,997 of CM077167.1, read as the reverse complement.
CTTGCCGGCTATTATAGGCGCTTCGTAGAGAACTTCTCGCGGATATAGTTACCTCTCACTACTTTGACGAGGAAGGAGCAGGAGTTCATATGGACGCTGGAGTGCGCGCGAGCTTTTGATGAGTTGAAATGTCTGTTGACCACGGCGCCTGTGCTGAGTTCGCCGAGTGGGACCGAAGGCTATGAGATTTATAGCGATGCTTCGGGCAGCAGTTTGGGTTAGGTGCTACTGCAACACGGAAGTGTAATAGCTTATGGCTCGAGACAGCTAAAATTGCACAAGAGGAACTATCCGATCCATGACTTGGAGTTAGCGGCCGTGACTTTTGCCTTGAAGCTATGGAGGCATTATCGGTACGGTGTGAAGAATGATATCTACACCGATCATAAGAGACGGAAGTATTGTTTGATCAGAAAGATCTGAATATGCGGCAATATAGATGGATGGAGTTCCTGGGGGATTATATATTCAAGATCCACTACATGCCTGGTAAGGGAAATGCGGTTGCGGACGCGTTGAGTCGCCAAGACCCAGCTCAAGCCAATTGGCTATCGGTGCATGATGAGTGATTGGTGCGGGAGTTGGAGGCGTTGGAGATTGTTTGTGTAGATAAGCAATCAAGTGCTGAAGCAGTACTGAATTGGACTGAAGTCCAATATGCCCTGGCTGATGGGATTCGGCAGGCTTTGGATATGGATGTCCACATGAAGCAGTTCATGGTAGAGGCTCTGGATGGGTCAAATTCCCAATTCGTTGTGGAGGACGGATTGCTTTGGAAAGACGGTCGTCTATGCATCCCTAGTGTGGGTAGTTTGCGGGTGGAGTTGTTGTACGAGGCACACCATACCAAGTACTCGATTCACCCGGGGAGCACGAAGATGTATCGTGATGTAAAGAAACTGTTTTGGTGGTCGGGTTTGAAGAAGGATGTGGCGCTCTACGTGGCGAAGTGCAAAACTTGCGCCTTGGTGAAGGCAGAGTGCCAAAAGCCGAGAGGATTTCTGAAGTCCTTGCCTATTCCGGAGTGAAAATTTGACGACATCTCTATGGACTTTGAGCACGGTTTGCCAAGGTCGCAAAAGGGGAACGACTCCATCTGGGTGGTCGTGGATCGGTTAACTAAGGTGTCGCATTTCATCCTGCATAGGAAGGATGATTCGGTGGAGAAGTTGGCAAAACTGTATGTGGATAATATTGTACGGCTTCACAGTGTGCCCCTCAGCGTCGTGAGTGAGCGAGATGAGCGGTTCACGTCCAATGATTGGAGGCTTGTGCAGCAAATGTTGGGAACAAAGGTAAAATTCAGCACAGCCTTCCATCCGCAAACAGATGAGCAGACCGAGAGGGTCAATTAGACTATGGAAGACATGCTCTGCATGTGGGTCTTGGACTTTGGAAAGCAATGAGAAGACCATCTTTATATGGTAGAAGATGCCGCACGCCGTTGTCTTGGTTAGAAACGGGTGAGTCAAAGTTATATAAGCGATTAGAAGTGGAGGATGCAACTTCTTTGGTGAGAACCATTCGGGAAAGGTTGCTTATCGCTCAGGACCGGCAAGCAAAGTACTATAATGCCAAGCACAGGAACATGGAGTTTGCTGTGGGCGACTATGTGTACTTAAAGATCAAGCCGTTCAAGGGTGTCTCGCGGGTGCGGCGACTGAAAAAGCTAAGCCCGAGGTACCTTGGGCCGTTTGCGGTTCTGGAGCGAGTTGGTGAAGCAGCCTATCGGTTGAAGCTTTCAGTGGAGCTTGGTGGATTACATGATGTATTCCATATTTCGGTGCTTCGGAAGGTGGTGCAAGAGCCTACGCAGGTCATCGCGATTGATCAAGTGCCGGTGGATAGTGGGCTGACAATAAAAGTCAAGCCCGTGCGGATTGAGGACTCGGAGGTCAAGCAGCTATGCAATAAAGAGATCAGGATGGTCAAGGTCCGATGGGACAATTGTGGTCGTGAGGAGCTCTCTTGGGAACGAGAGCAGACTATGCTTGACGAGTATCCGGAGTTGTACCGCTCAAGTACAAATTTTGGTTTTGTACATGTCTTTCCTTTATATAATTTTGTGGACGAAATTCTTTTAAGAGGGGGAGAGTTGTAATGCCCCGAAACTCTAAAGAGCGACGGGGGACGTTTTGGGCCAGTTTTGGGTTCTGGCAGGGGGCACATGGCCTGGACACGGGCGTGTCCCAGGGCATGTCAGGCTTGTGTCGACACTCAGCCGTCGAAGTCGACATTTTGCTCTCGACATTGTATCGAGACTGGGCATACGGCCTGAGACACGGGCGTGTCTCATGGCGTGTCGAGCCCGTGTCGACACTCAGCCCGCGAAGTCGACATTTTGCGCTCGACGAAGTGTTTGACATGGCACACAGCCTGCGACACGGGCGTGTCGCAGGGAGTGTCGACCCGTGTCGACACTCGTCCCGGGGTGTCGACACTTTCGGTCGACACTGTGTCGAGACAAGGCACACGGCCTCGGACACAGGCGTGTCCCAGGCCGTGTCGTGAGGTCGACGAACTTCACTCGACGAAGTGTCGAGTGTCGAGATTGTGAACACGGCCTGGAGCCCAGGAGTGTTCGAGTGGACACGGGTTAGGACACGGGCGTGTCCTAGAACCCGTGTAGTTCTCGGGTTGTTTTCGGGATAAATCGATGGGGGTACATGGACGGCCACACTGCCATGTCAGTCGGAACACGAGCGTGTCAGGTCGAACACGAGTGTGTTGGATGCCCGTATGTTGTTCCAGGCACGTCGATTTTGACGGCGAATGAGGCACACGGCCCTGGACACGGGCGTGTGCCAGGCCGTGTTCGGTCCAGATTGGAAATTTCAGTCCCGAATCAAAGCCGTCAGTTTCTTTAATTGGTGATCCAACGGCTGGGGGTTGTTCCTGATGGGATATACCCGGGATTGGGCCTTAGAAACCCTCACTTTTACTTGAGTGGTTATCTTTCTAAAGCTTAGAGAGAGAGGAGAGCCAAGGAAGGAAGAAGAAGCTAGATCTGGCCATTGGCGAAGCTTCGAAGCTCCAAATCGCGACCCGACTCTGGATCCACGGAGGCGAAGAGAGTGCGGTGCTTTTCATCCACTTACTTTTCCATGGCGCCAAAGAAGAATGCTAGGGTAACGATCCTTTACTTGATCATGTGAAGCTCTCCTTCTTTTGCATAGGAAGCCCTCTCTCGCGAGTTTGCGGTGAGTTGGAGGAGTTCCTTCGGGTAGATATGTAAAGTCCCCGTTGTTTAGAGTCCGTATTCGAGAACGGACATAGGCATGATGTGTGAAGCCTACCTGGACATCTTGGTCTGGATCGGTGTTGTTGCATTGCAAAAATGCCGGAGAAGACTCCGTGCGATTGGTTGTTTTTCTGGTTTTCTACACGGTAGATTGCAACAGGGAGCCTTGGGGATTAACCCAAAGGTGCACCCGGAAAACTGGGCGGGTGCGTGATCTTGGCAACTTGTGGGCCTTGGAGCCATCTTGTACATAATTGGGTTATGAATTATTGTGCGTTCAATTCACGGGCTTTGGGGAAACGTAACTCGTGCCGATGATACCAAAAGTGTCATGGCAAGTGAGCAACGGGTTGAGTGGAACCGTTCCTACTTTATGTCGCGGGCATAGAGGCTGGGTCTTGCTGTCGATGACATTAACTTTGTCGTGACATAGGCTGTCGATGACATTAACTTTGTCGTGACATAAGATGTTGATGACATTAACTTTGTCGTAACATTTGCCTAAAAGACCAAATTGCTCACGATATATTGCCGTCCTGGAGATGGTGGTGAGTTAGCAGCTTAGACTGCGATCACCGAGAATGTGCCCTGAGTGCACGGGGCGTGTGGCCATGCATGCCAACGCCTGTGATGCAATGTATTTATACTCTGCTGGATTATGCTATTATAAATGCAGGGAAGGAGCATCGTCGCCCCGAGTTGGGGGCGGGATCATTATAATTTGGTCAGCATTGCTGACCGTTGCCTTTGTTTGCCACAGTGCGGTGGTTTTGTTGCTTACAGGTGCAGCTGGACCAAGCAGTCAATAGCGGGCTAAAACCCAATTTGCGAAGCCGGCCCTCGAAGGCCTAATTGGGGTGTTTACTGATTTTACTCATGTATGACCGGCCTGCGTGCCGTGCTTTGTAAATGCTTTGTAAATCATGTAATATTTAAGTAAACCATTTTGTAAGGCTTTAAGGCTTGTACTTGTGTATGTATACATTCCTATTTGGTATTAGTGGACATTCATGCTTTTGAGCTGGGTTCTTTATTGCAATTTATTAAACTGCTTCCGCTAGAATGCTCTGTGTAGGACGCAATGATTGGTTGGATGGTTTCCATGAGTAACCACCCGGTCTGTCTGTGGTATATGGCGTCAGGCCCCGGCCGGACCTACTACTATATGCTATGCGACTGATAGGGGGTGTTACAGGTCTGACTTGAAGTTTTCTATAGGGGACCTTGTGTTTCTTAAGGTTTCCCCTATGGTTGGGGTTAAGAGGTTCGGTAAGAACCGGAAATTGGATCCGAGGAATGTGGGCCCGTTTAAGATTGTTGAGCAGATTGGCGTATTAGCATATAGATTGGATTTGCCAGCAAATTTCCCAGGTATTCATAATGTGTTTTAAGTAATCCAATTGCGGAAGTGTGTGCGAAGCAGTGGGCAAGTCTTGGATGTTGTGCCCCAGTTGGAGCCTAATCTCTCATATATTGAGGTGCCGGTCCGCATCTTGGATACTTAAGATTGGGTGCTGCGGACGAAGTCTATCCCGATGGTGAAAGTCCTGTGGAAGAATCAGGATTTGGAAAGCACGACTTGGGAGCTAGAGTCGGCTATGAGGGAGGCCCACCCTCATTTTTTCCCTTGATTTGTTTGGCACGTTTCCTTTCTAGTACTCTTGTTTGTTACTTTCCTTCTATAGTAGTAGTGGTGTATGTAAAGTTTCGGGATGAAACTTTCTTTTAGGGGGAGTGACTGTAACGCCCCCGATTTTTCTGCGATTATTTAATTCTCGTTGGGCATTACGTTGACGCGTTTCCGACATGTGTCGTTTGTTAGAGCGTTGTCTTAGATCTTTTGGTGCCTTGTGTGGTTATTGGTAGCCTTTTTGGCAAGATCCCCTAGCAAGCCGGGTCTGTTTTTGTGACCGGTGAGGCCTCTCGAGGAATGCTTGTGTTTTGGCTTCGGGTAGTGATAACCCGAGTTTTGATCGTCGAAATTTGATTTCAACTTCGCCGTTGCATTCGTAGCATAGTTAATTAGCTACGGTGTGAATTTCGTCGGATTCCGAGGTGGTTCGGTTTTCACGTCGTTTTGTTGTGTTGATAATAATAATTGAAATAATTAATTAATGAAACTTGAAATGAATCCAGAGGCGGTAGGGCTGATTAGACGCCTCCATGCATTTATATATAAAGCCATAGAAAAAATCCAGACTTTTCATTGTCTCCTTCCTTGGGGTTCTAGCCATCCCCTGTTGAGAGGAAGTAAAACTGCCAACCCTGCTACCCTTCAGATACCGATTCTGGGAGCGTTAGTGGACGGAATTCGATTCCGAAAGCGGATTTGGAGTGCTCTTTCCTATACCTTCATTCCTATGGTAAGAGATTCAATTTTTATGGTTTTCTATGGGACTCGGAATTTTTTTTAGTTTGAACCTTTTCCGCCATTAAAACTTTAGATCCTGTTTAGGTACTGTTGCGGCTGGAGCCAAGGGAGAGAGGAAGGATGTGCAAGTTAAATCGTTGGTATTTGAGGCAAGTGGTGCTTCTACCCTTGCCAAGTTTTCTTCTCCTTTTCATGGTCATATTTGCTATAATTTTTCCCTGTTTTCCTAAGATTAATATTTTACTCTGTTTTTCCGTCAAAAGTATGTGAATCATTAACCATTATGGACCTTTATGTTTCTGTTTGTATTCTCTCAAGTTCTTAAACTCAAATCTTCGGCAGGAGTAATGTAGTCTTGTTTGTTTTTATCAAATTATTCCCTGTTAATCATTCAAAGTGTTCCCTGTTAAAACCTCTGTTTGGGTAGTATCTAGCCTTTCCACCCTAGAATTTAATAGCAGTGAGATTTCATAATTATATTACCAGTAATAAGTTTGAATTAGGCTAAGAAGTTTGGTCGGGAACGAAGTTGGAGGTACAGGAATGTTGTACTCTCCATGTAGCCAGTTCGACGACCTCTGGTTGCTTGAGATCGACGAGGATCGTCGACCTGAGTTCGGCAATGATCGTCGAACTGAGATCAACGATCTTTGGTTGCTTGAGATCTACGAGGATCGTCGACCTGGGTTCGACGATGATCGTCGAATTGAGATCGACGATCTCTGTTTGCCTGAGTTCGGCGAGGATTGTCGAGCTGAGATTGACGAGGATCGTCGAACTAAGTTCGACGATTTTTGTGGCCTGCGTTTATCACAAAATCGTCGAACGGAATTCGACTATTTCCTTTGGCCTGCGTTTATCAAAAAATCGTCGAACGGCGTTCGACGATTTTTCCCATGACCTTTGTTCGACGAAAGGAAAATCGTCGAACGGCGTTCGACGATATTTTTTCCCGTGGCCTGTATTCTAAGATTTCCTGTGGTCTGCGTTTAACGGCAAATCGTCGAACGGAGTTCGACGATTTCCCGTGGCCTGTGTTCGACGAAAATCGTCGAGTTGCGTTCGACGATTTTCCTACGTTCGACGATTTTGTTCCAGCGCTCGACAAAAATCGTCGAGCTGCGTTCGACGATTCCTGTAGGCAAAAAGTTTTTTCTCTTTTCAATTACTTTTCTTCCCGAGTGATTACCTCCTCGGGGAAATGTCTTGTCGCCCTTTCGTTCTTCCTTTGTTTTGAGGTCCGAATCGTGGGTTATGGCAGGTAGTGGTATTTTGACGCTCTAAAGGAGCAGGATGTTTTGTGTGCGAGCCGTGGCCGCCACTTTTAGTATAACTTGACCTTGGGGGTCACTTATACACTCTCATAGGATGTCAAAAATAAATAAAGTTTTTTTTTGCTGCGTATTAATATAGTTTTTAAACTGTGCACTAGATGATCCACTGAGCCGAGGGATACGGCCCTTAAAATTTTATCTAATTTTTTAATTATTAAACTTATGAGTTTTTCGTAGTCTAGTTAGATGGTGTTCGCCTGAGCGTCGACAGTTATCCCCTGCTCGACGTGGCATCACGACGCGTGTTTCCTCATACTCTGATACTTCTTAAATTCGGAGAAAATGCGGGTTGTGACACTAAACCAAGTCCAGGATTGCTCAGTCCTGGGTGATCGTGCGGATAAGCGTGGACTGCTTCTCAGTCCGCCATGCTCGCAGTAGTAGTCTTGTGCCTTGGTTGAAAGCTTGGTGAGTGCAGACTAGTGCAGTGTCCGCCTGAAGTGGCGGACAGTATTCTTTGTCCGCTGAGTCCGGCAGTTGTCCTCTTGGTGGCGTGGCTGCGGGCTCAGGGTATGCGGACTGGAGCTATGTACGCAAGGCGCACGGACTGGAGCTGTGTCCGCAATGATAAGGCTGATATCGAGTCGAGTTTGAGCGATTTTGGCTCGGCTCGAAATCGAAATTTTCGACTCGAACTCGGCTCGAAATCGACTCGAAATCGAAATTGATTTCGAGTCAAGTCGGCTCGACTCGAAATGACTCGATTCTGAGTCAGCTCGAAATTGAATCGAGCTAGCTCGAAATCGAATCGAGTTGGCTCGAAATCGAATCAAATCGACACGATATTGAACAATTTTTCATTTTATTCATAGTTTGCTTAAAATTAAATTGGGCAACCTATAAATTTAGCAAATGAAACATTTAAAGTATTCATTCTTTTTATTTATGTTTAAATTTTATTATTTTTAATCCTAAAATAAGAATATATTAATAAACACATAATTTTTTTAATTAATTCGAGTTGATTCGAATCATATTTCGAGCGATTCAGGGCTGGCTCGAAATCAACTCGAATTCAGATTCGAGTCAAATTGAATCGACTCAATTTGAGTCGAATCAATTTTAACCGATTCCGATTCGACTCATTTTTCGAACGCATTGCGAGCGACTTTCGAGTTTCGAATATTATGCTCAGCCCTACGCAAGGATATGTGGGTTTCTCAGTCCGCCAAGTTCGGTACTTGGTTATTGTGCCTTGGATGTGAACTTGGAGGTGCAGACTGACGCTATGTCCGCAGGGCATGTAGACTGATGCAGTGCCTGCTGATATATGGGCAGGCGGTGTTGATGCAGAGTCTGCGGGTTGCTGTCTCAGTCCTGGTTGGCCTTTTGAGACAAGGAGGATTGGGTCATTGTCCAGCCTTGGTGAAGCGTAGGCGGTCTGGCTATCCCGCATAGGTCGTCGCAAACTAGATGTGTATTCGCAGCCTGCAGATGCATTTGGTACTTACCAAGAGATGAGGCGGTGATCATTTCTGCTAGGGCGGTGACCACACTCCTCATCGTGCATATAAATAGGACCCCCGTCACATCAGGAACAAGGCGAATGAATAGTAAGTGAACTCGCGAATAGTTGCAGTGGACTGGATTTTGCTGTCTGCGCGGCTTGAAGGAGTTGATCGGTTTGTGATGTGCAAGTTGTGCGGATAGCGCTGGAAAGCCAGGACTTGGTTTTCACTGAGGTCAGGGACAATGCGGACTCTGCGGCTAGCAACAGGCGGTAAACATCATGTCGCGGATAGCGACCAGGCGGTCTTCTCTTTGGAAATTAGTTTCCCGGTTCAATAAGTCGTCTACTTCAGGCGGCCTGTTCAGTTCGACATCAGTATCTTGTGCGGTCTGTCAGGTAGGTGACCTCGCGGTTAGGTGGCTTGCAGATCGGCGGCTAGAGCTCAGCATTGGAATAACAGGCAGTACGCACGACTTGGTTTGCGGTCTGGCTACTTGGCGGTCTGTGTGGACTCTGTAGTGCAGTAGTAGAACAGGTTGCTACTTGTTAGTCCGCGCGGTTTGATTTGCCTTCTAATTGTTTCTGCTTTTCCCTTAGTTATTTTGGCGAATCATGTCTCTCCATGTATATCTCGCCTTTTAAGAAGACTGTTGTTATTAATAATGACTCTTGTTATTGCATGTGTCTCTGGTTGTGATCTAACCTTTTAGTTGATATAACTTCTGCTCATTCCAAGATCCAAAATTTCAATATTGTATCAGAGGGAGGTTTGAGTGGATAAGCAGTGATCTACTAGAAGTTATTGTTACTCTTGTGAAGAGGGAACCAATGTTAGAGCCATGGAAGCAGGATATACAAGAGGTCTTGGTATTGAACTCCTAACACGGACTAACTTTAAGAAGTGGAAGTCTTGTATGGAGAGCTATCTTCTTGGCAAGGACCTTTGGGAGATGGTTTGCGGAGCAGAAAGGAAAGGGGTTACTGCTGGCAATGCTGAAGCGATGAGAGCTTGAAAGGAGATAAATGTGAGAGCGGACTCTATTCTCAAGCAAGTGATCTCATTGGAGCTCTTGGACCACGTCTACGGATGTCGATCAGCTGCGGAGGTTTGGACTTCCCTTGATGGGTTATTCAACAATGAGGTGAAGTTGGTTGTGGAGGATGGTACTTCTACTTTATATCAGCAACAGAGGAGTGGTTCTCCTAGGCATTATGGGAAAAGGAAGGAAGGACCAAGGTGCTATAGATACAAGCAGCCTGGTCACCTCAGGAAGGAGTGTAAGGTTGTCTTGCGCTCAGTGAACGCTGCTCTTGTTGGGAGTATAGAGAAGAACTTCGTTGGGTCATCAACAAGTTCTGGTGCTGAACAGATGAAGGCCAATGATAGTACAGCTACCTTGCATGAAATACTTGGGCATGTTGGGACGGATAAGCTGAAAGTAATGGCGGTAAGGAGCCTCATGAGAGGCTTGCCTAGATTGTCATCATATGGCAACGGTCAAGATTGCACGGGATGTTAACACAGTGAAGCTTATCAGTTTACGTCTGATAAGGCATGGACCAGATGCAAAGCACCTTAGGAGGTTGTCCATTCTGATCTAGTGGGACCGACCGTCACCGCCAGTCTTAGAGGCAGTAGGTACATACTGATTCTGGTTGATGACTATTCGAGGTATACTTGGGTATACTTCATGAAGGAGAAGTCGAAAATGTTCCTCTTGTTTGTGGAGTTCAAGAAGCTTATGGATGGTCAGCTTGGCCCGCAGATGGAGAAGTTGAGGGCGGGCAACGGAGGTGAGTTTAGCTTAACCGTGTTCTCGAACTTTTGCAGGAAGCACGGGATCTGAAGGGAGCTCTCTCATGGACATACTTCACAGCAAGGTGGTGTTGCAGATCAGATGATCCGTCTTTGATAGAGACCAACAAGTGTTGGCTTCTATGCAAAGGCATTCCTAAGGACTTTTGTGTAACGGATGGACTGCGCTGCTCATGTCATCAATCGGATGCCTCTGAGTCTGATGGTCATAAAGACTCCAGTTGAGCTGATGTTCGGGGTGAAACCCCGCGTGAAGCACCTACGTGTGTTTGGTTCTACCTGCTATGTACACGCTCCGGAAGCTCTCAATACGAAGCTACTCTTTGTTGGGTATGATAAGTAGAAGAGGAGATGGAGGTGTATGGATCCCGCGACGAAGAGGCTCATCATGTCGAGAGACATTGTCTTTGATGAGCTGACGTCATATTGTGGTAACTTATGTGTAGAGCAAGAGGAGAGCTGGTTTGACGGTGGGCTAAAGGAGGTTTCTACTATAGTTCAGATGGAGTTCTCTGTGTCACCAGGAGCTCCAGGTTGTTCTAGCTCCGAAGCAGAGGCGTCTGGGTAGGGAAGTAGAGGGAGCGATGCTCCAGGTGCTTCTGGCTTGAAGATAGAGGCTTTTGGTTCAGGAAGCATGGGGAGCGTTGCTCCAGGTGCTTCTTGTTAAAGTAATAAGGGGAGCGATGTTCCAGGCAGTTCTTGTTCAAGAGCGGAGGCTTCTTGTTCAGGTAGTAGGGGAGCGTGGCTCCAGGTGCTTATGGTTCGAGTGTAGTGGCTTCTTGTTCAGGAAGTAAGGGGAACATTGTTCCTATTTTTCTCGGGAACGGAGCTGGTACAGAAGGAGCAATAGTGGTGGTTAGCCATGATCAGACTCTTCGGAGATCGAAGAAGGTCATCAACCCACCAGCTCGATATAGCGGAGGAAACACAGTGAGCTTGGTCTCATGTTTCCAGTACCTTCTAGCTGTGACGACAACACTATAGTCAAGGAGGAGAATGACACCAGGGCTGAGGAGGTGACTACTCTCAGAGGAAACGAGGCTTGGGGCCTTGTGCCCAAGATCGTTGGTGATACTCCCGTGACGACAAGTGGAGGTCGAAGCTGGAGAAGAAGACAGAGGGAAGCATGACCCCTTTTGGGAGATGCTGGAGGGATTCCTCATGGTCCAGGATATGCGGGGCGAGGACTATGTCTCGGACATCTCCTCGAAGGCTTTATCGGAGGGACCAGGTGTAAGGTTACGGGAACTGCTGGGGTTATTCACCACTTCTCACTTCATGTGGGAGTGTTGAAAATGGTGAAGTGAAAGTGGTTGATTGGGAAACCTGGGCGACCTGTCCGTGTGGACTATGCGTACAAGAATGGCGGATAGCCAAGTTTGCAGAGCTTTTGCAGATGGCATGTTCTTTGCGGCCTGGGAGGTCTCTTCGCGCGGTCTATGCGAACAGAGGCGGCATCCTGCCAGGCCACCTTATGCTCAGCAAGTAGTTGGATCCCAAAAGGTAATTAGGCAGATAACGACTCTATCAGTGGAGTCCGGTAAGAAGCTGACTGGACTGGAGCTCGGCAGACCGGCTTGCCAGAAGCCTTTATATTGCTCTTGAGGAGAGGCTAGCGGAAGCCGCGGAGGTTGCCAGTTAGTGTGGTCAGGTGCTGGAGTTCATCGGGATTGGTAGACTGGATCCACTCTCTTCCAGTAAGTACGGACTGGCCCTTGTGGCCGGTGAAGTGTACTTGGTTCTAAACCAAGTCCAGGATTGCTCAGTCCTGGTTGTTAGCGCGGAAAAGCGCGAACTGCTTCTCAGTCCGCCAAGCTCGCAGCAGTTGTCTTGTGCCTTGGTTGCAAAGCTTGGTGAGTGCAGACTGGTGCAGCATCCGCCTGAAGTTGTGGATGGTCTTCCTTGTCCGCTAAGTCTGACAGCTATTATCTTAGTGGCATGTCTGCGGGCTCGGGCTATGCGGACTGGAGCTGTGTCGGCAAGGCGCGTAGACTGGAGCTGTGTCAACAAGGATATGTGGGCTTCTCACTCAGCCAAGTTCGGGAGTTGGCTGCTGTGCCTTGGTTGCAAACTTGGAGGTACGGACTGACGCTGTGTCCGTAGGGCATGCAGACTGATGTTGTGCCCATAGGGCATGCGAACTGATGCGATGTCTGCTGATATGGTAACAGGTGGTGTTGCTGCAGAGTCTGCGGGTTACTATCTATGTCCTGGTTGGCCTTTGGTGACAAGGCGGATTGGGTCATTGTCCGGCCTTGGTGAAGCTTAGGCGGTCTGGCTATCCTGCATAGGTCACGACGGACTGGATGTGTATCCACGGCCTGCGGATACACTTGGTGATTGTCGAGAGATGAGGTGGTGATCCTATCGGCTAGGGCGGTGACCACACTCCTCATCGTGCCTATAAATAGGACCCCTTTCACATCAGGAATAAGGCAAATGAATAGTAAGTGAACTCGCGAATAGTTGCTACAGATTGGATTTTGGTATCCGCGCGGGTTGAAGGAGTTGACCAGTTTATGATGTGTAGGTTGTGCAGATAGAACTGGAAATCCAGGACTTGGTTCTAACTAAGGTCAGGGATAGTGCGGACTCTGCGGTTAGCAACAGGTAGTAAACATCAGGTCGCAGATAGCTACCCGGAGGTCTTCTCTTTTACAACTAGTTTCCCGATTCAATAAGTCGTCTGCTTTAGGCGGCCTGTTTAGTTTGGCATCAGCAACGTTTGCGGTCTGGCGGCTAGGCGACCTCGCGGTTAGGCGGCTTGCAGATCGGCGGCTAGAGCCCAGCATTGGAATAACGGGCAGTCCGCACGGCTTGGTTTGCGGCCTGGCGACCTGGCGGTATGTGTGTACTCTGTATTGCAGCAGTAGAACCGGCGACTACTTGTTAGTCCGTGCGGTTTGATTTGCCTTGTAATTGTTTCTGCTTTTCCTTTGGTTATTTTGGCGAATCATGTCTCGCCTTGTAAGAAGACTGCTGTTATCAATAAAGACTCTTGTTGTTGCATGTGTCTCTAGCAATGATCTAACTTTTTAGTTGATATAACTCATGCTCATTCCAAGATCCAAAATTTCAACAAAAAGTACCACACAGGGGCCAGCAAAGCCCGCCGGAGGGGGGTGCGGGCGAAGCCCGCCGCTGCGAGCTGGGTACAGTAGTGCATGGCACTGGGCCCCCCATGCACTTTCTATCGTGTGTGTGTGTATTAAAAATAAAAACTGTGGTATTAAAATTGTGTAAATTATGTGAGACACATGACGGAGCCGACCCTCTCCAACCCGCGGCCGTTGATGTTGAAGCGCCAACGGATGACACGCCACCACTACAAAGCAAAGATCTACGGCAAAATAAAGATGTGGGAGCGCGGCGCCACACCTCTTCCCGCTACCATCTTCGTTCGCGAGATAACGCCATCAATTGACGTTGTTGTCATAAAAACTGTCGGGCTGCGGATAACAATTTTAATGCTTATTTTGTTTAATTGGTGGCCTGCATTTTGCCTCCAAATGCCTTTAAATTCTAAAATATTTTATGTATAACTTTTATTTAGAGTGGGTCATATATAAGACATCCACTCCCTTGGTTTTAGGTAGAGAAAAAGTAAACCTAAAAACTTAACTTCAGCTTTTGAGATATGGCTTTCTCATTGCCGCCGCCCCCCATATCTTCCGCCTCCTTGAGGGTTTCGGCCAAGTGAAGGCCCTCCTCTTTCGGGGTGGGAACTTCGCGGTGTGACTCCGTTGAAGGTGGACGTGCAAAGCTTCTTCCGGTGTGACTCAGGCAGAACCATGGTTTAGCGATTCTCCACGTGCAACTATCTACGAGTTGGGGTAACGATTCCTCTTCTCTATCTTGTGTGATTCTTCTACCACCTACGCATATTTCTTGTGCGAACGTTTTGGTGTGAAATCTGAAATCTTAATCATCGAAGTATTTCCATTTGGTTTTCGTATTTGATTCTCCGAGTTTCTCGCATTCGAAGAAGGGTGGTGACCTTTGGTTTTTCTTAGTCGGGGGAGATCAACCACTTTCCGAATCCTTTCTTTGGTGGATCTCCTTGGTGCGACTTCACTCGAACGAAAAGTGTGGGTTCATTTCGCCGGAAAGGATAGTGACCTCTAGTCACTATTTGATCCTAAGGGGGTTAGCGATCCTCAAGTCGTTGTGTGTGACGATAAACGTTAATCTAAACGTGGCTACGCTTACGTGTGGTGTTTCTAAATTAGATCGTGTGCGGGTAGATTTAGTCGCTAGAACGTGTCGGACATCTCGCCCAGGTAGCCTACATCAATTTGGTATCAAAGCAAGGTTCGTGCCGGTTCCTAAATCGGCACAATCCTTCTCTGTTTGGTAGGCTTAGTTTTCGGAAAATCACATTTCAGCAAAGTCACTATTTGTGGTGTGCCAACAGCGGGTTAAAATCTGAATTTTTCTTCAAAATCAAAAAATATTTTCTGGTAGACTCTCTTCACCTTAGGGAGAATTAAATTTTAAAAAAATTCCGTTTAGTCCTTCGATTGGGCGGGAAAAAAAATTATTTCTTATAAAATTTTAGCCAGTCAGGGTGTTTAGGACTAATATAGTGTAAACAAAAAAAATATGCATGCGCACAAGGCATGACACCGAGTACGCCCCCTCTTCTTCCAATATGGAGGACGAGCGGCATGGAGGTCAAGACCCGACTCCCGTCGAGGCTCTTCGACTAGAGTTCAATGAGCACATTGTGAATCAAGAGCGTCGCATGAATGAGTTAAGGGACATGATCGCTCAACTTACGACTACTAGAGTGGCACCACCAGCCCCTCCTAATCCTCTACCAACTAATCCTCACCCCCCGAACCACCACAAGCCCCGTTATCCTCATCGATTTGAAGAGGACTACGATGACCTTGCACCATGTGGTCCACCCTATTATAATCGAGCTCCACAGGAGTTCAACATCACCAAAGCCATCCGTATAGAAGCCCCTACTTACGACGGCATGGGGCAGCCCCAAATCTTTCTGAATTGGATAATGAATATCGAGTGCTACTTCGAGTGGCATAACTTAACCGATAGGCACATGGTCCAAGTCGCTAGGCTGAAATTACTAGACCGGGCCAAGGTATATTGGCTCAACGAGGAGAGATGCATGGGAGCGCTTGATGGTACGCCACCAATTGGTTGGCAGGTTATGAAAGCCATGTTGTCGGATCAATACGTCCCCAGGTATTACCGTACACAACTGTTTGACGACTTAGCCTCTCTTAAGCAAGGGAGTCAGTCGGTGTCTGATTACATGGGTACACTTAAGGATCTGTTAGTACACTTCGACGTTAAGGAGATGCCCGAGATGACTCTCTCGAGGTTTCGGAAGGGGTTGGATCCGGTTATTCAGCGCAAGCTTTTGCGTTATGGGCATACGGATATAAACACCACGTAAAACGCGGCCTTGGACATTGAGAAAAATATCGCTCTCAAGTCTAAAGCAAAGTATTTCCAAAAGGGGAAGTCCACGTATAAAGACAAAGGAAAGTTTAAGGCTACCGACACAAATTCGATAGTCATCACCGCTAGGAATTCTAAGAATCCAACCGGAGAGCGAGTGCCAATTGGGAGAGTTAATAAGACGAATGCCACATGCTACGCTTGTGGCGTACAAGGGCATTATGCGAGTGAATTCCCCACCAAGCCTAAGTCCTTAGCTTTATTGGAGGCTCCTAACGACCCGGACGAAATAATTTATGAAGCCGACGAGCGGTCCGATGTTGAGGGAGTCCCGAGTGATTTGGAGGATGAATATAACCTCATGGTTATGCGTTGTATCTTGACGGTTCCCCGAACGCCAAACGATTGGAATAGGAAGACCCTCTTTTTGATGATATTTAAGAGCGGAGAGAAGTTGTGTAAGCTTATCATCGATAGTGGGAGTTGTATGAACGTCGTTTCGGAGAGCGCGGTTGCAAGGATGTCATTAGTTGCCGAACCCCACCCCCAACCTTATCATGTAGCTTGGGTAAATAAGACTTCTCTTCCTGTCACGAAGCGTTGTCTAGTTCCCCTTAACGTCAAATCTTATTCCGAGCAAGTGTGGTGTGATGTCATCCCCATGGACGCATGTCACGTCCTTCTTGGTCGGCCTTGGTTATATGACCACGACGTGACTCACTTCGGTAGAGCTAATACTTATGAGTTTAAGTTTAAGGGGAAGATTATTACCTTTAAACCAACTCTACCTAAGGACCCGACTATTCCGTCCTAGGATACCATTGTACCCGTGGAGAAGAAAACCTTGAACTTAATAGGAAGAAAAGAGTTCACCCGCGACCCATTTCTAGACGGCGTGATCTATGCGTTAGTGCTCATGAGTAGTAAGGAAGATGGTGATAAATTAGATGGTCTTCCAGAAGAATTAAAACAATTGTTGGATGAATATAAAGATGTGTATCCGGCCGAGTTACCCCCCATCTTACCGCCACTACGTGACATCCAACACGCCATAGATCTCGTCCCGGGTTCCTCAATCACGAATCAGCCCCATTATAGGCTCCACCCGGCGGCGCATCAAGAGCTTCAAACTCAAATATCGGAACTCTTAATAAAAGGGTTCATCCGCCACAGTTTAAGCACATGTGCCGTTCCGGCCCTATTAGCTCCAAAAAAAGACGGTACTTGGCGGATGTGTGTCGACAGTCAGGCGATTAATAAGATCACTATTAAATATAGGTTCCCTATTCCCCGTTTGGATGATCTTTTGGATATGCTTGCCGGAGCCACGATCTTTTCCAAGTTGGATCTTAAGAGTGGCTACCATCAAATTAGAATTCGGGAAGGGGACGAATGGAAGATGGCGTTTAAAACTAAGGATGCTTTATATGAGTGGCTTGTCATGCCCTTCGGGCTTTCTAATGCCCCAAACACATTTTCACGGATGATGACTCAAATATTCCAACCCTTCATGTGCAAATTCGTCGTAGTGTATTTTGATGACATCTTGGTGTTTAGATTGACGCCCACTGAACATACAAATCACTTGAGTACATTCTTAACTACTTTAAGGAAAGAAAAATTATTCTTAAATCTGAAGAAATGTAGTTTCCTTGTCTGTGAGGTTGAGTTCTTAGGATATCTTGTAGGAGCGGACGGTATTAGAGTAGACCCGAAGAAGGTGCAAGTTATTAACGAGTGGCCGGAGCCCAAGTCCATCCGTGATATTAGAAGTTTCCATGGACTTGCTACTTTTTATCGACGTTTTATTAGGAATTTTAGTAGCATTATGGCTCCCTTAACGGAGTGCATGAAGAAGGGGGATTTCAAATGGACTAAATCCGCCAATCATGCCTTCCAAACGATCAAAACTCTTATGACGGAAGCACCTCTCCTACGCTTACCGGATTTCTCTAAGGTGTTTGAATTAGCGTGTGATGCATCCGGGGTTGGGATTGGAGGAGTATTAAGTCAAGAGGGTCACCCCATTTGTTATTTTAGTGAGAAGTTGTCCGGGGCTAAACTAAACTACTCCAATTACGATCGGGAATTTTATGCGGTGGTCCGAAGTTTGCACTATTGGAGACACTATCTCCTTTCCAAGGAATTTGTGCCGCTTTCGGATCATGAAGCCTTACGTTTTATTAACTCCCAACATAAAATCAGCCCCCGACACGCTAAGTGGGTGTCGTTCCTCCAAGAGTACACGTTTACTCTTAAGCATCTTATGGGGTCCAACAACCGTGTGGCCGACGCCCTTAGCCGACTCTCGTTATTATTGTCCACCATGCAAGTTAAGGTGATTGTTTTTGACCGCGTTAAGGGCGAATACGCGACATGTCCGAACTTTAAGTACATCTACTTTGCCACCCAAGAGGAGTCTCCCTCCACTATTTCGGCATTCTACATCCGGGATGGTTACTTATTTAAGCACACGAAGTTGTGTATCCCACAAACTTCCCTCCGCCATCACATCATTTGGGAACTTCATGGTGGGGGCCTTGGTTGCCATTTTGGTCGGGATAAGACGCTATCTTTAGTAGAGGAGAAATTTTATTGGCCGGGTTTGAAATCTTTCATTGGTAAAATCGTTAGTAGTTGTCGTACTTGTCAACTAGCTAAGGGTAGTAAAACAAACGCCGGTCTCTACATCCCCTCTACCCATCCCTTCTATCCCTTGGGAGGATGTGAGTATGGACTTCATTTTAGGCCTCCCGACCACCTTCCGATGACATGACTCTATTTTGGTAGTTGTAGACCGGTTCTCGAAGATGTCATACTTTATTATGTGTAGCAAAACTAGTGACGCCTCGCACATGGCAAAAATTTTTTTAAGGAAGTTGTCGGGCACCGCGGCGTTCCAAAAACTATCGTTAGTGATAGGGACGTCAAATTTACTAGTTACTTTTGGAAGACGCTTTGGAAGCATATGGGAACCAAACTTTTGTTTTCGTCCGCCTATCATCCGCAATTGGATGGCCAAACAGAGGTCGTAAATAGGAGCGTGGGCAATCTTTTACGTTGTCTTGTTGGAGAGCACAAAGGCACTTGGGATCTCATTCTCCCTCACGCACAACTCGCTTATAATAATTCTAAGAATAGGTCTACCGGGTTGTCGCCGAATGAGATTGTGCACGGTTATAAGGCGCCCGTGCCACTTTACTTGATTCCCCTACCGCCAACTTATAAATCAAGTCACTTCGCACAGGAATTTGTCCAACACATTCAAAATTTACATAAACACATACAAGAAGTGTTAGCCACGCAATATACGTCCGATCAGTTACACGCGAATTGGCACCGTCGAGTCGTCGATTTTAATGTTGGTGATTTTGTCTTGGTTCGTCTCATTCCCGAGCGGATGCCTTCGGGTACCATCAAAAAGTTGGCCAATCGAAGAGCCGGCCCATTTCGAGTTGCTAAGAAATTAGGAGACAATGTGTATCTTTTGGATTTACCGTACTGATTGGGGTATATCCCTATTTTTAATGTTTCCGATTTAACACCTTATACTTCTCCGCCGCTTGAAATATTCAACTCTCCTTTTTCTTCTTCCTCTCGATCTTCTCTTGGGTTTGGGGGGGGGGGAAAGGTCTCATGAATTGCCTCTTACTACGGATTCCGTTGGAGGTACGTTGGTGGATGCTTTTGCTTCGGTCTTACCTTTTTCGACTAACACTTTTCCAAGTTTTCCCAAGACCTCTTTCTTACCAGACAGGATCCTTGCCGATGAAGTTCTCCCGTCCCCGCTTGGTACCTCTCGCCGCTATTTGGTCCACTGGCGTGATCGCCCATTCTCCGATGATTCATGGGTTCCCGAAGATGAAGTGGCTCGCTTGGATGATGCTCTCCTTCGCCGCTACAAAGACGCCAACTCCTCGGTGATGAGTCCTTTTGAGAGGGGGAGGATTGACGGAGCCGACCCTCTCCAACCCGCGGCCGTTGATGTTGAAGCGCTAACGGATGACACGCCACCACTACAAAGCAAAGCTGTTGATGTTGAAGCGCTAACGGATGACACGCCACCACTACAAAGCAAAGATCTACGGCAAAATAAAGACGTGGGAGCGCGGCGCCGCACCTATTCCCGCTACCATCTTCGTTCGCGAGATAATGCCATCAAGTGACGTTGTTGTCATAAAAACTGTCGGGCTACGGATAACAATTTTTATGCTTATTTTGTCTAATTGGTGGCCTGCATTTATCCTCCAAATGCATTTAAATTCTGAAATATTTTATGTATAACTTTTATTTAAAGTGGGTCATATATAAGGCATCCACTCCCTTGGTTTTAGGTAGAGAAAAAGTAAACCTAAAAACTTAACTTCAGCTTTTGAGATTTGGCTTTCTCATTGTCGCCGCCCCCCCCCCCCCCCCATATCTTCCGCCTCCTTGAGGGTTTCGGCCAAGTGAAGGCCCTCCTCTTCCGGCGTGGGAACTTCGCAGTGTGACTCCGTTGAAGGTGGACGTGCAAAGCTTCTTCCGGTGTGAATCCGGCGGAACCGTAGTTGAGCGATTCTCCACGTGCAACTATCTACGAGTGGGGGTAACGATTCCTCTTCTCTATCTTGTGTGATTCTTCTACCTCCTATGCATATTTCTTGTGCGAAAGTTTTGGTGTGAAATCTGAAATCTTAATCATCGAAGTATTTCCATTTGGTTTTCGTATTTGATTCTCCGAGTTTCTCGCATTCGAAGAAGGGTGGTGACCTTTTGTTTTTCTTAGTAGGGGGAGATCAACCACTTTTCGAATCCTTTCTTTGGTGGATCTCCTTGGTGCGACTTCACTCGAACGAACCGTGTGGGTTCATTTCACCGGAAAGGATAGTGACCTCTAGTCACTATTTGATCCTAAGGGGGTTAGCGATCCTCAAGTCATTGTGTGTGACGATAAACATTAATCTAAACGTGGCTACGCTTGCGTGTGGTGTTTCTAAATTAGATCGTGTGCGGGTAGATTTAGTCGCTAGAACGTGACGGATGTTGAAACCGAAAAATCGGTCTAGGCACAAGACTAGGAACACAATGGACAGACCCAAGGTCTCAGCGTGGAGGACCCGCCGCATACCCGGAAGACTAACAAACTCTTCCCCTCACAAGCCAAGGGCTGATCTAAGGCACCTTCGGAGGGCTCTCTTGGCCAACCGGGACATCTGAGGAGGATCTCAAGATCCACTCCTTAACTAAAGGTGCCACCTCGGGTCTATGCAAAATATTCCCCGCCCGCCTTACTATTGGCGCAAAACCGCTCAGCAGCCCTACTCTACGCAGCCCCAATTGGGCCGCTAATAGTGGAACTCTGCTATTCTGAAAGGATGACAACAGACCATCAGGGGCTTCCCGGCATCTATTCCTCGGGGCCCACACGGGGGGAGCGGTTCACGAACAGGCCGCTCGCCCATGACAGGAGTAAATTACATATTTATAGAGCATCACAGATATGAAAAAATATTACAGGAATATAAATTCCATACTCAGCACGCAGGCCGGCAAAACGAACAAAAAGGGCCTTCGAGGGCCGACACAAGCTTGGGCTTAAGCCCGCTACTCCCCGCCTGGTACTGCAACACCTGTACTCCAACGTCTCGACGAGCGGCGGCCAACTAGTCATCGGTCGGCCAACATAAGCGGACCAAACATATTGCGCACACCCCCTTTTTGGGGCTATGGTGCGCGTTCCCTGCAAGCGGCTAATAAAAAACTTCCTCGGAGACTTCTCCGGGAACCCCAGAACATCACCAATCCGGCTCACACGTCCGGATGGGCTTCACACAGCATGCATAAACCCGTACTCATGCTTCCGGGTACTAATGCAACGCCCAGGCACACGGCCACAGTCACGGACGTGTTTGAAGGCGTGTTGGTGACACGGCCCACGACACGGGCGTGTTCCATGGGCGTGTCACTGGTTTGGATAGGTCGGTTGACCACCGCTTGAGGAACACGGCCTGGGACACGGCCGTGTCACAAGCCGTGTCAGGTCAAATTTAGCTTTTCTGGCAGTTTTGTGGCCATCCATTCCTTCAGCCTGGATTCAAGTGCTGAAGCTTCTTTCCTCTTTTTCCTAAAGGCCGAAACTGAGAACTTGTTCTCATTTTTCCTTAGCCTTTATCTTTCTTCAAGTTAAGAGAGAGAAAGAGAGAGGAAGAAGGAGGAAGAAGGGGAAGGGCTGCTGCTGGTGGTGTTGTAGGTTACCGATGAGAAATCCGAAGCCGGTGTTGCGGAGGAAACGCTCTTGCGAGTCTTTCAAGCAAGCTTTGAGGTCATGGCACCGAAGCGGTCATCAAGGGTAACGACTTTTCTTCCTAGCCATGTGAAGGCTTCTTTTTGGCATATCTTGTGATTTCCCCCACCAAGAGCTGGCTGATTTTGGAAATCTTTGGGTGGATGCTTGAAGTCCCCTTTGTTAGCATATAGATCCAGAAATGGAGTACGGAATAGGCATGCTGTGTGAATCGGAGAAGACTCCGTGATAACGTGTAGTTTAAGGAGTCTACGGGTTATGCCTGCGAAAAGGAGTAGCAGGAAGTACTGGAGTGGTAGCCCAGGAAAAATAGCCATGTGATGGTTTTGGGTCCAACCTGTGAATGAGGTACAGGAAGTACTGGTGTGACCAGGAAAGGCTCTTTGTGATGCTTGATGTTGTAGGGTGTCCACCTGTGAAGTGAGTAACAGGAAGTACTGACATGCTAGCCAGGAAAGACCCCTGACATTTGTGCTTGTGCGGTGTCCACCTGTGGAGAAAGTCACAGAAAGTACTGGGAGGCCCAGGAAAGACCCGCTGTTGTGCTAAGGAAATGGGTATCGAGAAATACCCAGGCTGTGTGCCAAGAACAGGATTGGTGAGACTGACCCGCGCCTTTGATATAGCCATGAGTATGCTGTACTCGGAGAAGGCAAGGCCATTTGAGCAACGGGGGGTGGAGGATCCGACCTGCG
This sequence comes from Platanthera guangdongensis, assembly GCA_039583875.1. NCBI lineage: Eukaryota > Viridiplantae > Streptophyta > Magnoliopsida > Asparagales > Orchidaceae > Platanthera > Platanthera guangdongensis. The sequence goes on along the minus strand of CM077167.1, from coordinate 118,323,377 downwards.
CTGTGTCCGTCCGACGTGAGACCAAAAGGTGCGGTCTGTTGGAGCGCATAGCAAGAGTCTTCGGCCTGCGCGCCATGACACAATGGGGGCTACGGGCCATCCCGGTGTAGGAATACTAACTCCGGCTGCACGCCATGGAGTAAATGCTCAAGAGATTTTCCGTTGGGTTGTGACCCTCATACGGTGGAGGGCAAGAGCTTTGCCAGAACACCAAGAATGTGCCCTGAGTGCACGGACCGTTGGGCCGGGTGGCGAACGGTTGTGATGGCTTGTGTGCGTGAAAGTACATTTTGATGATATATTGCCATACTTGTGATATGATATGCCTGCAGGGAAGAATACCGCTGCCCCGAGAGAAGGGGTAGGGTCGTTATAATTTGGTCAGCTGAACGCTGACCGTTGCTTTTGTTTCCCACCGTTGGGTGGATTGTCCATGTACAGGTGCTGGAGAGCCGAGCGGGACGCATAGAGGTTGATGTTCCTGCTGGTGTTGCTGCTACTGCTGTTAGCCCTCGAAGGCTATATATGATGTTGTGTGTTTTCTTTGATTGTGGCCGGCCTGCGCGCCAATCTGTTTAGGCCACTGTTTGATAGCCATGTAAGGCCATAAGGCCAACTCTTTTCACTTGTTGTAAGACATTCCTATATTGTATAAAATGTGGAGTTTATGTTTGGACATTCATGAGGAGTTCAAGTTGTAGTCTAGGCTTCCGCTAGAATGCTGTGTGATAGGTGCAATGCGCTACTCTGGTATCATCCTGTACCTTCACCGCTTGTTTTGTGATATATCCTGTGGGGCCCCGGCCGGACCTTCTAGAATATACAATATGAATGGATGGGGTTGTTACATTTTTGGTATCGGTTGTCTTGGTCTTTCCCTCTCGAAGTCGTGGCCGACTTCTTTTGTGGGGTGGCGAGCACGTGTTTGTGCAAACCAAAGTCTACACATGAACTCCTGAATGTCCATGATAGGAATGCAAATTGGTGTGTTTGAGGAACCTGTGTGTTCTGATTTTCTGTTGATTGCTTGGGTACGACCGCTAATGTGTGTGTCTTGTCCACCTTTAGGTGACACGGAGTGGAGCTAGGCCGTCTGAGCCCCAGCGTTCTGATGAAAGTACGGCACCAGCCGCGGTGCCTACACCTCCACCGTCTACGGAACATGTGCATTTAGTTGCGGAGGATTTATTTACCATGATCCAAGGCCAGCCCCTTAGGCAAGAGCAAGCGGCTGTGAGGCCAGAGCAGGTGGCGGCAAGGCCTGAACCTGTCGTGGATGTGGCTCCTCGAGCGACTGAGAAGCAGCTAACGTTGTTTATGAGTTTCCATCCTCATACGTTCTCGGGAGCGGGAACTCCGACGTAGGCTGAGGATTGGCTATCGCGCGTCAAGCGAGTGATGATGGCGATAGGAACGGCGGAGCATCAGAAAGTTACTTTAGTTACCTCTTTGCTTGAAGGAGAAGCTCTATTATGGTGGGATGAGATGGAGTTGCATCACTTGGCGGGTCGTCCGTTAACCCAAGTATCGATGGAAGAATTCTCCCGGCTCTTCCTAGCGAAGCACCTTCCTGCGGCTCAACGGATAGCCATGGAAAATGAATTCCAAAGGTTAACACAAGGTGATGGCAGTGTTGACGCATACTTGCATGAATTTACTCGCTTGGGGTGGTATGCGGGTTCCATATTTGTTGATGAGCAGAGGAAGACCAACAGGTTCTATGAAGGACTGAGGGACGAGCTGAGGTTCCTTGTGTCAAGTTCTGTGAACCAAGGTTTCCAAGCATTGGTTGACACTGCGAGCGCATTGGAAAAGGATATGAAGAGGGTGCAAGGGAAGAGAGCTTTGGCTGTGACCCAACCGGAGTGGAAGGTGACCCGATCGGGAAAACCATTTTATAAGAAGAGATGGGGCAAGAAGTCCAAGCCTAGTGGACAAGCTCCTTCATCAGTTGCAACGAGAGCAACGTCAGGGGATACCTCCAAGCCAGATACTCGTATCTGCTTCAATTGTGGCCGAATGGGGCATATTGCGCGAGATTGTCGGATGCCGCCAAAGAGTGAAAAGAAGGCGGGAGCATCGTATGCGGAAAAAGGAAAGGCGGTGGTGGATTCCTCTGCCTCGCAGGCATAACCCCGGGTCTACAATCTTGGCCTGCAAGAGGCCATCAAGCAGAGTGATGTGGTCACAGGTATGAGTTTAGTTTTGCATATGCTATTATTTGTATGCTTTGCTTAGTACCCCTATGTTTGCGGTTTGTGTGTGTGACATGTTTGTCATAGGCTTTGTGATGATTCGGGACACGCTGGCGCGAGCACTGTTTGATACGGGTGCATCGCATTCTTTTCTGTCTAGTGAGTTTATTACGCGGCTTGGAATACCCAGTCGTGCAAAGACAAATAACGTCAGAGTGGTGTTGCCGAATGGCTGTTGGATGCTTGCGGATCAAGCTTGCGATGTGGCGGTTCAGTTAGGAAGTCGAGATTTTCGTTTGACTGCATTTGTTTTACCAATATCAGAATTCGATGTGATTTTTGGGATGGATTGGCTTGCGGAGCAGTATGCTATGATTGATTGCCAGTCCAAAGAAATCACGTTGGGCCAGAATACCGAACAAGAGACAAAGTTCGCGGGTATGCGAGGAGTAGGCGGGACGTTGATGTCTGCACTCCAGGTAGTCCAGGCTGTTCGGAAGGGTGCGGAATGTTATTTTGCACTGATTCAGGCTGTTGAGCCTAAGGCCAGTTTGTGCGAGGTTCCGATTGTGGCAGAATTTAAAGATGTGTTTCCCACGGATCTCCCTGGGCTACCACCCCAGCGGGAGATTGACTTCACGATCGAGTTGGTGCCAGGTGCAAAACCTGTGGCCCGCTCGCCATATCATGTTGCGCCAAAAGAGATGGCTGAATTGAAGGTTCAACTACAAGAAATGCTAGAGCAAGGGTATATACGCCCAAGTATGTCACCTTGGAGCGCGCCTGTGCTTTTTGTAAAGAAGAAAGATGGTGGGTTGCGGTTGTGTATTGATTACCGTGAACTGAATAAGCTGACCGAGAAGAATAAGTACCCGATACCCCGGATAGATGAGTTATTCGATCAGCTGGTGGGCTCGACCGTCTATTCGAAGTTGGACCTGAAGTCTGGTTATTACCAGTTAAGAATTCGGGAAGGTGACATTCCCAAAACCGCATTTGGAACGCGTTATGGGCACTATGAGTTCACAGTCATGCCATTTGGACTGTGCAATGCGCCCTCGGTGTTTATGGATTTGATGCAGCGTATTTTTCGTGAGTACTTGGATCTGTTTGTGATTGTGTTCATTGATGACATCCTGGTGTACTCAAAGTCGAAAGCTGAACATGAGATTCACTTGCGGTTGGTGTTGAACACGTTGAGGCAAAATCAGCTATATGCCAAGTTCTTGAAGTGCGAGTTTTGGCTATCGTCAGTGGCATTTTTGGGCCATGTGGTGAGTGAAGCGGGCATTGCAGTGGATCCAGCGAAGATAAGGGCCATACAGGAGTGGCCAATCTTGTCTTCCGTGGCCGAGGTCCAGAGTTTCCTTGGACTTGCGGGCTACTATAGAAGATTTGTGGAAAATTTCTCGCGGATCGCTTTGCCGCTAACCACACTGATGCGAAAAGATCATAAGTTTGTTTGGACGCCAGATTGCGCACGAGCTTTTGAAGAGCTGAAGAGTCGGTTGACCACGGCGCCGGTGTTGTCTTCGCCATGTGGAACCGATGGATTTGTGATTTCGAGTGATGCCTCAGGGAGCGGCTTAGGCTGCGTTCTTCTACAAAATGGAAAGGTGATTGCTTATGGCTCATGCCAGCTGAAGGTGCACGAGCGAAATTATCCCGCCCATGATTTGGAACTAGCGGCGGTGATTTTTGCACTCAAGTTGTGGCGACACTACCTTTATGGCGTGAAGGTGGAGATCTATACCGATCATAAGAGCCTAAAGTATCTTTTGGAGCAGAAAGACTTGAACATGCGACAACGAAGATGGTTGGAGTTCCTTGGGGACTACACTTTCGAGATTCACTATACGCCCGGAAAGGGGAATGTTGTCGCGGATGCCTTGAGTCGGCGAGTTCCGGCTAGAGCGAATTGGTTACAAAGGCATGATGAACGTCTTATCCAGGAGTTGGAAGCATTAGAGATCTATTGTGTTGACAAGAGTTCCACTGCCACTGCATGTTTGAACTGGACCGAGGTGCAATGTGACCTTGCGGACCGAGTTCGACGGGCAATGGAGTTGGATGACGATCTCTTACGCTATGTGAATGAAGGGCCAGAGGGCAAATTCACCTGGATTGACGGTCTTTTGCGAAAAGAGGGCCGTTTGTGCGTCCCAAATGTGGGGAAACTGAGGGAAGAACTGATGTATGAAACGCATTATACAAAGTATTCCATTCACCCTGGGAGCACAAAGATGTTCAACGATATGAAGAAGCTTTTCTGGTGGCCAGGGCTCAAGAAAGATGTTGCCCTTTATGTAGCCAAATGTCAAACCCGTGCGATGGTGAAGGCGGAATGCCAAAAGCCGGGTGGTTATTTGAAGTCACTGCCGATCCCAGAGTGGAAATTTGATGATATTTCCATGGATTTTGTGCATGGGTTGCCAAGATCGCAGCGAGGAAATGATTCCATTTGGGTCATTGTGGACCGTCTAACAAAAGTAGCACATTTTCTCCCGAACAGGCGGGATGATTCAGTTGAATGTTTGGCAAATTTATATGTTGACCAGATTGTGCGGCTTCACGGTGTTCCTCGTAGCATCGTAAGTGATCGAGATGGGCGATTCACGTCAAATGATTGGAGGCTAGTTCACCGACTGTTGGGCACGAAGTTGACTTTCAGTACGGCCTTTCATCCCCAAACGGATGGCCAAACTGAACGTACCAATAGAACAATGGAGGACATGCTCCGAATGTGCGCCCTTGACTTCGGAAAGAGATGGGAAGATCATCTCTATATGTTAGAGTTTGCATATAATAACAGCTACCAGGCGAGCATTGGGATGTCACCATATGAAGCTCTATATGGAAGGAGGTGTCGTACTCCCTTGGCTTGGGTAGAAGCGGGCGAAGCTCGGGTTTTTAAACCAAATGAGGTTGATGAAGCAAACTCAACCATACGGACTATTCGAGAGAGATTGCTTATTGCTCAAGATCGATAAGCGAAGTACTACAACGCCAAGCACCGGAACGTGGAGTTTGCGGTTGGTGATTGGGTCTACTTGAAGATCAAGCCTTTCAAAGGTGTCTCCATGATTCGACGATTGAAAAAGTTGAGTCCAAGATATTTGGGTCCTTTTGAAGTGGTTGAGCGAGTTGGCGAAACGGCTTATCGGCTAGCTCTGTCGGCAGACTTGGGTGGGTTACATGATGTCTTTCACATCTCGGTTCTTCGGAAGGCCGTGAAAGATCCAGCTCAAGTAATCGTGGACGATCGTGTGTCGGTGGAGTATGGGCTAACAACGAGAGTTAGACCCATTCAGATCAAAGATCGTGCCGAGAAACAGTTGCGGAACAAGACGGTCGCCATGGTGAAAGTCCGGTGGGACAACTGCGGCCGTGAAGAACTGACATGGGAGTGAGAGCAAACCATGCGAGAAGAGTTCCCTGAGCTGTTTTTGTAATCTCTAGAGAGGATGTTGTAACATAAAATTTTGTATGTTGTACCATTTTTCTTGCTGGTTACTGTTGCCTTCCTGTGGCTGAATTTCGAGGACGAAATTTCTTGAAGGAGGGGAGGATTGTAATAGTCTAAATTTCTGAAACAGGAATTTTTGGGTGACACGGCCTGGGACACGGGCGTGTCCCAGGGCATGTCAGCGGACACGGCCTGCGACACAGGCGTGTCGCAGGGCGTGTCGAGGTTGTGTCGACGATCGGCCTTTGTGTCGATGATTTTTCGCTCGACGATGTATCGAGAGGAGGCACACGGCCCAGGACACGAGCATGTCCAAGGCCGTGTCGTGTGCTCGACGACTTTTGCTCGACGATCGTCGAGTGTCGAGACATGAGTGTTGAGTGTCGAGAGGTTGAACACGGCCTGTGACACAGGTGTGTCACAGGGCGTGTCAAATCGGGTCGGCGAACTCAGCCCGCCGAAGGATTTCGACAGGGCGTGTCTTTGTGCCATGTCTGGGCACACGGCCTGGGACACGGGCGTGTCATAGGCCGTGTGAAGTCTCGGGATGTTTTGGGATTTTTTCGCCCAGGCACACGGCCACAGACACGAGTGTGTCCGAAGGCGTGTTGGTGACACGGCCCATGACACGGGCGTGTTCCATGGGCGTGTCACTGGTTTGGATAGGTCGGTTGACCACCGCTTGAGGCACACGGCCTGGGACACGGCCGTGTCATAGGCCGTGTCAGGTCAAATTTAGCTTTTCTGGCAGTTTTGTGGCCATCCATTCCTTCAGCCTGGATCCAAGGGCTGAAGCTTCTTTCCTCTTTTTCCTAAAGGCCGAAACTGAGAACTTGTTCTCATTTTTCCTTAGCCTTTATCTTTCTTCAAGTTAAGAGAGAGAAAGAGAGAGAAAGAGAGAGGAAGAAGGAGGAAGAAGGGGAAGGGCTGCTACTGGTGGTGCTGTAGGTTACCGACGAGAAATCCGAAGCCGGCGTTGCGGAGGAAACGCTCTTGCGAGTCTTTCAAGCAAGCTTTGAGGTCATGGCACCGAAGCGGTCGTCAAGGGTAATGACTTTTCTTCCGAGCCATGTGAAGGCTTCTTTTTGGCATATCTTGTGATTTCCCCCACCAAGAGGTGGCTGATTTTGGGAATCTTTGGGTGGATGCTTGAAATCCCCTTTGTTATCATATAGATCCGGAAATGGAGTACGGAATAGGCATGTTGTGTGAAGCCCATCTGGACAGGTTGGTCTGGATTGGTGATGTTGCATACGAACCGGAGAAGACTCCGTGATAACGTGTAGTTTAAGGAGTCTACGGGTTATGCCTGCGAAAAGGAGTAGCAGGAAGTACTGGAGTGGTAGCCCAGGAAAAATAGCCATGTGATGGTTTTTGGGTCCAACCTGTGAATGAGGCACAGGAAGTACTGTTGTGACCAGGAAAGGCTCTTTGTGATACTTGATGTCGTAGGGTGTCCACCTGTGAAGCGAGTAACAGGAAGTACTGGCATGCTAGCCAGGAAAGACCCCTGACATTTGTGCTTGTGCAGTGTCCACCTGTGGAGAAAGTCACAGGAAGTACTGGGAGGCCCAGGAAAGACCCGCTGTTGTGCTAAGGAAATGGGTATCGAGAAATACCCTGGCTGTGTGCCAAGAACAGGATTTGTGAGACCGACCCGCGCCTTTGATATAGCCATGAGTACGCTGTACTCGGAGAAGGAAAGACTATTTGAGCAACGGGGGGTGGAGGATCCGACCTGCGCTGTGTCCGTCCGACGTGAGACCAAAAGGTGCGGTCCATCCCGGTGTAGGAAGACTAACTCCGGCTGCATGCCATGGAGTAAATGCTCAAGAGATTTACCGTTGGGTTGTGACCCTCATACGGTGGTGGGCAAGAGCTTTGCCAGAACACCAAGAATGTGCCCTGAGTGCACGGACCGTTGGGCCGGGTGGCGAACGGTTGTGATGGCTTGTGTGCGTGAAAGCACATTTTGATGATATATTGCCATACTTGTGATATGATATGCCTGCAGGGAAGAATACCGCTGCCCCGAGAGAAGGGGTAGGGTCGTTATAATTTGGTCAGCTGAACGCTGACTGTTACTTTTGTTTGCCACCGTTGGGTGGATTGTCCCTGTACAGGTGCTGGAGAGCCGAGCGGGACGCATAGAGGTTGATGTTCCTGCTGGTGTTGCTGCTACTGCTGTTAGCCCTCGAAGGCTATATATGATGTTGTGTGTTTTCTTTGATTGTGGCCGGCCTGCGCGCCAATCTGTTTAGGCCACAGTTTGATAGTCATGTAAGGCCATAAGACCAACTCTTTTCACTTGTTGTAAGACATTCCTATATTGTATAAAATGTGGAGTTTATGTTTGGACATTCATGAGGAGTTCAAGTTGTAGTCTAGGCTTCCGCTAGAATGTTGTGTGATAGGTGTGATGCGCTACTCTGGTATCATCCTGTACCTTCACCGCCTATTTTGTGATATATCCTGTGGGGCCCCGGCCGGACCTTCTAGAATATACCATACGAACGGATGGGGTTGTTACAGGGGGCCTGGGTGCACCAGGCGGCCGGAGGGAGAGGGAGCGGTGCGGGTCGGGTTGCTCCAGGCAGCGGGAAGAGAGGGAGAGAGGGGGCGGGCTGCCGCTCCAAGCCGTGAAAAAGCAAAGGGCGGGGGGGGCCTGGGTGCTCCAGGCGGCCGGAGGGAGAGGGAGCGGCGCGGGTCGGGTTGCTCCAGGCGGCCGGAAGAGAGGGAGAGAGGGGGCGGGCTACCGCTCCAGTCGAACCCTAATCCCGCCGTCTCTCCCCGATACCTGCTGCCTTCCCCCCTTCTCTTATCCCCCATCTATATTATATATATTATAAAATAATATATATAATATATATATATAAATCATAAAGCTATGCGCATAAAACCTCCGCGCGCACGCACGAGGACCCGCACGTCTTCGAACGGGGTCGCACCAACTCGTCGCCCACAACACGCCCCTAGGCTGATATTTGGGGAGGGTCCCACTCGCCCGGCTACGGGGTTGTACACCGGACATCTCGCCCCGGTAGCCTACATCAACACATGATAGATTATGTCAGTCGATACTACTCATCACTATCTAATTTTATTTATTTGGAGTCCTTTCGCAGTTTACATCCTTGTGTATCCCAGCCATATTCCATCGTCGTCTACTCATTTTTCATACTCGTGGTCACCGTCTTCCCTTTCACACAAACTCACGTGCCATGGGAATCCCTTATCCAACCGCCTGGATTCATGTCAGAGTGTGCAAATGAAAACATTTTTACGTGGGTTAGGAGTTTCTCTACTCCACTGCTCCCTTTTGCCCCCTCCGCTACCCCAGCTCTATAGATCCCTCGCACTTGCACTACTGCATGCTCGCTCTTCCTCTCACCCGTGGCCGTTTCTTTAGTGAGACTCTTCTCTTCAAAAGCATTGGTTCAAGAATTCGTCATAAAATCACATTCTCTATTTTTCTTTATTTTGAATCCCTCGGCCATTTATCCCGCTGAGCTTTCTCCGGCACTGCCCGCAAGACATCTTCTCATTGCACCTTCCTAACCCTAACTCCATGCTATCTCACATCACACCTGTAACGCCCCGAAACTCAAAGGAGCAGAGGGGAATAATTTGGGCCAGTTTGAGTTTTGGCTGCAGGCACACGGCCTGGGACACGGGCGTGTCCCAGGGCGTGTCAAGCCTGTGTCGACACTAAGGCGTGAAGTCGACACTTTGGTCTCGACATTGTGTCGAGACTGGGCACACGGCCTGCGACACGGGCGTGTCGCAGGGCGTGTCGACCCGTGTCGACACTTAGCCGTGAAGTCGACACAGTGCTTCGACGTTGTGTCGAGACACGGCACACGGCCTACGACACGGGCGTGTCGCAGGGCGTGTCAACCCGTGTCGACACTCGTCCCGCGAAGTCGACACTTTGGTGTCGACAGTGTGTCGAGACATGGCACACGGCCTGCGACACGGGCGTGTCGCAGGGCGTGTCGACCCGTGTCGACACTTAGCCGCGAAGTGCTGAGACCTTGTACACGGCCTGGAGCCCAGGCGTGTCAAGGTGACACGGGCAAGGACACGGGCGTGTCCTAGAACCCGTGCAGTGCTCGGGTTGAAAACGGGAGAAAATCATGGGGTACACGGCCAGCTACACGGCCGTGTCAGGTGGAACACGGGCGTGTCAGCTCGAACACGGGCGTGTTCGATACCCATGTGAGGTTCCAGGTGATTCGATTTTGACGGCGAATGAGGCACACGGCCCTGGACACGGGCGTGTGCCAGGCCGTGTTCGGTCCAGATTGGGCATTTCAGTCCCGAATCGAAGCCGTTCATTTCTTTGACTGAAGATCCAACGGCTGGGGGTTGTTCCTGAAGGGATATACCCGGGTTTTGACTTAGAAAACCCTCACTTTTTCCACTTGTTCTCTCTCCAAACCCTTGGAGAAAGAAGAGCTAAGGCAAGAAGAAGAGGAGCTAGATCCGCCATTGGAGGAGCTTCGGAGCTCCGAATCGCAAGCCGACTCCGGATCCACGGAGGCAACGCAAGTGCGGTGATTTCCATCCGATTACTTTTCGATGGCGCCAAAGAGGACCACAAGGGTAACGATCCTCATCTTGAGCATGAGTCGCTCTCTTTCTTTGCATAGGAAGCCCGCTCTCGCGAGTTTGCGGAGAGTTGGAGGCGTTCCTTCGGGTAGATATGTGAAGTCCCCGTTGTTTAGAGTCCGTATGCGAGAACGGACATAGGCATTTTGGTTGAAGCCTACCCGGACATGTTAGTCCGGATCGGTGATGTTGCATTGCATAAGGCCGGAGAAGACTCCGTGCTATTGGGTGTTTTTCGGGTTTTCTACGCGGTAGATTGCAGCAGGGAGCCTTGGGGACTAACCCAAAGGTGCACCCGGAAAACTGGGCGGACACGAGGTCTTGCCAACTTGGTGGCCTGAGAGCCAACTTGAACATAACGGGGTTATGTGACTTGTGTTAGAATGGGACTCGGTGAAAGTTTGACCCGCGCAAATGGCTTAAATTGCCGTTGCGATGTGAGCACGGGTTAGATGGAGCCGTACCCGCTTTATGTCGTTCGGGTTAGAGAGACCTAAAGTTACATGGCACTCGCCGTTGGCATAAATGGGGGTCTTCGGTGGTCGATGGCTTAAATTGACGTGACCAATACCATGAAGACGAATTGCTCATAGGAATGGCCGTCTAAGTGGCGGTGGTGAGTCCAGAATGTTAATGGCTTTAATTGACGTGACATCGACCGGTTCACCGAGAATGTGCCCTGAGTGCACGGGGCGTGTGGCCGTGCGAGCCAACGCCTGTGATGAAATGGCTATGGTTATAATTGCTCGCTTATGCTAATGAAATGCAGGAAAGGAGCATCGCCGCCCCGAGTTGGGGGCGGGATCGTTATAATTTGGTCAGCATTGCTGACCGTTGCCTTGTTTGCCACCGTGCGGTGGTTTGTTTGCTTGCAGGTGCAGCTGGACCAAGCGGTCAATAGCGGGCTAAAGCCCTTTTTGCGAAGCTGGCCCTCGAAGGCCCAAGTGGAAATGTTTTATGTTTTATTCATGTATGGCCGGCCTGCGAGCCGAGGTTTGTAAATCATGTAAAAGACAAGTGAAACATTTTGTAAGGCCTTAAGGCCGACTTTTGAGTATTTTGTAATAACATTCCTATTATCATGTTAGTGGACATTCATGCTTGTTGCTGGGTTCTTGTTTTGCAACTTGTATAAACTGCTTCCGTTAGAATGCTCTGTGTAGGACATTAAGATTGGTTGGATGGTTTCCATAAGTAACCACCCGGTCTGTCTGTGGCATATGGCGTCGGGCCCCGGCCGGACCTACTGTTATATGCTATGCGACGGATAGGGGGTGTTACAATTTGGTATCAGACTACTGGTTTTGGTTGGGCTTGAATTGAATTCGTGGGCGAATTCTTTTTAAGGAGTGGTGAGCACATTGTGTGCGTCATCGTTATAACCGTAAAAAGAACCCATGAATGTCCACTTAGGAATGAAAATACTCGTGTTTGAGGAACCTGCGTGTTCCTATAATTGCTGTTTGCAATTTATTTGGTCGCTTAACGGTGTTTTGTACCACTATAGGTGACCCGAAGTGGCATTGGGCCGTCAGAACGCCGAGTTTCTGAGGCAAGTAGTGCACCGGAAGTTGCTCCCGCAACACCTTTGTCGGCTGAAAATATAAGATTGGTGGCTGAAGCGGTGTTGGCCGTGATCAATGCGCAGCCTGGGAGGCAAGCGCAGCAGCCCGCTCCTGTGATGGAGCAAGTACCTCTGCAAGAGGCGGAGCCGAGGAGGATGGAGCAAGTGGTTGTAGAACCAATAGTGCCAAGGAGGGCGACTGAGAGGCAGTTGAAGCATGTAATGAGCTTTAACCCTCCGTTATTCTCGGGGTTGGGAACCCCATCGCAGGCTGAAGACTGGCTCTCTAGGGTGAAGAGAGTCATGACAGCGACGGAGACGGAGGAGTGGCAGATGACCACCATCGCTACGTTCCTGCTGGATGGTGAAGCGAGGATGTGGTGGGAAGGCTTGGAGCTGCATCATCTGAGAGGTAGACAACTGATAGACGTTCCGATGGAAGAGTTCTCGGAATTGTTCTTGGCAAGATACCTCCCTTCGACTCAGAGGATTTCAATGGAGAATGAGTTCCTGAAGTTGGTGCAGGGTGAGAGGAGCGTGGATGAATATCTCCACGAGTTTACGCGGTTGAGTCGTTATGCTAGCTCTACCATCATGGATGAGGAGCGCAAGACTAATCGTTTTTATGAAGGCTTGAGGGATGAGCTGAGATTGTTACTGTCGGGGCCAATGACGCAGGGTTTCTTAACCTTGGTCAATACTGCCCGGTCCTTGGAGAAGGACATGAAGAGTGTACAAGCGAAGAAAAGCTTGGGTGAAAAGAAATCTGAGTTCAGAGTGCCGACTACTTCAAAGTCAGGCTATCGGAGGACTTTTAAGAAGCATAGGACTTCGGGTCCAGCTCCTTCTGGCGCTTCTGGGGCGACTACGAGTCGGACCCCGGGTGCGTGCTTTACGTGTGGAAAGACGGGGCATTTCGCCCGTGACTGTTGGAGCGGACGTCCTAAGTCCGAAAGGAGGCCTGGAGCTACTTATGAAGAGAAGGGCAAGGCGGTGGAGTCGACCGCATCCCATTATGCTCCGGCCCAACCAAGGGTTTACAATCTTGGCCAACAGGAGGCCATTAAACAAGCTGACGTGGTGACAGGTACGGTTTAATTTATAGCAAGTCAATTCCTTTATATGCTTGTTATGCACATGTTACCTTACCACTACTTGTTTAGGATTTGTGTTGATTTGTGAAAATCCGGCACGAGCACTCTTTGATACGGGAGCTTCACACTCCTTCTTGTCCGAAGGATTTATATTACGCATCGGAGTCCCTTCTTCGATGGCGAAGGATAAGTTGGATGTGTTGTTGCCAAATGGGTGTTCGATGCGAGCGGATAGAATCTGCGAGGTTAAGACTCGTATTGGAGAGCAGGAGTTTGACCTGCGGGCGTCCTTACTTCCGTTGGTGGAGTTCGACGTCATATTTGGAATGGACTGGCTCTCGGAGCAGCAGGCCCATATAGATTGCGGTAGCAAGGAAGTAAAGCTGGGAGCAAGTCGTGAGACGACTTTTACGGGCTTAAAGGGGTCGAGCAAGACGTTGATGTCTGCTCTTCAGGTGGTGAAGGCGGTTCGTGCCGGAGCAGAACTGTTCTTTACACTAGTGGAGGTTGCAAAGCCGAAGCCCGCGATGGATTGTATTTCAGTGGTATCGGAATACCCTGATGTGTTCCCCGCAGATCTTCCTGGAGCCCCGCCTCAACGGGAGATAGATTTCACTATCGAGCTAGTGCCAGGTGCAAAGCCTGTGTCACGATCTCCGTATCGGCTAGCGCCTAAGGAAATGGCAGAGCTGAAAGTTCAACTACAAGAGTTGTTGGAGCAAGGGTATGTGCGCCCGAGTTCTTCGCCTTGGAGCGCACCGGTCCTCTTTGTTAAGAAGAAGGACGGAAGCTTGAGGTTGTGTATTGATTATCGGGAGCTAAACAAGCTGACTGAGAAGAACAAGTACCCGATCCCCCGGATTGATGATCTCTTTGATCAGTTAGTCGGGTCGACGGTGTACTCGAAGTTAGATCTCAAGTCTGGGTACTATCAGCTGCGGATAAGGGAGAGTGATATCCCGAAGACAGCGTTTAGTACGAGATACGGGCATTATGAGTTTACGGTCATGCCGTTTGGGCTGACTAATGCGCCGTCAGTATTTATGGATTTGATGAACAGGACGTTCAGGGAGTACCTAGACCATTTCGTGATCGTCTTCATCGACGATATTTTGGTGTACTCGCAAAGTGAGGAGGATCACTTCAAGCATCTCCATTTGGTGTTGGAGACACTCAGGAGAAACCAGTTGTATGCCAAGTTCTCGAAGTGCGAGTTTTGGCTATCCTCAGTGGCGTTCCTCGGGCATATAGTGAGTGGAGAGGGTATTGCTGTGGATCCGGCGAAGATTGTTGCGATACGGGAGTGGCCTGAGCTTGCTACGGTAGCAGAAGTCCGGAGCTTTTTGGGGCTTGCCGGCTATTATAGGCGCTTCGTAGAGAACTTCTCGCGGATAGCGTTACCTCTCACTACTTTGACGAGGAAGGAGCATAAGTTCGTTTGGACGCCGGAGTGCGCGCGAGCTTTTGAGGAATTGAAGTGTCGGTTGACCACGGCGCCTGTGCTGAGTTCGCCGGTTGGAACCGAAGGCTATGAGATATATAGCGATGCTTCGGGCAGCGGTTTGGGTTGCGTGCTATTGCAGCACGGCAGCGTGATAGCTTATGGCTCGAGACAGCTAAAAGTGCACGAGAGGAATTATCCGGTCCATGACTTGGAGTTAGCGGCCGTGATTTTTGCCTTGAAGCTGTGGAGACACTATTTGTACGGTGTGAAGATTGATATCTACACCGATCACAAGAGTCTAAAGTATTTGATTGATCAGAAAGATCTGAATATGCGGCAGCGTAGGTGGATGGAGTTCCTGGGGGACTATACTTTCAAGATCCACTACGTGCCTGGCAAAGGGAATGCGGTTGCGGACGCGTTGAGTCGCCGAGCCCCAGCTCAAGCGAATTGGCTATCAGTGCATGATGAGCGGTTGGTGCAGGAGCTGGAGGCGTTGGAGATTGTTTGTGTGGATAGACAATCTAGTGCTGAAGCAGTGCTGAATTGGACTGAAGTCCAATATGAACTGGCTGATCGGATTCGGCAGGCTTTGGATATGGATGCTCATATGAAGCAGTTCATGATAGAGGCTCTGGATGGGTCAAATTCCCAATTCGTCGTGGAGGACGGATTGCTTTGGAAAGACGGTCGTTTGTGCGTCCCAAGTGTGGGCAGTTTATGGGTGGAGTTGTTGTACGAGGCGCACCATACCAAGTACTCGATTCACCCGGGGAGCACGAAGATGTACCGTGATGTAAAGAAACTGTTTTGGTGGCCGGGCTTGAAAAAGGATGTGGCGCTATATGTAGCGAAGTGCCAAACCTGCGCCTTGGTAAAGGCGGAGTGCCAAAAGCCGGGAGGATTTCTTAAGTCCTTGCCTATTCCGGAGTGGAAATTCGACGACATCTCTATGGACTTTGTGCATGGTTTGCCAAGGTCGCAGAAGGGGAACGACGCCATTTGGGTGGTGGTCGATCGATTAACAAAGGTGTCGCATTTTATTCCGCATAGGAAGGATGATCCGGTGGAGAAGCTGGCAAAGCTTTATGTGGATAACATAGTGCGGCTTCATGGTGTGCCCCGTAGCATCGTGAGTGACCGAGATGGGCGGTTCACGTCCAATGATTGGAGGCTGGTGCAGCAAATGTTGGGAACAAAGCTGAAGTTTAGCACAGCCTTCCATCCACAAACGGATGGGCAGACCGAGAGGGTCAATAGAACGATGGAAGACATGCTTCGCATGTGTGTCTTGGACTTTGGAAAGCAATGGGAGGACCACCTTTATTTGGTGGAGTTCGCATACAACAACAGCTACCAAGCAAGTATTCAGATGGCGCCTTTCGAGGCCCTTTATGGTAGACGATGTCGCACGCCGTTGTCTTGGTTAGAAACGGGCGAGTCGAAGTTGTATAAGCGATCGGAAGTGGAGGATGCTACTTCGTTGGTGAGAAAAATTCGGGAGAGGTTGCTTATCGCTCAGGACCGGCAAGCAAAGTACTATAATGCCAAGCACAGGAACGTGGAGTTCGCTGTGGGCGATTATGTATACTTGAAGATCAAGCCGTTCAAGGGTGTCTCGCGGGTGCGGTGATTGAAAAAGCTAAGCCCGAGGTACCTTGGACCGTTCGAGGTTCTAGAGCGAGTAGGAGAAGCGGCCTATCGGCTGAAGCTTTCAGTGGAGCTAAGTGGTTTACATGAGGTATTCCATATTTCGGTGCTTCGGAAGGCGGTGCAAGAGCCTACGCAAGTGATCGCGGTCGATCAAGTGCCGGTGGATAGTGGGCTAACGACAAAGTCAAGCCCGTGCGGATTGAGGACTCGGAGGTCAAGCGGCTACGCAATAAAGAGATCAGGATGGTCAAAGTCCGGTGGGACAATTGCGGTCGTGAGGAGCTCTCTTGGGAGCGAGAGCAGACGATGCTTGACGACTATCCAGAGTTGTTCCGCTCAGGTACAAATTTTGTTTTGTACTTGTTTTTCCCTTTATGTAATTTCGTGGGCGAAATCCTTTTAAGAGGGGTAGAGTTGTAACGCCCCGAAACTCAAAGGAGCAGAGGGGAATAATTTGGGCCAGTTTGAGTTTTGGCTGCAGGCACACGGCCTGGGACACGGGCGTGTCCCAGGGCGTGTCAAGCCTGTGTCGACACTAAGGCGTGAAGTCGACACTTTGGTCTCGACATTGTGTCGAGACTGGGCACACGGCCTGCGACACGGGCGTGTCGCAGGGCGTGTCGACCCGTGTCGACACTTAGCCGTGAAGTCGACACAGTGCTTCGACGTTGTGTCGAGACACGGCACACGGCCTGCGACACGGGCGTGTCACAGGGCGTGTCAACCCGTGTCGACACTCGTCCCGCGAAGTCGACACTTTGGTGTCGACAGTGTGTCGAGACATGGCACACGGCCTGCGACACGGGCGTGTCGCAGGGCGTGTCGACCCGTGTCGACACTTAGCCGCGAAGTGCTGAGACCTTGTACACGGCCTGGAGCCCAGGCGTGTCAAGGTGACACGGGCAAGGACACGGGCGTGTCCTAGAACCCGTGCAGTGCTCGGGTTGAAAACGGGAGAAAATCATGGGGTACACGGCCAGCTACACGGCCGTGTCAGGTGGAACACGGGCGTGTCAGCTCGAACACGGGCGTGTTCGATACCCGTGTGAGGTTCCAGGTGATTCGATTTTGACGGCGAATGAGGCACACGGCCCTGGACACGGGCGTGTGCCAGGCCGTGTTCGGTCCAGATTGGGCATTTCAGTCCCGAATCGAAGCCGTTCATTTCTTTGACTGAAGATCCAACGGCTGGGGGTTGTTCCTGAAGGGATATACCCGGGTTTTGACTTAGAAAACCCTCACTTTTTCCACTTGTTCTCTCTCCAAACCCTTGGAGAAAGAAGAGCTAAGGCAAGAAGAAGAGGAGCTAGATCCGCCATTGGAGGAGCTTCGGAGCTCCGAATCGCAAGCCGACTCCGGATCCACGGAGGCAACGCAAGTGCGGTGATTTCCATCCGATTACTTTTCGATGGCGCCAAAGAGGACCGCAAGGGTAACGATCCTCATCTTGAGCATGAGTCGCTCTCTTTCTTTGCATAGGAAGCCCGCTCTCGCGAGTTTGCGGAGAGTTGGAGGCGTTCCTTCGGGTAGATATGTGAAGTCCCCGTTGTTTAGAGTCCGTATGCGAGAACGGACATAGGCATTTTGGTTGAAGCCTACCCGGACATGTTAGTCCGGATCGGTGATGTTGCATTGCATAAGGCCGGAGAAGACTCCATGCTATTGGGTGTTTTTCGGGTTTTCTACGCGGTAGATTGCAGCAGGGAGCCTTGGGGACTAACCCAAAGGTGCACCCGGAAAACTGGGCGGACACGAGGTCTTGCCAACTTGGTGGCCTGAGAGCCAACTTGAACATAACGGGGTTATGTGACTTGTGTTAGAATGGGACTCGGTGAAAGTTTGACCCGCGCAAATGGCTTAAATTGCCGTTGCGATGTGAGCACGGGTTAGATGGAGCCGTACCCGCTTTATGTCGTTCGGGTTAGAGAGACCTAAAGTTACATGGCACTCGCCGTTGGCATAAATGGGGGTCTTCGGTGGTCGATGGCTTAAATTGACGTGACCAATACCATGAAGACGAATTGCTCATAGGAATGGCCGTCTAAGTGGCGGTGGTGAGTCCGGAATGTTAATGGCTTTAATTGACGTGACATCGACCGGTTCACCGAGAATGTGCCCTGAGTGCACGTGGCGTGTGGCCGTGCGAGCCAACGCCTGTGATGAAATGGCTATGGTTATAATTGCTCGCTTATGCTAATGAAATGCAGGAAAGGAGCATCGCCGCCCCGAGTTGGGGGCGGGATCGTTATAATTTGGTCAGCATTGCTGACCGTTGCCTTGTTTGCCACCGTGCGGTGGTTTGTTTGCTTGCAGGTGCAGCTGGACCAAGCGGTCAATAGCGGGCTAAAGCCCTTTTTGCGAAGCTGGCCCTCGAAGGCCCAAGTGGAAATGTTTTATGTTTTATTCATGTATGGCCGGCCTGCGAGCCGAGGTTTGTAAATCATGTAAAAGACAAGTGAAACATTTTGTAAGGCCTTAAGGCCGACTTTTGAGTATTTTGTAATAACATTCCTATTATCATGTTAGTGGACATTCATGCTTGTTGCTGGGTTCTTGTTTTGCAACTTGTATAAACTGCTTCCGCTAGAATGCTCTGTGTAGGACGTTAAGATTGGTTGGATGGTTTCCATAAGTAACCACCCGGTCTGTCTGTGGCATATGGCGTCGGGCCCCGGCCGGACCTACTGTTATATGCTATGCGACGGATAGGGGGGTGTTACAACACCAATCTCCAGCACTGAAGCCCGCACTTACAACTTCCACTCAGCACCTTTTCTAGCACCCTTATACTGAGGATGAAGCCGACGACCATGCCTCTACCGAAGCTCGTGGCCACTATGCTTCACTGAACACTGCTCGACACCTCTGTTCTCAGGAATCTCTCTGTTCATCATCATCTGACTCTGAATCTATGTAACAATTGTATATCCACGTGGCAAGTTGTTATTGGCTATTGTAATTCTTGTTGGTAACGTGTATGGTCCCCTTAACTCCAAAAACACAAGTCCAAACTTGCGAGACCGCGACCACAGACCCCCTACCCGCGCGGTTAGACTCCTGTGGGTAGCCTTCTTGCAAAGCGAGCTCCACCCAGGCGACCTGTGCCCCTATCTCGCGAACTGCATCGGGTAGCTCTTCTCCACGCGAGCTACACCAAGGCTAGTGGGCACGGCGAGACCAATCTGGCGAGACCGCCTTGGCTTGCGGCTAGACCACTACACGCGATCACACAAACCGCAAGCACCTCCTCTCGCAGTGAGATCTCCAAACTCTGCGAGCCGCGCTCCTCAGTGTGTACAAGCCCCGAGCACCTCCTCGCGGCGAGATCACCAAGCCCTGCGAGAACTTCAAACCACACGGCTAGAACTTCAAACCGCCCGGAACACACTCCAGCGCTGCAACGCTCCTCTCTCTCTCGAAAATATGAAAGAATGGGAGAATTTTTCTTCTATTCAGCAAACTTTACAAGTAATACAACAAGCCTATTTATAGGCTAGAGAAACCAATCAGAAACTGCCAAGTGGCACCACATTAAATACCACTCCCAACTACCATCTCCTAACATTTAAAAATACAATAACATATAATAATATCTTAAAAGCAGTTTTGACTAGTTGACCCGATCAACATAGTCAAACTCCAACACACACAGCCTCAAACTTGGCAGCACATGCCAAGTTTGTCTTTGAGCCATAGGAACGTCTACACCTTCAGCGCTTTAGTGAAGATATCCGCAACATGTTCTCCTGTCGGGCAATATACAACTTCCACCGTCTTCAGCGCCACCTGCTCGCGGAGGAAGTGATACCTTGTTTCAATGTGTTTGCTATACACGTGTAGCACTGGGTTCTTTGCTAGTTGGATGGCCGACATGTTATCCATAAACATGGTCGTTGGCCCATCCACTCCTTGATGTAGACTCTGCAGTAGATTCCTTAGCCAGATAGCTTGGCAGGTGTAAGCCGCCGCCGCAATGTACTCAGCTTTGCAAGATGATAGCGCTATCGTGGCTTGCTTCTTCGAGCTCCATGAGAACGCCCCCATGCCCATGTTGAATGTATGCCTGGAAGTGCTCTTCCGGTCATTCACATCCCCGCCGTAGTCACTGTCCGAGTAACCTACCAGCGTCAGCTCCTCTCTAGTTGAATACTTCAGCTCATGGCCTCTTGTCCCATTTATATACCTCAGGATCCTCTTCACCGACGTGAAGTGATTTTCCTTCGGTTCTTCCATATGTCTGCTCACGACCCCGACCGCATACATGATGTCTGGTCGGGTGAAGGTCAAGTAGCGTAGACTACCCAACAAACTCTTGAACAAGGTGGAGTCCACCGATCCTTCCTTCAATTACTTACTTAGCTTCTACCCTGGATCAGTAGGAGTGGAGATAGGCTTGCTACTGTCCATCATGAACTTCTTCAGTATCTCCTCAGCGTACTTCTTCTGAGAGATGAAGATGTCATCTTCACCTCTACTCCCAAGAAGTAGCTTACCTCTCCCAAGTCCGTCATCTCAAACTCCTTCTTCATCATTCCTCTGAACTACTCGTACAACGTAGCGTTATTCCCTGTGAAGATCATGACATCCACGTATAGGCACACAATCATCATGTCGCCATCCTTATCCATCTTGGTGTAGAGTGCATATTCATGCGGACTCTTCTTATAGCCATGTTTCTGCAAATAAGTATCTTTCCTTCCATTCCTGGCTCTAGCTCCCTGCTTCAGCCCATAAAGAGCCTTGTCCAGCTTGCATACTTTTCTCTCCTTCCCCTTCACCGCATACCCTGGAGGCTGCTCGACATACACATCCTCCTCCAGGTAGCCATTCATGTAAGCAGAGACCACGTCCATCTACATTATCTTCCACCCATGATGTGCTGCTGCGCAATGATCAACCTGATGGTGTCTATCCGTGC
Organism: Platanthera guangdongensis; assembly: GCA_039583875.1. Lineage (NCBI taxonomy): Eukaryota > Viridiplantae > Streptophyta > Magnoliopsida > Asparagales > Orchidaceae > Platanthera > Platanthera guangdongensis. The sequence continues at coordinate 118,302,432 of CM077167.1, read as the reverse complement.
CACTGGTGCGAAGTGTAACGCCCCCTATTTTTCGATGATTTTATTTGTTTGGGCAACGTCAGATTTATGACGTCGTTGCATTACCTTTAACGTCGAGTTGACGACACAATGTCGTTAAGGCATTTTTGCGTCCGTGCGGTCGAGTAGGCCGAATTCTTGTTGTAATGGGAAGATTTAGCATTTGGAATGTAAGTTAAGTAATTTTGAACTTGCTCGTCAAGTTTCGTCGCAATCCGAGCATTTTTGGAGTCTCGGCGCGCGATTGAAGTTTTGGATTTGTTTATGTTCGCTGTATGCTTCGAAGATTAATATCTCGGGAATGGCTCGTCAGATTCTGGTTTTGACTTCGCCGTTGTGTTCGTAGCGTCAGTGCTTGCCTACGGTGCAAGTTTCGTTTAATTCGGCGCGTGTTTGGGCCTCCGTTTTGATTGCGTAGTTTCCTTGTTCAAAATATATAAAATATGAATATTTTAATATTAAAGTACTATTCAAAAATGAAAAATACTATTCATTCATATAGTTTGATTTCTTGGGTATATGTGTAAAGAATTTTCAGATTTTGCAATTTCTGATTTCTACCTACTCGAGTGAATTTGATTCTTACTCGAGTGATCTTCTGAATCTACACGAGTGATTTTGTCCTACTCGAGTGAAACTTTTCATATACACGAGTGACTTCTGTGCATACTCGAGTAAACATTTTTCACCAACTCGAGTAATTCTGTTTCGCCTACTCGAGTAAATTTGGTTCTTACACGAGTGCTGTTCTAGATCTACACGAGTACTTTTCCTTATTACTCGTGTAAAATTTCTGACCTACTCGAGTGTTTCTATAGTTACTCGAGTACACATTTTGAACTACTCGAGTAGCCTTTCTGAACTACTCGAGTAGTCATTTTGAACTACTCGAGTAGCCGTTCTACCTCTCGAGTACCCCTAAGCTTGTTCTCGTGTAGGCCAATGCAGTTTTCATTCGGGAGCCTTTTTAAGGGTCAAAACGATGTCGTTTGGAAAAATGGTTAACATGAAATGTGTTCGTCTCCACGAGATCTACAACTTTCATGTTGGGCACTTTTCGATTTGAAGTCATCCTAAATCTTTATTTTCATCTTCCGCGCACCCGGGCGTAATACTCCGTTTTTGGACAGAACCTTTTATAAATACATACAGTTATATATATATTTATATATCTTTTTATACATATATATATGTATATATTTATATACATGATTATATCATAGTGAATTTCATCATCTTCTCCGATTCTTTTCCTCCCGAACCAGAGCGGCGTGAGCGTGAGAGAGAAATATTTCGTGAACCTTTCGGTAGCCGCCGACGGTGCTCCGGTGCTCGAAATCTTCAGCCGAACATAGATCAGGAAAGCTCTCGCCGAGAGCTACGCCATCGTGGTAATTTCTTCCTCGTTTCTTGAGATTTCTCGTGAGGGTTTTTCAGCCCTAACCTCTCTTTTGGCCATTTTTGTCTATATTTCAACTCCCCCCGCATTCTTTTGCCCCGATCTAAGACGTGGAGTGATTCGGCGGACTTTTCCGGTAAAACCAAGGCAAGTGGTGGATTCCCCTCATTTCTCCTTGTCCGATTTGATGGTAAAGAATGAGTTTTGTTCCTTGATTTTCTTTCCAAGTTATAGCTATGTCTAATTTTTTTCAATCACTTGAAAATTTCTAAATCTTGTTTCGCTAACTGAATCTGGCAACTTCATATTGGTTTGATAGAATGTATTTAGTGTTGGCGTTAATTGGCTTATTTATCATTATCGAACGTATTAGAGTTTATCCTAGATTGTAAATCATCCGTAAGGGTTGATCAACCACGTCTCGAATCTAGTAATGTCAAATAGAATCCGTCGAGCCAAATCTCAAGATATTTGTGTTGTGATTTCTTTGGGTTTCTTGAATGCGGGAGTTAGTGGATGATTCCACCTCCACAGTGTTTGTTACATTCATTAGTGCCCTGTGGAAGTCTACCTGATTTTTAGATGTCTGCGGTGTATGGTAGAGAATATGAGACTCCCTCACAGTTAGACGGATTATATATTCGTTTTGTTTTTGGGTGGTGTGTCCAAGGGAGAGCTTGTGTGCTCGTTCTGTGCAAGGAAGGGTCATGATGTGACTCGTTGCTGGATGAAAGAAAGGGTTTGCTTCTAGTGTGGGCAGAAGGGACACCAGAAGTCTTCGTGCCCCCAGGCTCAGTCCCCAATGCAGCCTGCCCCACTTTGAGCTCTGCCACCGCCACCAAGCCTGGATAAAGGAAAAGGAAAGTTGAACGTGATGACCAGCGAGGAAGCCCAAACCTCTACACAAGTGATATCAGGTTAACCTCAGTTTAATTTTATCCTTGTTAGTTATCTTCGTTGCCCTAGTTGTCGTTCATTTAGTTATGTATGTTACGGTTTTAGGGGAGTTTAAGGTGCGGTAGGTGGGCGCGTGTTCTTTTCGATTCGGGTGCCACCCATTCCTTTGTGGCCCGGAGATTTGTCGATAAGCACCGTCTGAGTGTGGACAAATTAGGAGGCTCCTTCAATGTCAAGCTCCCTTCCGGTGATTCGGTGATATCTAACCAAGGAGTTCTGAGATGCCCAATTTATCTTGGGAGTTTTTTGGCTTATGCGGATCTGATGATTTTGGATCTGTCTGATTTTGATGTGATTCTAGGCATGGACTGTCCGTCCAAGTATGATGCGGTCATCCAGTGCAAGGCTAAGCGATTGGATTTCAGAATGGACGACGGACAACCTATGAGCGTCTATGGATTTCAGGACAGAGTTGTTGAAATTTGTGAAGTGGAAGTGGGTGACGAGACAGGCCGCGCGGCCTGTGCGGACAGCTTTGGCGGACTGGGCGGACTGGGCGGACTGAGGTTGCGGCCTGGTGAAAAGTCTGGTGGAAGCCGGCTGTGTTCTGAGCGGGTTGTTGCATGGTGTCCGCGGTTTGGTGCGGCCTGGTATCTGCGGATAGAGAGGCTTGCGGACTGGTGCATTGCTCAGTGGTCGCGGGTGCAAGTTTGTGCTGTTGGCGGGTTGGTTCGAGTTCGCGGGAAGCCTTGCGGACTGGTGTGTCCGCGGTTGGGGCTGTTGCGGACTGGACCTTGAGCTTGGCTGAGGCCTTGTCGAGCACAGGTGTTACAGCAGGTCTTGCTGTGGAGACCGGTTGGCGGACTGATGTTTGGAGTCCGGCTTGGTGCTACTGCATTGGACAAGTGCGAGGAGCTCGCGGACTGGTTGCGGTCTGTGCTAGGGTGTTTGGCGGACGGGACTTCGTGTCCGCCATGCTCGCACTGGCCCTTGATGGTTTTGGACTTGGTCACACTTGGTGTCAAGTTCATGGTGTCCGCCGTATCCGCCAAGTCCGCTGTGACCGGGCGGACTGTTGACTGTTTGCCTTTGGTCGTGGACTTGTGGCGGATTGAGGTGTGAGTCTTGCGGACTGCCTCGGGTTGGTGCGGACTGCCATTGAAGAAGGTGCTGTCCTGATGCAGTTGGAGCTTTGCGGGCTGGTGCCTTGTCCGCTTAGCTTGGGCGGACTGGAGAGGGTTCGTCATTGGTTGCCTTGCTCCTGGCGGTTTCCCTTGGTGACTGGCTAAGTCCTCGCGGACTGAGCGGACAGTCGTTTTGTGTTCGCGCGGGCTGGGGCGGTGTCGCTATCTCATGGGCGGTGACCACACTCCTCACCTGGCCTATAAATAGGACCCCCCTGGCACATCTACAGTAACCAGAGTAACGTGAGTGAACAGTAATTTGGGTTGGGCGAGTGCTGCGGTCTGTGTTTGTCAGTCCGCGCGGTTTGATTCAGGCTGACGGTTTGCTGTGTGCAGGTCGCGCGGATAACTTCAAGGAGCCAGGAGCTTGGCTTTGACTTCGGTCAGTGCTTGGAAGTGTGCGGTCTCTGCGGACTCAGCAGGAGGTCGCTCTGCGGCTTGTCAGTTCTGTTTCAACTTTCCCAGCTTCAAAAACCTGTCCGCCAGCTTCAGGCGGGTAGGGGAGTTCCTCAGTTCGGGTTCAGCAGGAGGCGAATAACGGTGTGTCTGCGCGACCTCGCGGTTTCGGCGGACTCCGTGGTATTCGGCGGACAGCAGCATAGTTCGGGCGGCTTCGGCGACTTCGGCGACCTCGGCGGTCTCGGCGGACTCCGGGTTTTGTCCGCCCGGCTTGTTTTGGGTGCTTTCTGTTTACAGCTGTATTACTAGCGAAATCATGTCTCGCTATGTATGCCTCGGATTGTAATGAAGTGAATGCATAATAAGATCTTCTTGTGCTTCCATTGTTTTGTTGGGTGCAACCTCTAGTCCTTGGGTTTCCGCAGGTTCAGCGTGTGAACTGGGTAGTTCCGAAGATATTAATTTGGTGTTTGGGCTATCTTGCTGACCACGTTGAGAAAATTTAACATGGTATCAGAGGGAGGTTTCTGAGGTTGCGGAGGTTCAGTTGCGTGAGCGGAGGTCAGCCAGTGTTGTTACTCAGTGATTGAGTGGTGATCAACCTGTGTTGTTGCTCGGAGCTGCTGAAGGGTACCAACAGGTGATTGCAATGGAAGGAAGCTTAGCAAGAGGTCTGGGCATTGAACTCCTAACGCCGACTAACTATAAAAAATGGAAGTCGTGCATGAAGAGTTATCTTCTAGGCGAGGAGCTGTGGGAAGTTGTCGGTGGAGACGACAGACAGGAAGTTACTGCTGCTTTCGGTACTGCTGAACAGGTGAGGCTCTGGAGAAGAACTAATGCTAAGGCAGAGTTCGTTCTGAAGAGAGCTGTCTCTCCGGAACTGTTTGATCACATCATTGGGTGTGAGTCGGCTGCTGATATTTGGACAACCATTGATGAGTTGTTCAATAGGAAGAATGTGGCGCGGCTTCAGTTCCTGGAGAATGAGTTGGCCAGGGCAACTCAGGGAGACCTTTCCATCTCCAGGTACTTCTTAAAGATGAAGAGCTTGTGTGCTGAGCTGTCGGCGCTGGATCCTGATGAGCCTATCTCTGAGGCAAAGATGAAAAGGCACATTTTCCGCGGCTTGCGGAAGGAGTATGTGGCCTTTGTTACGTCTGTTCAAGGGTGGGCTACTCAGCCGTCTCTGCTGGAGCTGGAGAATCTGCTTGCCTCGCAGGAGAGCTTAGCAAGGCAGATGGCTGGAGTGAATTTGAATCAGGAAGGCAGCGAGGCTCTCTTCTCAGGCAAGAAGAAGGGATGGGAAGGGAAGAAGAAGAAGAAGGTGCAGGCCGCTGTTGAGAAGGAGACTTCAACTTCATATCCGCCGGAGAGGAGCAATGCTCCTAAGGACTGGAAGAAGAATCTGAAGTGCTACCGGTGTCATCAGCGAGGGCACTTCAAGCGGGACTGCAAGGTCAAACTGCAGCCTGGGCATGCTGCGGGAAAGGAGGAAGCTTGCTCGCGAAGTGAAGAAGCAGAATGGGGAGGAGCTTTCATGACGGGCACTTGTGTCCGTGGCCTTATCTGCTGAGGACTTCAACAGCGAGTGGATCATCGACTCCGGGTGTGGTCATCACCTCACCGGAGACAAGTCGAAGTTCACCTCCATGCAGGCTTACTCAGGTAATGAAGCTATTATCACTGCTGATAATACTGTTTATGCAGTAGAGAAGGAGGGGGTCGTGTCTTTGGGTAGTGATCAGGGGCCACTCACGTTAAGGAGTGTGTATCACGTGCCGGGCATGAAGAAGAACCTCTTCTCGGTGACCAACGCGGTGGACGCTGGGTATCACGTTCTGTTTGGGCCAACAGACGTGAGGTTCCTTCGCAACGTATCAGCGGTGAAGGCTGATGTTGCTCATGTTGGGAGGAGGGTGAAGAACTTGTTTGTTCTTTCCACCAGTGCCTATGTTGATAGGATGAGGGCCAATGATAGTGCGGCTATCTGGCATGAGAGGCTGGGGCATGTTGGCATGGACAAGCTAAAGGCAATGGCGAGTAGAAGTCTGGTGAGGGGGTTGCCGATGTTGTCCTCCTTTGGTGATGGGCATGTTTGTGCGGGCTGTCAATACGGTAAGGCACATCGCCTTCCGTTTGATAAATCTCAAACAAGGAGCAAGAAACCATTGGAGTGTATTCATGGCGACCTGATGGGACCGACTGTTACTGCCAGCCTTGGTGGAAGCAAATACATGCTTGTCTTGGTTGATGACTACTCAAGGTATACTTGGGTGTACTTCTTAAAGGAGAAGTCGGATGCCTTCCGTTTGTTTGTGGAGTTCAAGGAGTTGGTAGAAGGCCGGCTTGGCTTGCGGATTAAGAAGTTTCGAACTGATAACGGGGGAGAGTTTGTCTCTTCCGAGTTTTCTAACTTCTGCAGGAAGCACGGGATCCAACGGGAGCTTACTTGTGCTCACACTCCACAACAAAATGGGGTAGCGGAGCGGAAGATCCGTCATTTGACGGAAACCTGCAAATGCTGGCTGCATGCGAAAGATATCCCGAGGTCTTTTTGGGCGGAGGGAATGTCTTGTGCTGCATATGTTATCAACCGGATGCCACTCAGCCCTATCAACATGAAGACGCCCATTGAGCTGTTGCTAAAGGAGAAGCCGAGTGTTGGACACCTTCGGGTGTTCGGTTCAACTTGCTACGTGCATGTCCCGGATGCTTCACGGACAAAGCTGGATGCGAAGGCAAGGAAACTTGTCTTTGTTGGCTATGATGAGCGGAAGAAGGGATGGAAGTGCATGGACCCTGTGACGAAGAAGTTCGTGGTGTCAAGAGACGTTGTCTTTGACGAGCTGACGTCATATGGAGGTGGCTCGGTGGAGCCTACCGGAAGTAGCAAGGTTGAGGAAGCACCGGTGGAGGCTGCTGAAGGCTTGGAAGAGGAGCTTGCTGTTTCACCAGCAGCTCCTGTTGTTTCGAACTCCGAGGCTGAGCCTTCTGGCTCAGGAAGCAGGGGGAGCACTGCTCAATGCTTGCCCCAGGTAGGAGTGGAGCCTGAAGAAGCAACGGAAGCCGTGAGCAAGGAGCCGTGTCTTCGGAGATCGAAGAGGGTGGTTAAGCCACCGGCTCGGTACTGTGATGGGAATGCAGTGAGCTTTGTCTCCTGTTTCTTTGCAGGTCCTCTGGATGAGCGAGAGCCTGCAAGCTTCAACGAGGCCACTGGAGTGAAGGAGTGGGAAGGTGCCATGAAGGAAGAGATTGATGCTCTGAAGAAGAATGAAACCTGGGACCTTGTGCCCAAGGTTGATGGCATTACTCCGGTTACTTGCAAGTGGGTGTATAAGTTGAAGAAGAAGGCTGATGGGAGCATTGATCGTTTCAAGGCTCGCCTGGTCGCTAGAGGATTCTCACAGCAGTATGGAGAAGACTATGAGGAGACATTCAGTCCAGTTGCGAAGATGACGTCTGTAAGAGTGGTGATCGCCTTGGCTGCTAGCAAGGGATGGAAGTTGTGGCAACTCGATGTGAAGAATGCCTTTCTTTACGGAGAGATTGACAAGGACATCTTCATGGATCAGCCGCTTGGTTTCGTCTCTGAGAAGCATCCGGACTATGTCTGCAAACTCAGGAAGGCTCTCTATGGGTTGAAGCAAGCTCCTCGAGCGTGGTATGGGAAGATTGCAGAGTACCTGCAGTTCTGTGGATACCTGGCTTCTAACTCGGATTCTAGCTTGTTCGTCAAGAAGAAGGGAGAGCTAAGAGTCTTGGTCCTGCTGTATGTGGATGATATGATCATCACAGGAAACTCGGAGGAGGAAGTAGCAAGGCTCAGGGGAGAGCTTGCTATACGCTTCGAGATGAAAGACTTGGGAGAGTTGCATCACTTTCTTGGTCTGGAAGTGGAGAGGAAGGAGTGCGGGATTCTCATTAGCCAGAAAGGGTATGCTGATCGTATTGTGAAGCGGTTTGGCATGGGCGAAGGGAAGAAGTGCTCTACTCCACTAGAATCTGGGCTGAAGCTTCGACGGGATGAGGGAAGGGTTCTTAATGATCCCTTGGTGTTCAGGGCTCTTGTTGGGAGCTTGATCTATCTGACGATTACAAGGCCGGATATAGCTTATGCTGTTGGCCGAGTAAGTCGGTATATGGCTGAACCAAGGCAATCTCATCTAGTGGCGGCGAAGGGAATTCTGAAGTATGTCAAGGTGACTTCTGAGTTGGGACTCCTCTATGGAAGGGATGCGGAATTTGCGTTGCTCGGGTACACGGATGCTGACTATGGCGGTGATTCGGATGATCGAAGGTCTACTTCAGGTTATGTGTTCACTTGCGGTTCAGCTAGCATCTCGTGGTGTAGCAAGAAGCAGGACTCGGTGTCGGTTTCAACCACGGAGGCGGAGTATAAGGCTTCGGCCTTGGCTGCTCGGGAAGCCGTTTGGTTGAGGAGGCTCATAGAGGATGTTCATGAAGAAGTGCAAGGGCCTACTTTACTCCGGGGTGACAATGAGAGTGCTCTCAAACTGGTAAACAATCCAGTGTGTCACGCCAGGACCAAGCACATAGAGATTGATCACCATTTCATCAGGGAGAAGGTGTTGGAGGGGTCTCTGGTGGTCGGGCATGTTCGGAGTGAAGATAATCTTGCTGACATCTTCACGAAGCCGCTGTCGAAGGGGCCCTTTGAACGCTTGCGCAGCTTGCTGGGCTTGGTCACCACTTCTCACTTCAAGGGGGAGTGTTGAAATTTGTGAAGTGGAAGTGGGTGACGAGACAGGCCGCGCGGCCTGTGCGGACAGCTTTGGCGGACTGGGCGGACTGGGCAGACTGAGGTTGCGGCCTGGTGAAAAGTCTGGTGGAAGCCGGCTGTGTTCTGAGCGGGTTGTTGCATGGTGTCCGCGGTTTGGTGCGGCCTGGTATCTGCGGATAGAGAGGCTTGCGGACTGGTGCATTGCTCAGTGGTCGCGGGTGCAAGTTTGTGCTGTTGGCGGGTTGGTTCGAGTTCGCGGGAAGCCTTGCGGACTGGTGTGTCCGCGGTTGGGGCTGTTGCGGACTGGACCTTGAGCTTGGCTGAGGCCTTGTCGAGCACAGGTGTTACAGCAGGTCTTGCTGTGGAGACCGGTTGGCGGACTGATGTTTGGAGTCCGGCTTGGTGCTACTGCATTGGACAAGTGCGAGGAGCTCGCGGACTGGTTGCGGTCTGTGCTAGGGTGTTTGGCGGACGGGACTTTGTGTCCGCCATGCTCGCACTGGCCCTTGATGGTTTTGGACTTGGTCACACTTGGTGTCAAGTTCATGGTGTCCGCCGTATCCGCCAAGTCCGCTGTGACCGGGCGGACTGTTGACTGTTTGCCTTTGGTCGTGGACTTGTGGCGGATTGAGGTGTGAGTCTTGCGGACTGCCTCGGGTTGGTGCGGACTGCCATTGAAGAAGGTGCTGTCCTGATGCAGTTGGAGCTTTGCGGGCTGGTGCCTTGTCCGCTTAGCTTGGGCGGACTGGAGAGGGTTCGTCATTGGTTGCCTTGCTCCTGGCGGTTTCCCTTGGTGACTGGCTAAGTCCTCGCGGACTGAGCGGACAGTCGTTTTGTGTTCGCGCGGGCTGGGGCGGTGTCGCTATCTCATGGGCGGTGACCACACTCCTCACCTGGCCTATAAATAGGACCCCCCTGGCACATCTACAGTAACCAGAGTAACGTGAGTGAACAGTAATTTGGGTTGGGCGAGTGCTGCGGTCTGTGTTTGTCAGTCCGCGCGGTTTGATTCAGGCTGACGGTTTGCTGTGTGCAGGTCGCGCGGATAACTTCAAGGAGCCAGGAGCTTGGCTTTGACTTCGGTCAGTGCTTGGAAGTGTGCGGTCTCTGCGGACTCAGCAGGAGGTCGCTCTGCGGCTTGTCAGTTCTGTTTCAACTTTCCCAGCTTCAATAACCTGTCCGCCAGCTTCAGGCGGGTAGGGGAGTTCCTCAGTTCGGGTTCAGCAGGAGGCGAATAACGGTGTGTCCGCGCGACCTCGCGGTTTCGGCGGACTCCGTGGTATTCGGCGGACAGCAGCATAGTTCGGGCGGCTTCGGCGACTTCGGCGACCTCGGCGGTCTCGGCGGACTCCGGGTTTTGTCCGCCCGGCTTGTTTTGGGTGCTTTCTGTTTACAGCTGTATTACTAGCGAAATCATGTCTCGCTATGTATGCCTCGGATTGTAATGAAGTGAATGCATAATAAGATCTTCTTGTGCTTCCATTGTTTTGTTGGGTGCAACCTCTAGTCCTTGGGTTTCCGCAGGTTCAGCGTGTGAACTGGGTAGTTCCGAAGATATTAATTTGGTGTTTGGGCTATCTTGCTGACCACGTTGAGAAAATTTAACAAGAGTTTCTCCTGTCTTTTCTGCGGTACGTGCTTATCGTGCTATAGAGTCTGGTTGCGAGGCGTTTTTGGTTTCTATTTCTGCTCTGGAAACAGCTTTTGTTACGTCACGTCTTGAGGATGTCTCGATGGTGCGAGAGTTTCCAGATGTTTTTCCTGATAGTCTTCCAGGACTTCCTCCTGAAAGGGAGATAGAGTTTGTGATAGACCTCGAACCGAGTACTCGTCCCATTGCTAAAGCACCGTACCGTATGGCTCCGCGTGAGTTGGACGAGTTGCGTACTCAGCTCGATGAGTTGCAGAGGTGTGGTTTTATTAGGCCAAGTACTTCTCCATGGGGTGTTCCTGTTTTGTTCGTCAAGAAGAAAGATGGATCGATGAGACTTTGCATCGATTATAGGGAATTGAACAAGGTAACAATTAATAATAAATATCCCCTGCCAAGGATTGATGATTTGTTTGACTAATTGCGTGGTAGCTCGGTATTTTCAAAGATCGATCTTCGCTCAGGCTACCACCAGTTGAGGATTTGAGAGGAAGATATTCCTCGAACCGCTTTCCATTCACGGCATGGGCATTATGAATTTCTGGTGATGTCTTTTGGTTTGACCAATGCACCCTCTGCTTTCATGGATTTGATGAATCGGGTGTTTAAGGATTTCTTGGACCGATTTGTTATTGTGTTCATAGATGATGTCTTGGTGTATTCTCGCAATGTTGAGGATCATACTCAGCATTTGCGTCTGGTTTTGTCGACCCTGAGGGAACATAAGTTATATACGAAGTTGAGCAAGTGTGAGTTTTGGTTACCTCAGGTGTCCTTTCTGGGTCATGTGGTAAGCAAGGACGGTATTTCTGTAGACCCGGCTAAGATTTCTGCGGTAATGGAATGGGAGAGACCTTTTACGCCGAAGGAGATTAGGAGTTTCTTAGGCCTAGCTGGCTATTATAGAAGATTCGTGGAAGGATTTTCGGTGTTGTCTGCTCCTCTAACTAGACTTACTCAGAAGAATACTGCTTTCATTTGAAGTGATAAATGTGGAGAGGCTTTCCAAGAGCTGAAGAAGAGATTATGTACTGCTCTGATTTTAACCTTACCTACTGAAGGAGTTGAGTATGCTGTGTATGTTGATGCGTCATATATCGGACTTGGTTGCGTTTTAATGCAGGATGGTAAGGTGATTGCGTATGGATCGAGACAACTAAAGATCCACGAGAGTAACTATCTGACGCACAATTTGGAGTTTGCTGCTGTAATTTATGCACTGAAGCTCTGGAGACACTTATTATATGGCGCGATGTGCAAGATCTATACTGACCATAAGAGTTTGAAGTACGTCTTCACTCAGAAAGAACTAAATCTGCGCCAGCGTCGGTGGTTAGAATATGTCGCGGATTATGAAGTGAAAATTCTTTATCATCCAGGAAAGACTAATGTAGTAGCAGATGCCTTGAGTAGGAAGACCGCCAAAATTTTTAATCTTTCAGTACAGTCCTTGGTAGAAGAATTTTTTTTTGATGGATATTTAAGTTGGGAGTTGTACTGTGCCTGCAAGTCTAGAAGAAGAAGAACCATCTTGGATTTCCCTTACTCGAGCACATCAGAAGGATGATCCTGATTTGTTGCACCTCCGGAATAGAACCGTGAAGGGAGAGTTACCTGATTTCTCTGTGGATGAGTTGGACACCTTGAAGTATCGGGGTAGATTTTGCGTCCCCGCCTTTAGCGATATTCGAGCTAAGATATGTGCTGAAGCCCATGGTTCCAGTGTGTCCTACCACCCTGGTTCCACTAAGATGTATAAAGATCTAAAACAAATTATTTGGTGGTCAGGGATGAAGAATTTCATCGCAAAGTTTGTATCCGAATGTTATACGTGTCAGCGTGTTAAGGCTGATCATAGAAGGCCTGGTGGTAAATTGACACCGCTTGATATTCCAAGTTGTAAATGAGAAAGTATTTCAATGGATTTCATCACCAGTCTGCCAAAATCTCCCCGTGGGCACGACTCCGTTTGGGTGATAGTCGACAGATTGACAAAATGTGCTCATTTTGTTCCATTTAAGATTGGGTATTCGATGAAAAAGATAGCTGAGCTATATCTTGAAGAGGTTATCAGATTGCATGGGGTGTCTGTTAGCATCGTATCAGATCGGGACTCTAGATTTACGTCTCATTTTTGGAAGAGTTTACAGGAGGGGTTGGGTACCGATTTAAGGTATTCCACCGCCTATCATCCACAGACTAATGGTCAAACGGAAAGAGTAAATCAAATCGTAGAAGATATGATCAGGTGTTATATTTTGGATCATGGTGGTGCTTGGGATAAGCGTCTCAGACTCATGGAGTTTGCTTACAATAATAGTTATTAAGAGAGTCTGCAGATGGCTCCGTTTGAGGCCTTGTATGGGAGGCGTTGTAGAACTCCTTTGTTTTGGGCTGAAGTTGGTGAGAGACCGTTGTTAGGTCCAGAAGCTCTTGAAGAGATGAATTGTGTCGTGACCCATATTCGAGAAAAGCTTCGTGTGCCTCAAGAGCACTATGATAAGTATGCTAATCTACGAAGGGTCGATCTAGAGTTTGCAGTTGGAGACTTGGTATTTCTGAAGGTTTCTCTGATGTCTGTTGTTAAAAGATTTGGTAGGAACCACAAGTTAGACCCCCGGTATGTGGGACCTTTCCAGATTCTTGAGCGCATCGGAGTGTCAGCTTATAGGCTGGATTTGCCTGCGACCTTCCCTGGTGTCCATGATATGTTCCATGTGAGCCAGTTGCGGAAGTGTGTTCGTAGTGATCGTCAAGTCCTCAACTCGATACCCCAGATTCAGCTAAACCTTACTTATGTGGAAGAACCTATTCGTGTTCTGGATTTTCAAGAGCGGGTGTTGCGGAGAAAGGTCATCCCCATGGTCAAGATTCTTTGGAGAAATCAAGACGTCGAGAGCGCGACGTGGGAATTGGAATCGGCGATGAGGGAATATCATCCGCACCTATTCTCTTAGTTTCAGGTATGTTACTATGTTTTCAGTTATGTAAGGTTTTATCGATTTTGGTTTGGTTTTGGAGTTGTGATAATTTTCGGGACGAAATTTCTTTTTAGGGGGAGTGAATGTAACGCCCCCGATTTTTCGATGATTTTATTTGTTTGGGCAACGTCAAATTTATGACGTCGTGGCGTTACATTTAACGTCGAGTTGACGGCATAATGTCGTTAAGGCATTTTCGCGTACATGCAGTCGAGTAGGTCGAATTCTTGTTGTAATGGGAAGATTTAGCATTTGGAATTTAAGTTAAGTAATTTTGGACTTGCTTGTCAAGTTTCGTCGCAATCCGAGCATTTTTGGAGTCTCGGCGCGCGATTGAACTTTTGGATTTGTTTATGTTCGCCGTATGCTTCGAAGATTAATATCTCGGGAATGGCTCGTCGGATTCTGGTTTTGACTTCGCCATTGTGTTCGTAGCGTCAGTGCTTGCCTACGGTGCAAGTTTCATTTAATTCGGCGCGTGTTTGGGACTCCGTTTTGATCGCGTACTTTCCTTATTCAAAATATATAATATATGAATATTTTAATATTAAAGTACTATTCAAAAATGAAAAACACTATTCATTCATATAGTCTGATTTCTACGTACTCGAGTGAATTTGATTCTTACTCGAGTGATCTTCTGAATCTACGCGAGTGAAACTTTTCATATACACGAGTGACTTCTGTGCATACTCGAGTAAACTTTTTTCAGCTACTCGAGTAATTCTGTTTCGCCTACTCGAGTAAATCTGGTTCTTACACGACTGTTGTTCTAGATCTACACGAGTACTTTTCCTTCTTACTCGTGTAAAATTTCTGACCTACTCGAGTGTTTCTCTAGTTACTCGAGCACTCATTTTGAACTACTCGAGTAGCCTTTCTGAACTACTCGAGTAGTCATTTTGAACTACTCGAGTAGCCGTTCTACCTCTCGAGTACACCTAAGCTTGTTCTCGTGTAGGCCACTGTAGTTTTCATTCGAGAGCCTTTTTAAGGGTCAAAACGATGTCGTTTGGAAAAATGGTTAACATTAAATGTGTTCGTCTCAACGAGATCTACAACTTTCATGTTGGGCACTTTTCGATTTAAAGCCATCCTAAACCTTTATTTTCATCTTCCGCGCACCCGGGCGTAATACTCCGTTTTTGGACAGAACCTTTTATAAATACATACAGTTATATATATATTTATATATCTTTTTATACATATATATATATATATATGTATATATTTATATACATGATTATATCAGAGTGAATTTCATCATCTTCTCTGATTCTTTTCCTCCCGAACCAGAGCGGCGTGAGCGTGAGAGAGAAATATTTCGTGAACCTTCCGGTGGCCGCCGACGGTGCTCCGGTGCTCGAAATCTTCATCCGAACATAGATCCGAAAAGCTCTTGCCGAGAGCTACGCCATCGTGGTAATTTCTTCCCCGTTTCTTGAGATTTCTCGTGAGGGTTTTTCGGCCCTAACCTCTCTTTTTGCCATTTTTGTCTAGATTTCAACTCCTCCCGCATCCTTTTGCCCCGATCTAAGACGTGGAGTGATTCGGCGGACTTTTCCGGTAAAACCAAGGCAAGTGGTGGATTCCCCTCGTTTATCCTTGTCTGATTTGATGGTAACGAATGAGTTTTGTTCCTTGATTTTCTTTCCAAATTATAGCTATGTCTAATTTTTTTCAATCACTTCAAAATTTCTAAATCTTATTTCGCTAACTGAATCTGACAACTTCATAATTGTTTGATAGAATGTTTTTAGTGTTGTCGTTAATTGGCTTATTTATCATTATCGAACCTATTAGAGTTTATCTAAGATTGTAAATCGTCCGTAAGGGTTGATCAACCACGTCTCGAATCTAGTAATGTCAAGTAGAATCCGTCGAGCCAAATCTCGAGATATTTGTGTTGTGGTTTCTTTGGGTTTCTTGAATGCGGGAGTTAGTGGACGATTCCACCTCCACAGTATTTGTTACCTTCATTAGTGCCCTGTGGAAGTCTACCTGATTTTTGGATGTCTGCGGTGTATGGTGGAGAGTATGAGACTCCCTCGCAGTTAGACGGATTATATATCCGTTTTGTTTTTGGGTGGTGTGTCCAAGAGTGACCACCTCGCCCGTTGTTGTTTTTGGGTGGTGTGTTCAAGAGTGACCACCTCGCCGTGTTTTTGGGTAGAGTAGACCACAGGTGCCTAATGAAGGTTTTGTTTTTTTCCTTCAATGAATGTCTTGTATTTTCCTACTGGTGAAATATTCTTGTAGCCACCTTATAGCCTTGTGCGTCTGGTGTGCCCTTGTGTAACGTGACAAGTCACGTAGGAGTTCTTTTCCTGTTGATGCCCAATTTTCTTTTGTACTTTACTCCAGTGCTTTTGGTCTTGGGCTAGTACCCCTGTTGACCTTCGTTTATTTTGGCTTATTACTTTTCCTGCCACTACTTGTACCTTCTTGCTGAGGTATTTTATTTTTTTGGAATGCCTCAGGTTCAGAGCAGTAGCAGTTAGCAGTGCTAGTGTTGGATTTCTGGCGGCAGTGTTGGCCGTGGTTGTTGCCTCGTCATAGCGAGATAGTTTGTTGTTGGTTTTGTTTTACTAGTTCAGACATACTTTTGTTCGTGAGTTCGTGTCAGCTTGTTGGCACCCACTGGTTTGTTAGTTGTTGATACTTGCTAGCTGCTCATTACTTTAAAAGTGGATGTGGTTTACTTGCTCTCTGGGAGGATTTATGCTAGCAATGCATGTTATGTATTTTCAACTATAAAATCTACTACTATTATTTCATACATTGCATAATTTGAAACTCTAACCTGTTAATTTTTTAGCGGCCGTAAAAGCTATCTTTCCTACCATAATAAATTTAGAGTTCTGCATAGTATGAGTTGTCCTTTGGGGACGTTTATACTCATGTAGGATGTTTGGGTTAATCTAATCAAGTATTTTTTCGCAGCGTATAATATATTTTAATTCGTGGACTAGATGAGCCACTATGCCGAGGGATACGGCTAACTTCTGCACGTAACTGATTTTCCTTAAAATAACTTTAAAAGAACCTTTCTTCATGTTTAGTTGGTGTCTGCCTGAGCGTCCGCAGTTATCCCTTGCTGACGTGGCATCATGACACGCATTTTCCTTACTCTGATAAGCTTTATTTGCGATTAAAATGCGGGTTGTGACACGAAGACCTCATCATAGTCTACACCATGGACTTGGCGGTAGCTCTTCACAACAAGACTTGCTTTGTGTTTCTCCACGCCTCCATCTTTATTCTTCTTCACCTTATACACCCACTTCACCCCGAGGGGTTTGTGGTATGCATGTGGATCCACCAGCTTCCAAGTGCAATTCTTCTTGATGGAGGCTATCTCCGCATCCATCGCCTTTCTCCAAGTTTTTTCTTGGGCGGCTTCTTCATAAGAGCACGGCTCAACATCTACAAACAAACAGTATAAAGAAAAATTGTTATGAGTTGGAGCCATCTCTTCATAGATATCCTCCAACCTCCTTGTCCGAGGATGAGGACGATCATCCTTGGTTCCACTGGTGCTTGCTCCACCAGATCTTCCTCTGCTCGTACTTGCTTCACTTGAGTACGGTGTGAGAGCTCCCCCTGATTCCCTGCTGGGTGGTGATGGTGGCTCAGCTCCACCCATCTCAGCTTCATCTCCCTGACCACCCTCTTCTTCATCATCATCGAAGAACATTCCCTTAATGTTCCTCACCTCTTCATCCCAGCTCCAGTAGATGTCTTCCTTAAACACCACATCCCTTGAGATGATGGCCTTCTCCGTCACCGGGTTGTACAACTTGTACGCCTTGCTCGCATGAGCGTAGCCTACGAAGATGCACTTCTCGGTCCGGTCATCCAGCTTCCTTCTCCTCTGGTCCGGGACATGGGCATAAGCCACACACCCGAAGACCCTTAGGTTCTTCACGCTTGGATTCCACCCACACAAAGCTTTGAACAGCGTCTTGAACTTTACACTCTTAGTTGGGCAACGGTTCAGTAAGTACACTGCCACCTATACTGCCTCCGCCCAATACTTCTTAGGCAATCCCTTGCCTTTCACCATGCTCCTTGCCATATTCATGATGGTCAAGTTCTTTCTCTCTGCCACTCCGTTCTGCTGAGGTGAGTACGCTGCCGTCAGCTGATGAGATATCCCCCACTCTCTACAGAAGTTATCAAACAGCCTAGAGGTGTACTCCCCGCCTCTATCTATCCTAAGCACCTTCAGTGGCCGCCCACTCTCCTTCTCAGCCATTGCCTTAAACTCCCTGAATTTGTCAAGTGCCTCGGCCTTCTCTCTCAGAAAGTACACTCAACACTTCCGACTATAGTCATCCGTGAAGGTAATGTAGTATCTGCTGCCTCTAACTGAGGTCGTCTCAAATGGACCTGCAATGTTTGAATGAACTAGATCCAGCTGCCTTGTCGCCCTCCGGGACTTTCCACCCTCGAACGTTTCTCTCTTATGCTTTCCTTTGGTACATGTCTCACATACCTTCTGAGGAGGCGAGATCATAGGCAACCCTTCTACCATCTTGGAGTGGGATAGTAACTTCAGGCCTGTGAACCCCAGATGGCTCATTCGGTGGGGCCACAGCCAAGCTTCCTCTTCTTCGCCTGTCTTTGCAAGACATGTCATCTCCTTGGCATCCATACTTAGAGGAAAGAGGCGATTCGTCGCCATCTTTACTCTCACCACCTCTCTTCCTTGACTATCCTTCATAGCTAAGGTACTATCCCTCAACAGGACACGATAGCCCTTCTCTACCAGCTGCCCAAGACTTAGGATGTTACTCCTCAAGCCTGGCACATAGAAGACATCGTTGATATGCACCTCCTTCTCATTCATCATGACCGCTATCACACCTCTTCCTTACACAGATATCTTCGAGGCGTCACCAAAGCTGACTTCACCACCATTTTCCTAAAGGCTGGTGAACAGCTCCTTATCTCCACACATGTGGTTGCTTGCGCCAGTGTCCAAGTACCACACTCCGTTCCTCCTTTCTGCAGCCACTTGGATGGTAAGGAACATCATCGAGTCGCCACTCATGTTACTTGCCTCAGCATAGTGGTTGGCTTCTCCTCCCTTCCTTGGAGCCCAAAAATCGTAGCTCATATGCCCGAACTTGTTATAGTTGTAACATTGAGCCTGGGGCATATCTCCTCTTCCTCTTCATTGACCTCTTCCCTGGTCCCTTCCTTATCCTCTGCCTTGGCCTCTCCCTTGGCCTCTTCCTCTTCCTCCTCCGTCGTGTCTCCATCCCTGAGGTTTTTCCGCCTCCTTCTGGCTGTACTAATTTCTTCCGAAGTCTCTTCCACCTCTTCCTTGGTAGCCTCGGCCATGCTGGCCTCCTCCTCTTCCTGAGCTTTCTCCAAAGTTAAGCTGAGTGTGGAGTGCTTTTCCAAAGCCACTCGACTCCTCATCATCCTGCAGCATGCGGTACTCATGGGCTTGCAGCGAGCCAACAAGCTCATCTACTGCCATCACGGTGAGATCCTTCGACTCCTCTATGGCTACTACCACATGCCTGAACTTCTTGGACATAGATCGCAGGAGCTTCTCCATGAAACTAACATCATCAATCACCTCTCCATTCCTCTTCATCTCATTTGTGAGCGTCCGCAGACGGGTCACATAATCACCAACTCTCTCCGAGATCTGCATCTTCAACACCTCATATTGAGCTCGAAGAGATTGCAGCTTCACTTTCTTTGCTTTGTCAACTCCCTGCATGGAGCGTTGCAGTATCTCCCATGCTTCTCTCGATGTCCCTGCATCAGAGATCTTCTCAAACGTCGCCTCATCAACTCCTTGGAATAATAAGAACAATGCCTTCTTATCTCGCTTCTTCAACTCTCTCAATGCCGTCCTCTGAGCATTCGTCAAGGCCTCTTCTGCTTCAGCAGTAAGCTCTTCATAGCCGTCTTCGACGACTTCCCATATCTCCTTCAAGGCGAGCAACACTTTCATTTGGATGCTCCAATTTCCATAGTTCGTCTTCGTCAATTTGGGGACTTGCCCCGGCATGGCACTTCCTAATTCCATCTCGACTTGTCACCTCATTTCTGAACTACTCCAAGGGTCGTAACCTCTCTCTGATACCACTTGTTGGAAACGTGTATGGGTCCCCTTAACTACAAAAACACAAGTCCAAACTTGCGAGACTGCCACCATAGACCGCCAACCCGCGCGGTTAGACTCCTGCGAGTAGCCTTCTCGCAAAGCGAGCTCCACCCAGGCGACCTGTGCCCCTATCTCACGAACTACAGCGGGTAGTTCTTCTCCACGCGAGCTGCACCTAGGTGAGTGGGCACGGTGAGACCAATCTGGCGAGACCGCCTTGCCTTGCTGCTAGACCACTACACACGATCACACAAATCGCGAGCACCTCCTCTCGCAGCGGGATCTCCAAAATCTACGAGCTGCGCTCCTCCCGCGAGTACAAGCTGCGAGCACCTCCTCGCGGCAAGATCACCAAGCCCTGCGAGAACTTCAAACCGCACAGCTAGAACTTCAAACAGCCCGGACCACACTCCAGCGCTGCAGCGCTCCTCTCTCTCTCGAAAATATGAAAGAATGGGAGAATTTTTCTTCTATTCAGCAAACTTTACAAGTAATACAACAAGCATATTTATAGGTTAGAGCAACCAATCAGAAACTGTCAAGTGGCGGCACATTAAATACCACTCCCAACTACCATCTCCTAATATTTAAAAATACAATAACATATAATAATATCTTAAAAGCAGTTTTGACTAGTTGACCCGGTCAACATAGTCAAACTCCAACAATTATATGGCTCTATAAATAGTCCTCCGTTGTAATAGTTTTACCATTCATGAATAAAGCATATCTTTGTTTTCCTTTGTAGTTTAGTTTAGGAGCAGCATTGGTGTTAGTTGTTCGAAGGCCTTCCTCCCTTCCGACACCTATGATAGATGTCGATCATCTTGTAACGCCAGACCAATACATTGCTGCTCTCATGGAGTCTTATTTCAGCGATCTGGTACACGGGGTATCAACATCTACAATGTTCCTACTCCAGCGAACTCGTCGACAACAAATAAGAACCACCACCTTTGACGATCTTGTAACGGCTCATATCGTTACATTTGTGCTCTTGTTGATCTTCCACCATCGCCGACCTGTTTATATTCCAACACCGCTGACCTGTGATTTGACACAGTGTCATCCCTATTTTTTCTTCATCCTCCGCCACACCATCTTCCCCCGGCTTCTACCACCGGATTCATTGAAGTCGTTGATGGGACGGTTACTCTTCAAGAATGTTACGTTATTTTTATTATTCGGGTTGTAATTGTTATTTCTGTTAGAGGTGAGGGACATGATAGTCTTTTTGTCTTCTTAGGGCTTTGCTTTAAATATCCGATTTGTTGGTGAACAGGGTATGCTGGAAAAGAACATTGTTGTCTTCTTGTTTTCATCGGGTCGCTGCAACGGGAGTTTTCCCCTGCTCTTGCTGTACATCCCCTTCAGGTTTGTCCTTGGGGTTGTTATCTGCATTTTGATTGTATGCACTAGTTGGTGGTGTTGTTAAGAAAACTAGTTTGTGATTTCGGTTATTTCTTATTGTTGTGACCCATCTGTGGCGGGAAGAAGGTAAGGCAAGTTATTGCATCAGGGTATCAGAGCCAGGTTTGGCGTTCGCGGTATGTCGGTTTCGGACGCCACTCGTTCCAAGGAAGGGCACTCGGAGTTTGAAGCCCTACGAACCAGCCACGATGAGTTGGCCCGTTCTGTTTTGGCAATGGGCGAAGAGATGCGTTCCCTATTCACCGAATTGAGGAACCAGCGTTTGGGGGAACAAAAGGGAAGTAACTCGCCGCATAATCGGACACCACTACCGGCATCCTCTGCGTCCCATATTACTACCAGGTTTCCGAGGTTGGAATTTCCGCGTTTTTTGACGACGATCTAATGGAATGGATCTACAAGTGTGATCAATTCTTCGAGATAGACGGGACGCCGGAATACATGAAGGTGCAGGTGGCATCTGTGCACTTGGAAGGGAAGGCTCTTTACTGGCACCAGGTATATATGAAAGCAAGGCTTACCCGCCAATGGACACGGGCGTGTCGCAGGGCGTGTCGTGGCCGTGTCGACACTCGGCCCAAGTGTCGACACTTTTGCTCGACAAAGTGTCGAGAGTGTGGCACACGGCCTGCGACACGGGCGTGTCGCAGGGCGTGTCGAGGCCGTGTCGACACTCGGCCCAAGTGTCGACAATTTTGCTCGACAAAGTGTCGAGAGTGTGGCACACGGCCTGCGACACGGGCGTGTCGCAGGGCGTGTCGAGGCCGTGTCGACACTCGGCCCAAGTGTCGACACTTTTGCTCGACAAAGTGTCGAGAGTGTGGCACACGGCCTGCGACACGGGCATGTCGCAGGGTGTGTCGAGGCCGTGTCGACACTCGGCCCAAGTGTCGACACTTTTGATCGACAAAGTGTCGAGAGTGTGTGTTGGAACACCCTGTTACTAATTTGGGTCAGGATCACTATGTCTCTAGGATTTTATGTTTTGACCTTCTGTATAGATTATAGGTCAATTAGAATTGAGTGTAAGGGATCAGGAGTCTAGGTTTGGAAGCTGCCCTGAAGACCCAAGTTTTTCTGGAGACTAAGTCCAAATCGTCGAGCTCAGCACGATGTTTCGTCGAACTCCGGTCGACGATCGTCTAGCTCAACTTTGACAGATCGTCGATCTCCATTCGACGATCGCTGAGCTCAACTTCTTAATATCGTCGAGCTCTGGTCGACGATCGCTGAGCTCAACTTCTCAATATCGTCGAACTCCATTCGACGATCGCTGAGCTCAGGTCGACGATTTTGGCTCTGCACTGGATCCTTATCTCTGAGCTCAGTTCGACGATCTTTGAGCTCAGATCGACGACTTCTTTGCTGCTTGCATTTTCCAATTCGCTAAGCTCAGCTCGACGATAGCAGAGCTCAGTTCGACGATTTCAGTTATCTTTCAGAATTCAAATTCAAATCAGATAGAAGTTATTCTGCATTTAATTCAGAAGATCTGCCAGCCGTTTTCATTTACTTCTGGAGCAAGTTTCAAGGGATTTTTCAAGGAATAATTCAGTGGACTTTCCTTCAGAACATTTTATGCAATTAAGGCTGTAATTAATTCAGACCAACGGCTATCTTTGACAGAGCAATTTTCTATTCAGACTCAGAGAATAAAAGATAGAATGTTTTTGAATCAGACAGAAGATAGACAAGAACAAGAGAATAGAGATAGACAAGTAGAGGACACCTCTCTATACACAGAGACTCTCTCAATCTTCTGTCAACAAGAATTCAGAAGAACACTCATCAAAAAGAGATCAAGCTTTCAAACATTCTTCAGATCTCTTCAGCTCTCAAGTGTTCAAGGCCAATATCATTTCAAGACTCCAGACACTCAACATTTCAGCTTGCTGAAATCATCTTCTGCTGGAGATCTATCTTTGAAGGCCTATCACCCTCAGCAAAGCTCATCTTCCTGAAGATTTCAAGGACTCAGGGGGAGCTTTGACAACATCACTGAATCCACATAGTCTTCTCAGTTGCTTGAGAAAGAGAAGACTGTCATCACTCTCTCAACCCCATTCTGTAAAGGGTTTTTCAAACTCCCTTCAAAAGTTTGAATCTGGTTTTTGAGCACCTTGTCAAAAGCTCATTGGTGGCAAGACACCTGATCAAAAAATCCGATCTGGTTTTTGAGCACCTTATCAAAAGCTCATTGGTGCCCAGGACACCTGATCAACTCATCCTGCAGTGGATTCCTACCTAGGGTGGTAGAAGAGTGGATGTACCCAAGTTGGGGAACCACTATATTTCCTTGTGTTATCTGGTTCTGCATGTTTTCTTTTTGTTTCTGGCCTAGATTTTCTTGTGCTTAATATCTGCATAGCTTAGTTTTATTTCTGCTTCCCTGCTTACACTCATTACAACAATTGTTGTAAAGTTTTGCAAAAAGTTTTCTTTGTGTTTTCAAAAAGCACCATATACTCTATTCACCCCCCCTTTAGAGTATATCAGATCTAGTTTCCCCTTTCAGTGTGGCACACGGCCTGCGACACGGGCGTGTCGCAGGGCGTGTCAAGGCCGTGTCGACACTCATCCCAAGTGTCGACACTTTTGCTCGACAAGGTGTCGAGACTGGGGCACACGGCCTGTGACATGGGCGTGTCACAGGGCGTGTCCCGCTTGGTCGACGATCTTCGCTCGACGTTTTTCCGCGGTGTCAACACAAAGCCTGTCGACGGGTGTCGAGACTTGGCACACGGCTTGGGACACGAGCGTGTCCCAGGCCGTGTCAGCTCTCGGGTTGGTTTCGGGGCCGTGTTGTTGGAGGCATACGGCCGGCCACACGACCGTGTCACTGGGGACACGGGCGTGTCGGGTTGAACACGGGTGTGTCGGATGCCCGTGTGCGATTCCAGGCGCGTCGTTTTGAGACGGCGAATGAGGCACACGGCCCTGGATACGGGCATGTGCCAGGCCGTGTTCGGCCCAGATCTTCTATTTTCCAGGCGAATCGCCGCCATTCTTTTTCTGGTTTTGGGATCTAACGGTTCAGGCCATCTCTTGGGAAGTTAAGCCCGAATTTAGGGTTAGAAACCCTCATTGTTTTCCAAGTCTTCTCTTTCTAAGTTCTTGAGAAAAGCTAGAGCAAGGAGGAAGAAGAAGAAGGTCTTGGGCTGTAGGAAGGGTTTCGGAGCTCCAAATCGCGAACCGAGTCCGGATCCGTGAAGCTTAGATCGTTGCGAAGATTTCCATCCGGCTATTTTGCCATGGCAAGGAAAAGGAGTCGGAAGGTAACGACATCTCTCCTCTCGGTCCTTAGGAGGCATGTACTAGCATCATTTATTTTCTTTCTCTCTAAGTTTTGGTTTGCCAAGGTTCAAGAGGAACCTCCGGGTTGATTGAGTCCGTCCCTGGCATATTTTTGCATTAGAGATCCGCTTCGCTAGTGGATTAGGCATGGTGGGTGAAGCCGTGGTCGCGACCGTTAGTCCGACTCGGTGATGTTGCATACGAACTTAGGGATTCGTAGAGATTTCCGTTGCGGCAAGATGTCGTTTGTGTTGTGGTGATGATTGTCCCGTTTGCTTGAAAAGGTACGTGTAGTCGAACCCGGACAAGGTTAGCTCCTCGTGGCGGTAGATGGTTTCCTTGAGGGACAAGGTTAGCTCTGTATGAGTTGGAGATGGTTTCCTTGGTGGACAAGGTTAGCTCCGCACGAGTTGGAGATGGTTTCCTTGGTGCTCGGGAACGCTGCAGTACAAAGAGGGATTACGATGTATTTAGTCTTGGTTTGTGTTGTGCCAAGGCGTGGCTATGTCTCCGTGGTCGGCTGGCTATCCCGTGACATGTGCGTCATGTGTGGAGAGTGTCCCGGCGAGACTAGTCCCCTTCTGTGAGACTGACGAGAATGCCAAGCTTGGGGCAAGCCCGGGCAAAGAGGCAATAACCGGGTGGGGTCCAGCAAGGCTTCTTAGAATCGGTCAGTCTGTGTTTGTTGGAATCCTGGCATGAGACATCAGAGCTTGCAGGCAAGCCCGGGGCTAAGCCCACGAGCGGGTGGGTCCTTGGCAAGAATTCCTTGTGGCGGCCTGTGCGCCGTTTGAGGGAGAGGTGTCTCCCTTAGTGTTTGCGGCTTTATGCCAATGGGGAAATGTGAGTACCCAATTGATGTGATGTTGTGCTAGATGCATACACAGTAGGGTACCCTGGGTCAAGCCCGGGTGTTGCATTCATGTTGCATAGTAGGCCCTTTTCTTTATATGCTCAACCAATAGAGAACATGTTTGATGATTGAGACATCCAAGCCTGTCTTAGTGTTCTTCTGTTTATAGCTATTTTTATTGCATATGAAGTGCTGACTTGCAGGTTGGAGGGTTCCCCGGGGTCCGTTAGGGGCGGCCGGGAGGAGATGTGTTGTTACACAGTTTGATGTCAGTCTTTGCTGACCCTCGTTACTAATAATTTTTACAGGGCAAGGATCGCATGCAGGAGCTAGCACGCCGGCCAAAAAGGCCTAAGCCCATGAAGTGTTTTTCCCTCTTTTGTAGCACTACATTGATGATGATGTTTGTTTGAGACTCTTTTGTCCGGCTTACATGCCGAGGTAGACTAGGAGTGCTGAGCACATTCATGATTGATGTTTTATGTCTCTTTTGGACACTTGATGTTAGGCCTTAAGGCCATTTGTTTTACTCTTTAGTGGTGGATAACTTCTAGTCCTGTTTGTTTCCGCTGTGTTGTGCAAGTGTTTTGAGTTTGGGTAGTTATATCAACTTATAATACTAAAGCTGTGGCGTTCGTATGCTGTGGGGCCCCGGCCGGACCCATATTATACGTCCACTACAGGGGAGGTGTTACAATTTGGTATCAGAGCCAGGTTTGATTCAAGGTTAGTGCGTAGAGAGGTTATCCACATAAGAGTAACGTGGGACCGTGAGTGTCCTTATGTTTTAGTCTTGAGATTGGAGACTAATCCCTTATTTCTTGTTTTCCTGAAGAGTGCAAGCAACGAGGCGGGCACTTCAAGAGCAAGGGATGATCTCTCGGCGAGCAGTGCTACTGCTCCAGGCCTTTTGGGCACGGGTGTAAACCCGGCCGACTTCTGTCGTATGCTTGCAGAAGCGATGGTGGCAGCCCAAGCGGCGGCTGCAGCCCAGGTAGCAACCCCTGCTACACCGGACACGGCGACGGCCGTGCCAGGCGGAGAAGCCAGGCGAGTGGAGCCTTTGGCAGAAAGGGTGGTGGTAGGACATGGAGACCGACACATGAAGTATTTCCTGAGTTTCCATCCCCCGTCCTTCAAGGGTGTTGGAACGCCAACAGATGCGGAGGATTGGTGGGTTCGTATTCAAGAACTGTTAAGGGCGGCAGAGACGCCAGGGGAAAAGAAAGCTGAGTATGCGGCGTTCATGTTGGAAGGAGACGCCAAATTGTGGTGGGTGAGCCATAGCGGCCACCTGTTCCCGGGACGCACCCCGTCAGTGGAAGAGTTTGGGGACGCTTTTCTTAAGAGGTATATCCCAGTTTCAACACGGTTGGCCCTGCAGAGGCAGTTTCTGCATCTAATGCAGCGAGACAAGACAGTGGATGAGTACGTGCAAGAGTTCACCCGTTTGGGTCGTTATGCGAGAACGACAATGACGGATGATGTAGAGAGGGATAACCTCTTCTACCAAGGGTTGAGGGAAAATCTGAGACAACCCCTCATCTCCATGAAGAGGGCGGGATTTAATGAGCTAGTTGAAGCCGCCAGGAGTTTGGAGAATGATCTGGAGCGAACCCAATGTCAAAAGGGTTTTACTCCCAAGCACGCGGAAGGGAAGCCCTCCCAATCTCATGTAAAGTCTGATGGGAGCAGGTGGAGGAGGAAGCCTCACACTTCCAGGTCGGGTGAGAGGAGCACGTGGATGCCTGGTGGTTCTCACTCTAGGGGACCGCCGACGTGTTACAACTGCGGGAAGGTTGGGCACATAGCCCGTGCTTGTCAGCAAGGTGGAGTGGGGCAAGAGTCAAAGCAGGAGCAGTCTGTGCGCTCGGGCCCCAGTGCTGCAGAGAAAGGAAAGATGGCGGAGTCGAGCGCTTCTCGGTTCCAACCGGTGCAACCAAGGGCTTACAACCTTGGACAGCAAGAAGCGATCCGCCAAACCGACGTGGTGACAGGTATGAAGAAAATTTAAGTTTGCATTTGTGCTTCATACTTTTAGACCCCTTTTTTTTCTTCGTGTGTTGTCTTGTTGTAGGCTTCGTGTTAGTTTCTGGATACCCCGCTAGGGTATTGTTCGATTCGGGAGCATCGCACTCCTTTCTTGCGGAGAGCTTCGTCCGAAGGGTAGGAATCGAGTCTTTCTCGGCGGACGCGGAACTGAAAGTGCGCATGCCCAATGGGTCATCTATGACCACCGGGGCTAGAGGGCGCATCTGTTGGGAGCTAGACGGAGTTGACTTCGTTTTGGAAGCGGCAGTGTTGCCGTTAGTAGAGTTCGATGTCATTTTGGGCATGGACTGGCTTGCAGAGCAGCGCACCAACATTGATTGTTTGTCCAAGGTAGTGACCCTAAAGAGTAAGGGGCAATCGGAAGTCAAATTTGTGGGCCTTTGTGGAGTAGCCCATTCCCTAATTACGGCCATGCAAATGATGCGGGCGGTTAACCAGGGAGGTGTGGCGCTGGTAGCGTTGTTGGAGGTTCGTCTCTCCCAGCTATCTTTTGAGGAAGTGCCTGTGGTGGCAGAGTTCAGGGATGTGTTTCCGGATGAACTTCCTGGAGCGCCTCCTCGGCGGGAGATCGACTTTTCGATCGAGTTAGTGCCGGAGGCTAGACCGGTGTCGCGTCCTCCTTTTAGGATGGCACCAAAGGAGTTGGCGGAACTTAAGGTACAGTTACAGGAACTGTTGGAGCAAGGGTATATTAGGCCCAGTTCCTCACCGTGGAGCGCACCAGTGTTGTTTGTAAAGAAGAAAGATGGTAGCATGCGCCTGTGCATAGACTACCGAGAGCTGAATAAATTGACCGTCAAGAATAAGTATCCGATCCCTCGGATAGATGATTTGTTCGACCAATTGGTGGGGTCAGTGGTATATTCGAAGTTGGACTTGAAGTCAGGCTACTATCAGCTGCGAATTCGAGATGAGGACATACCCAAAACTGCCTTTGGCACAAGGTATGGACACTTTGAGTTTACGGTGATGCCGTTCGGGTTGACGAACGCACCATCGGTGTTCATGGATCTGATGAATCGAGTATTTCGGGATTTCTTGGATTCGTTTGTGGTTGTCTTCATTGATGACATCTTGGTGTACTCCAAGTCTGAAGTGGAGCATGAGACCCACTTGAGAGTGGTCCTGCAAGTGTTGAGGGAGAACCAATTGTTTGCAAAGTTCTCAAAGTGCGAGTTCTGGTTAGCCAAGGTGGCGTTTTTGGGCCACGTGATTAGTGGTGATGGGGTGGCAGTGGATCCAGCGAAAGTGGAGGCCATTAGAGATTGGCCGGTGTTGAGGACCGTGGCGGAAGTCCGAAGTTTTCTTGGACTAGCCGGGTATTATAGGAGATTCGTGGAGAATTTCTCGAAGATAGCTCTACCCCTCACCTCACTCACTCACAAAGACCATAAGTTTATGTGGACCCAAGAGTGCAGTCAAGCATTTGAGGCCCTGAAGGAGAGGCTTATGATGGCTCCAATCCTGAGTTTACCGCAAGGGACCGATGGATTTCAGATTTTCAGTGACGCATCGGGATGCGGTTTGGGTTGCGTGTTGGTGCAACATGGCAAGGTGATAGCTTTTGGGTCTAGACAGCTGAAACCTCATGAGAGGAATTACCCCGTCCATGACTTGGAGTTGGCGGCGGTAATCTTCGCGTTGAAAATATGGCGACACTATGTGTATGGCGCAAGGGTGGAGATCTTCACGGACCATAAAAGCCTGAAGTATCTCTTGGATCAGAAGGACTTGAACATGCGGCAACGCAGATGGGTTGAGTTTCTTGGAGACTACGAAGTGGCAATTCAGTATACGCCGGGTAAAGCCAATGTGGTGGCGGACGCGTTGAGTAGAAAGTACTCGGGGCAAGGAAATTGGATCGAAGCTCATGATGAGCGGTTGGTACGGGAATGGGAGTCCCTTGGATTGGAATGTGTTGCGAGAGGCGAGTCTAGCGTGGCTCGGTTGAACTGGATTGAAGTGCAAAACGACTTGTCCGATCGTATTCGGGAAGCGACTCGATTGGATGTGGAGTTTCAACCTTTTATGTTGGAGGCTCAAAAGGGCGAGAGCAGCGCCTGGGAGATGATTGGGGGAATCTTGAGAAAGGATGGAAGGGTTTGTGTACCGCAGTTTGGCAATCTCCGTGAGGAGTTGATGTTTGAGGCTCATTTCTCAAAGTACTCCATTCACCCGGGCAGTACAAAGATGTACTTGGATATGAAGAAATCCTTTTGGTGGCCGGGGTTGAAGCGAGATGTAGCTTTGTATGTGAGTCGTTGCCAAACATGTGCCTTGGTGAAGGCCGAATGTCAGAAACCGGGCGGGTTCCTGAAGCCCCTTCCAATTCCTGAGTGGGAATTTGAGGACATCTCCATGGACTTTGTGCATGGTTTGCCTAGATCGCAACATGGTAATGATGCTATTTGGGTGATCGTGGATCGCCTAACCAAGGTGGCTCACTTCATCCCAAATCGGAAAGAGGACAGCGTGGAGAAACTGGTGGAGTTGTATGTTCGCAACATTGTGCGACTGCACGAAGTTCCTAAGAGCATAGTCAGTGATCGAGATGGACGGTTTACGTCTCAGGACTGGAGAATGGTTCAGAAGAGCTTGGGCACGAAGCTAAAGTTCAGTACGGCGTTCCATCCTCAAACTGATGGGCAAACAGAGAGAACGAACCGTACTATGGAAGATATGTTGAGAATGTGCGTTCTTGATTTTGGCAAGAGGTGGGAGGATCACCTCTTCATGATAGAATTTGCATACAACAATAGTTTTCAAGCAAGCATAAAAATGGCGCCATACGAAGCTTTGTATGGGAGGCGGTGTCGAACGCTAATGTCTTGGGCAGAGGCGGGAGACACCAAACTGTTGGGAAAGGATGCGGTGGTTGATGCTTGTGAGTTGGTACGGACCATCCAAGAGCGTATGAAGGTGGCGCAAGACAGGCAAGCAAAATATTTTAATGCTCGTCACCGGAAGGTGGAATTTGCAGTTGGTGATTGGGTTTATCTGAAGGTCAAGCCGTTCAAAGGCGTCTCACGGATTCGCCGACTCAAGAAGCTGAGTCCAAGGTTTTTGGGGCCTTTTGAAATTGTTGAGCGGGTAGGAGAAGCAGCTTATCGGTTGGCGCTGTCCGCAGATTTGACTGGATTACATGACGTCTTCCACGTCTCCGTTTTGAGGAAAGCCTTGGTGGAGGCTAGCGTAGTGATTGAGCCGGCATCGGTGCCGATTGAGGAAAACTTGAGGACGCGAGTCCTTCCAATTGCTATAGAGGATTCGGAGACTCGACAGTTGCGGAATAAAGAAGTCAAACTCGTAAAGGTTCGATGGGACAACTGTGGTCGTGAGGAGTTCTCTTGGGAACGAGAACAGGCCATGTTAGAAGATTATCCAGAACTCTTCATGTCAGGTACAATTTAAGTTTTGTTCCCTTCTGTTTTGAAATTTCGGGACGAAATTCTGTTAAGTGGGGGAGAGTTGTAACACCCCAGTTTTGCAAGAGGATCAGTCTGCAGTTCTGGAAAAATTTTTGGGTTTTTGGCAGGAGGCACACGGCCTACGACACGGGCGTGTCGCAGGGCGTGTCGTGGCCGTGTCGACACTCGGCCCAAGTGTCGACACTTTTGCTCGACAAAGTGTCGAGAGTGTGGCACACGGCCTGCGACACGGGCGTTTCGCAGGGCGTGTCGAGGCCGTGTCGACACTCGGCCCAAGTGTCGACACTTTTGCTCGACAAAGTGTCGAGAGTGTGGCACACAGCCTGCGACACGGGCGTGTCGCAGGGCGTGTCGAGGCCGTGTCGACACTCGGCCCAAGTGTCGACACTTTTGCTCGACAAAGTGTCGAGAGTGTGGCACACGGCCTGCGAAACGGGCGTGTCGCAGGGCGTGTCGAGGCCGTGTCGACACTCGGCCCAAGTGTCGATACTTTGCTCGACAAAGTGTCGAGAGTGTGGCACACGGCCTGCAACACGGGCGTGTCGCAGGGCGTGTCGAGGCCGTGTCGACACTCGTCCCAAGTGTCGACACTTTTGCTCGACAAGGTGTCGAGACTGGGGCACACGGCCTGTGACACGGGCGTGTCACAGGGCGTGTCCCGCTTGGTCGACGATCTTCGCTCGACGTTTTTCCGCGGTGTCGACACAAAGCCTATCGACGGGTGTCGAGACTTGGCACACGGCTTGGGACACGGGCGTGTCCCTGGCCGTGTCAGCTCTCGGGTTGGTTTCGGGGCCATGTTGTTGGAGGCACACGGTCGGCCACACGGCCGTGTCACTGGGGACACGGGCGTGTCGGGTTGAACACGGGCGTGTCGGATGCCCGTGTGCGATTCCAGGCGCGTCGTTTTGAGACGGCGAATGAGGCACACGGCCCTGGACACGGGCGTGTTCCAGGCCGTGTTCGGCCCAGATCTTCTATTTTCCAGGCGAATCGCGGCCATTCTTTTTCTGGTTTTGGGATCTAACGGTTCAGGCCATATCTTGGGAAGTTAAGTCCAAATTTAAGGTTAGAAACCCTCATTGTTTTCCAAGTCTTCTCTTTCTAAGTTCTTGAGAAACGCTAGAGCAAGGAGGAAGAAGAAGAAGGTCTTGGGCTGTAGGAAGGGTTTCAGAGTTCCAAATCGCGAACCGAGTCCGGATCCGTGAATCTTAGATCGTTGCGAAGATTTCCATCTGGCTATTTTGCCATGGCAAGGAAGAGGAGTCAGAAGGTAACGACATCTCTCCTCTCGGTCCTTAGGAGGCATGTACTAGCATCATTTATTTTCTTTCTCTCTAATTTTTGGGCACCAAACTCTCAAATGAGAGGGGTTTTGGTTTGCCAAGGTTCAAGAGGAACCTCCGGGTTGATTGAGTCCGTCCCCGACATATTTTTGCATTAGAGATCCGCTTCGCTAGTGGATTAGGCATGGTGGGTGAAGCCGTGGTCGCGACCGTTAGTCCGACTCGGTGATGTTGCATACGAACTTAGGGATTCATAGAGATTTCCGTTGCGGCAAGATGTCGTTTGTGTTGTGGTGATGATTGTCCCGTTTGCTCGAAAAGGTATGTGTAGTCGAACCCGGACAGGGTTAGCTCCTCGTGGCGGTAGATGGTTTCCTTGAGGGACAAGATTATCTCCGTATGAGTTGGAGATGGTTTCCTTGGTGGACAAGGTTAGCTCCGCACGAGTTGGAGATGGTTTCCTTGGTGCGCGGGAACACTGCAGTACAAAGAGGGATTACGATGTATTTTGTCTTGGTTTGTGTTGTGCCAAGGCGTGGCTATGTCTCCGTGGTCGGCTGGCTATCCCGTGACATGTGCGTCATGTGTGGAGAGTGTCCCGGCGAGACTAGTCCCCTTCTGTGAGACTGACGAGAATGCCAAGCTTGGGGCAAGCCCGGGCAAAGAGGCCATGAGCGGGTGGGGTCCAGCAAGACTTCTTAGAATCGGTCGGTCTATGTTTGTTGGAATCGTGGCATGAGACGTCAGAGCTTGCAGGCAAGCTCGGGGCTAAGCCCACGAGCGGGTGGGGCCTTGGCAAGAATTCCTTGTGGCGGCCTGTGCGCCGTTTGAGGGAGAGGTGTCTCCCTTAGTGTTTGCGGCTTTATGTCAATGGGGAAATGTGAGTACCCAATTGATGTGATGTTGTGCTAGATGCATACACAGTAGGGTACCCTGGGTGAAGCCCGGGTGTTGCATTCATATTGCATAGTAGGCCCTTTTCTTTATATACTCAACCAATAGAGAACATGTTTGATGATTGAGACATCCAAGCCTGTCTTAGTGTTCTTCTGTTTATAGCTATTTTTATTGCATATGAAGTGCTGACTTGCAGGTTGGAGGGTTCCCCGGGGTCCGTTAGGGGCGGCCGGGAGGGGATGTGTTGTTACACAGTTTGAGGTCAGTCTTTGCTGACCCACGTTACTAATAAGTTTTACAGGGCAAGGATCGCATGCAGGAGCTAGCACGCCGGCCAAAAAGGCCTAAGCCCATGAAGTGTTTTTCCCTCTTTTGTAGCACTACATTGATGATGATGTTTGTTTGAGACTCTTTTGTCCGGCTTGCATGCGGAGGTAGACTAGGAGTGCTGAGCACATTCATGATTGATGTTTTATGTCTCTTTTGGACACTTGATGTTAGGCCTTAAGGCCATTTGTTTTACTCTTTAGTGGTGGATAACTTCTAGTCCTGTTTGTTTCCGCTGTGTTGTGCAAGTGTTTTGAGTTTGGGTAGTTATATCAACTTATAATCCTAAAGCTGTGGCGTTCGTATGCTGTGGGGCCCCGGCCGGACCCATATTATACGTCCACTACAGGGGAGGTGTTACACAGCCCTTTTGCTTCTCCGGTCATTTTGGACAAAAAGAGTGATGGGTCATTGCATTTATGCGTGGACTACCGCCAGTTAAACCAAAACACAGTGAAAGATAAATTCCCCATTCCCCTCATTGAGGAATTGATTGATGAGCTACACGGCGCCGTCTATTTCTCCAAATTGGATTTACGGGCGGGTTACCATCAGGTGCGGATGGCGGGCGAGGACATACACAAAACGGCATTCCGGACACACCAAGGCCATTACGAGTTTCTCGTGATGCCCTTTGGCCTGACTAACGCGCCAGCGACCTTCCAAGGCCTCATGAACCGCCTCTTTCAAGGTCAACTCCGCAAATTTATTTTAATATTCTTTGATGATATCTTGGTTTTCAGCACCACATGGAAGGATCACTTGGACCACCTCGCTTTCACCTTTGATATCTTGCGCTCCAACAAGTTGGTGCTTAAGAGAAGCAAATGCAACTTCGGTCTACCACAAGTGCACTATTTAGTCCATGTTATCTCTGGCCAAGGAGTGGCCACGGACCCCGAAAAGATCCAAGATATGTTCGATGAGCCCACACCTGACACGCTCAAGCGCGTGCGCGGGTTCCTCGGGTTAACGGGGTACTACCATCGATTTATCCAGGGGTACGGTGTTTTGGCGAGGCCTCTCACAGAGCTGCTGAAGCAACGGTCATTCTCGTGGAAAGCAGAGGCTGAATCAGCCTTTCACCAACTGAAGGTGGCGGTCTCTAATCCACCGATACTACAGCTGCCAGATTTTAAACAGCCTTTTGTTGTAGAAACGGATGCGGCGAACGACGGTGTTCGGGCGATGCTGATGCAAAAGGAGCGCCCGATTGCCTTCTTTAGCAAAGTATTAGGTGCGAAGAACACCGGTCTTTCGACTTATGAGAAGGAGCTCTTGGCCATCGTGCTTGCTGTTCAACATTGGAGGTATTATTTGGTGGGGTGTGCCTTCGTCATACGTACCGACCATCATAGTTTGAAATTCATGTTGGAGCAAAAGCTTGCTACACCAGCGCAACAAAGGTATCTATCCAAGTTGTTGGGGTACGAGTTTACGGTGCAGTATAAACGAGGCAAAGAGAATGTGTGTGTCGATGCTCTCTCGAGAATTCATGACAGGACGGACATCTCCTTGTGCACGTTGATAACCTTGCAATCTGATATACTCTAGCTAATACAACAATCTTGGGTAGAAGACGCGCGGCTCCAACACATTATTACTGCTAAAATGACCGATGAAGGGGCCTACCCGAAATATTCCTGGCAGCAGGGAGTGCTTAAACGGAAGGGGAAATTGGTAGTTGGTAACAATTCAGCCTTGCGGACACGTCTCTTCCAGTTGTACCATGATAGTGCGCTTGGTGGCCACTCCGGGATAACAACGACATACAAAAGAATGAAAAGGCGGCTGTATTGGCAGAACATGAAATCTGAAATTTACGACTACATTCAGCATTGTGCGGTATGCCAGCAGTGCAAATCGGACAACCAATGCCCTATGGGGTTGCTACAACCATTACCCATACCCTAGCGGGTTTGGCAAGAAATCTCTCTAGATTTCATTGAAGGCCTCCCAAGAAGCAATGGAAAATCCGCTATCTTAGTGGTGGTTGACCGATTGAGCAAGCAAGTTCACTTCATGGTCTTACACCACCCTTATACCGCAGAGACGGTGGCACAATGTTTTTTTGGATTCGGTGGTCCGATTACACGGGTTGCCTACTTCCATCGTGAGCGATCGGGATACTGTGTTTTT
The DNA here is from genome assembly GCA_039583875.1 of Platanthera guangdongensis. Taxonomy (NCBI): domain Eukaryota; kingdom Viridiplantae; phylum Streptophyta; class Magnoliopsida; order Asparagales; family Orchidaceae; genus Platanthera; species Platanthera guangdongensis. Next base: position 118,267,322 of record CM077167.1, on the reverse strand, counting down.
GAGTAATTTCTGGCAGGAGTTATTCTGTGTCCTTCAAGTCCAATTGAACATGTAGACGGCTTATCACCCGCAATCCAACGGGCAGACAGAGGTGGTGAACCGTTGTGTGGAAAGCTACCTCTGTTGCATGTGCTTCGAGCGGCCGAGAGACTGGGCGCTTTGGTTACCGTTGGCCGAGTGGTGGTACAACACGAATTACCAGAGCGCCATCCGGATGACACCATACGAAGTCGTCTATGGGAAAGAGCCTACAGCCCTACTACCGTACGAGGAAGGTACTACATTTTTGGAGAAAGTGGATAGGTCATTGGCAGCACGGGATATAGTCATGCAATTGCTCAAAGCTAATTTGGACAAAGCTCAAAATCGAATGAAGATTCTTGCGGATACTAAGCGAAGGGAGCACATCTTCCATGTGGGGGAGTGGGTGTGGGTACGACTACAACCGTACCGCCAAGTTAGCGTCGGTGGGCATCGGGTGCAAAAGCTGGCACCGAAATATTTTGGGCCTTTTCCAGTGGCGGAGCGCGTGGGACCGGTCGCCTACAGGTTGGAACTTCCCAAGGAGTCCAAGATACACCATACATTTCACATTTTGCAGCTCAAGAAGTATAAGGGACCGCCGGAGGGCACTGTTCATCTATTACCAACTGCGGTCACTGCTGAAGGAAGCATGCTCATCGAACCCATCGCCATTCTGGACAGGCGCATCATTAATCGGGATGGTCGAGGGGTCACCCAACTACTTATCCAATGGTACAATGGCACGCCAACGGATGCGACGTGGGAGGACTTATGGTCACTACGCCAGAGGTGGCCGCACTTTGTTCCTTAAGGACAAGGAACTTCTGTTGGGGGAGGCTATGTTACGTTTTTTTATTATTCGGGTTGTAATTGTTATTTCTGTTAGGGGTGAGGGACAGGATAGTCTTTTTGTCTTCTTAGGGCTTTGCTTTAAATATCTGGTTTGTTGGTGAACCGGGTATGCTAGAAAAGAACACTGTTGTCTTCTTATTTTCATCAGGTCGCTGCAACGGGAGTTTTCCCCTGCTCTTCCTGTCCATCCCCTTCAGGATTGTCCTTAGGGCTGTTATCTTCATTTGGATTGTATGCAATAGTTGGTTGTGGTGTTAAGAAAACTAGTTTGTGATTTCGGTTATTGCTTATTGTTGTGATCTATCTGTGGCGGGAAGAAGGTAAGGCAAGTTATTGCCTCAAAGAACGGTGCATCAATTTTGAATATTCTACCTCGCCAGAAAGGGTCATTCCTCGTCGGAACAGCCATCGCATGCATCATTTTACTCTCCAGCCATCACAAGAATGCTGCTCACATCGAGAACGTCGCCGGCTCAGCCATCATCTTCAATGATGGAACCACTCTCCGTCTTTCTCCTCAAGAACGCGGCTGGAATTCCTGGATCGTTAAACTCCAGCACAACCCTCTACAGCCCCATCACCGAGTTCGCCGGAATCATTTTGTTCGGGAACAACGAACTCGTCGGAAGAACAACTCCGTCCATCACTGCAACTTTGGTCATCTGATCACCGACGTTCTCCATCTCTGCCATCTTGGAATAGCCTTGCTTCTCGTTCAGAGTGCTACCAACACCCACCTCCTGGAAAACATCACCTGAAAAGCCTTCAACAAAAAGAAGATTTTCGCAGGGTTGATTTTAGAAGAAGTCTGAATTCTATCGATTTGACATTGTATTGGGTAGAATAGTTAACAGTGGCTGCCAAACATTTAATGTTTGCTTACCTCTATTTTTGATTTGTCAATCCTGCTGGAGTTATTATGGTGACCGGGCCCCACCAGTATTGGAGTTGGCATTTCTTTTATGATTGTTTTAAATGGGTAGATGAGAGGTTGCATTAATTTGGTAGGTGAGAAGTTGTGTATTTATGATGAGAGAGTTTTCCTTGTTTTCCTTTTTGCCTATATAAAGGCGCTCTTGTACATGTTTGAAGATTTGATGAAATTAGTGAGAGAAGCTCCCATATTTTTGTTTTAGTGAGAGAGAGGAGCGCAGCAGCGCTGGAGTATTGTTTCTGTCCGGGCGGTTAGAAGGCTAGCCGGGCGAGTTGAGTTTTGACCGGGCGAATAGAAGTGGAAGCCGCGCGGTCTGGTGAGCGCGCAGCGAGAGAAGGAGCTCGCGGGTTTTGTGTGACTCGCGTTTTGAGTGATCTCGCCAAGGGGGGAGCTCGCAGGGTTGGTGTAGCTCTCGCAGGTGGCGCGCGTGGGAGCCGGTCTTGAGTAGGCGGACCACGAGTGGGGTGCATGCTCGCCTGGTGGTTTGGGCGCGAGGTGGTGAAGGCGATCTCGCCTGGTTGTGTTCGCGAGTGGTGGTGGGAGCTCGCTCGCGAGAGGAGGTACTCGCCTATAGGGGGGAAGGAGCCCGCGCGGTTTGGTACTCGCCCAGGAGGTTTGAGGCCGCGCGGTTTGTAGCGGTCTCGCCGGGGTCTAGCCGCGCGACTTGGAGGTCTTGCAAAGTTGGTCTCGCCGAGTACTTAGAGATTTTACGAGGTAGCAGGAACCCATACACGTTTCCAACAAGTGGTATCAAAGCGAGGTTAGGACCCTCGGAAGATTTGAAGTAGGGGAGAGATGGAGTTTGGAGGTGTCGTGCCGGGGCAAGTTCCCAAGTTGACGAAGACCAACTATGGGAACTGGAGCATCCAGATGAAGGTACTACTAGCCTCCAAGGAGTTGTGGGAGGTAGTAGAGGATGGTGTGGAGGTGCTGACTGCTGAAGCAGAAGCCGCGTTGACGAACACACAAAGGACAGCACTGAGAGAAGCTAAGAAGAAGGACAAGAAGGCATTGTTCATCTTGTACCAAGGGGTGGATGAAGCTACGTTTGAGAAGATCTCGGACGCCGAGACTTCGAAGGAGGCATGGGAGATTTTACAACGCTCCATGCAGGGAGTCGATAAGGCAAAGAAGGTGAAGCTGCAGTCCCTTCGAGCTCAATATGAAGTGATGAAGATGCAGGGTTCAGAGAAGGTTGGCGACTATGTGACCCGTCTGCGGACGATCACAAATGAGATGAAGAGAAACGGGGAGACGATAGACGAGGTCAGCTTCATGGAGAAGCTCCTGCGTTCTATGTCTAAGAAGTTCCGACACGTGGTGGTGGCCATCGAAGAATCGAAGGACCTCACAGTGATGATGGCGGATGAACTGATAGGTTCGCTACAAGCACATGAGTATCGGATGGTGCAAGATGAGGAGGAGTCGAGTGGCTTGGGGAAAGCACTTCAGACTCAACTCAATTTTGGAGAGAGTTCAGGAAGAGGAGGAGGCCAGCGTGGTCGAGGCTACCAAGGCAGAGGTAGAGGAGGAAGAGGTGGAAGAGACTTTGGAAGAAATCAGTTCAACCAGGGAGTGGTAGAGCAACATCATGGTTGGAGGCAAGATGCAGGAGGTAGAGGAAGAGGCCAAGGCAGAGGTCAAGGCAGAGGACAGGGAAGAGACCAGGGAAGAAGTCAAAGAGGAGGAAGAGATATGTCCCAAACTCAATGTTACAACTGTAACAAGTTCGGACATATGAGTTACGACTGCTGGGCTCCCAGGAAAGGTGGTGAAGCCAACCACTATGCGGAGGCTAGCAACACGGGTGGAGACCCGATGATGTTCCTTACTATCCAAGGCGCTGCAGGAGGGAGGAATGGAGTATGGTACCTAGATACTGGAGCAAGTAACCACATGTGTGGTGATAAGGAGCTATTCACCAGCCTTGAGCCGAATGGAGGAGATGTCAGTTTTGGCGACGCCTCGAAGATCTCTGTGGAAGGAAGAGGAGTGATCGCGGTGACGATGAATGGGAAGGAGGTGCTCATCAACGACGTCTTCTATGTACCAGGCTTAAGGAGTAACATCCTAAGTCTTGGACAGCTGGTGGAGAAGGGCTATCGCGTCCTGTTGAGGGATAGCACCTTAGCGATGAAGGATAGCCAAGGAAGAGAGGTGGTAAGAGTGAAGATGGCGACGAACCGCCTCTTCCCTCTAAGTTTGGATGCCAAGGAGACGGCATGTCTTGCGAAGACAGGAGAAGAGGAGGAAGCTTGGCTGTGGCACCACCGGATGGGGCATCTGGGGTTCACATGCCTGAAGCTGTTGTCTGGATCTAAGATGGTGGAAGGGCTGCCTATGATCACACCTCCTCAAAGGGTCTGTGAGGCATGCACGATGGGGAAGCATAGGAGAGAAACTTTCGAGGGTGGCAAGTCCCGGAGAGCAACAAGGCCATTGGAGTTAGTTCACTCGGACATCGCTGGTCCGTTTGAGACTACTTCAATAGGTGGAAGCAGATACTACATCACGTTCACCGACGACTTCAGTAGGAAGTGTTGGGTATACTTTCTGAAGGAGAAGGCAGAAGCTCTGGACAAGTTCCAAGAGTTCAAGGCGATGGCTGAGAAGGAAGTTGGGCAACCACTGAAGGTGCTCCGGACAGATAGAGGAGGGGAGTACACCTCTAAGCTGTTTGATGACTACTGCAGAGAATGGGGGATCTCACACCAGCTGACGGCGGCGTACTCGCCTCAACAAAACGGAGTGGCGGAAAGGAAGAACCTAACCATTATGAACATGGCGAGGAGCATGGTGAAGGGCAAGGGGTTGCCAAAGAAGTACTGGGCGGAAGCAGTACAGGTAGCGGTGTACTTGCTAAACCGTTGCCCAACCAAGAGTGTGAAGTTCAAGACTCCATTCGAAGCTTGGTGTGGGAGGAAGCCCAGTGTGAAGCACCTGAGAGTCTTCGGGTGTGTAGCTTATGCTCACATCCCGGACCAGAGGAGGAGGAAGCTGGACGATAGAAGTGAGAAGTGCATTTTTGTAGGCTACGCTCCTGCGAGCAAGGCTTACAAGTTGTACAACCCGGAGACGAAGAAGGCCATTATCTCACGAGATGTGGTGTTTGAAGAAGGGAGTAGCTGGAGCTGGGATGAAGCAACGAGAGGGATCAAAGGAATGTTCTTCAAGGATGATGAAGAAGAGGATGGTCAGGAAGCAGAGGCTGAGATGGGAGGAGCTGAGCCACCATCACCACCCAGCAGGGAGCCAGGGGGAGCTCTCACTCCCTACTCTAGTGGAGCAAGCACTAGTAGAGGTGGTTCCAGTAGAGCAAGTACCAGCGGGAGCAAGGAGGATCGTCCTCAACCTCGGATGAGGAGGTTGGAGGAGATCTACGAGGAGACGGCACCAACCGCTAACAATTTTTCTTTATATTGTCTTTTAGCAGATGTTGAGCCATACTCTTATGAGGAAGCAGCCAAAGAGAAAACTTGGAGGAGTGCTATGGATATGGAGATAGCCTCCATTAAGAAGAACGACACCTGGAAGCTGGTGGATCCACCTGTAGGCCAAAAACCCCTCGGGGTGAAATGGGTCTATAAGGTGAAGAAAAACAAAGATGGGGGCGTGGAGAAGCATAAGGCGCGGCTAGTCGTGAAGGGGTACCGGCAAGTCCAAGGGGTGGACTATGATGAAGTTTTTGCCCCAGTGGCGAGAATCGACACTATCAGGATGATCATCGCACTGGCAGCGCATCATGGGTGGAAGATCATGCAGATGGACGTCATCTCTGCCTACCTGAATGGTTACCTAGAAGAGGATGTGTACATCGAACAACCTCCAGGATACGTCGTGAAGGGACAAGAGAAGAAAGTGTGCAAGCTGGACAAGGCCCTATATGGTTTGAAGCAGGGGGCTCGCGCCTGGAATGGGAGGATTGATGCCTACCTCTAGAAGCACGGTTACAAGAAGTGCCCCTATGAGTACGCTTTGTACACCAAGGTGGAGAAGGGTGGAGACATGATGATCATATGTCTATATGTAGACGACATGATCTTCACCGGCAACAACCCCGTAATGTTTGAAGAATTCAAGAGAACCATGAAGAAGGAGTTCGAGATGACGGACCTGGGAGAGCTCAACTATTTTCTGGGAGTGGAGGTAAAGCAGAGTGAAGATGGGATCTTCATTTCACAAAAGAAGTATGCAGAGGAGATCCTGAAGAAGTTCAGGATGGAGAACAGCAAGCCCATTTCTACTCCCGCCGACCCAGGACTGAAGTTGAGCAAGGACTCGAAGGAAGGAGCGGTGGACCCAACTATGTTCAAGAGCCTGGTCGGAAGTCTAAGGTACTTGACTTTCACTAGGCCGGACATCATGTATGCGGTCGGGGTAGTAAGCAGGCACATGGAGGAGCCCAAGCAGGACCACTTCACAGCAGCGAAGAGGATCCTGAGGTATGTGAATGGGACTCGAGACCACGGCCTGAGGTACTCTACTGGTGAAGAGCTGAAGCTAGTCGGGTATTCAGACAGCGATTATGGAGGTGATGTAAATGACCGGAAGAGTACTTCCGGGTATGCTTTTCATGTGGGAACGGGAGTGTTCTCATGGAGTTCGAAGAAACAGGCGACGATTGCCTTGTCTTCATGCGAAGCGGAGTACATAGCAGCAGCGGCCTGTACCTGCCAGGCGATCTGGCTGAGGAACATCATGGAGGAACTACATCATCCGCAGGATGGGCCTATGACAATGTATGTTGACAACATGTCGGCCATCCAGCTAGCGAAGAACCCGGTGCTGCACGGGAGGAGTAAGCACATCGAGACGAGGTATCATTTCCTCCGTGAACAAGTGGAGCAGAAGACCGTGGAAGTGGTGTATTGCCCGACCGGAGAGCAAGTCGCGGACATCTTCACCAAGGCATTGAAGTTGGACACGTTCCTGAAGCTCAAAGGCAAACTCGGCATGTGCTGCCAAGTTTGAGGGGGAGTTTGCTGGAGTTATTATGGTGACCGGGCCCCACCAGTATTGGAGTTGGCATTTCTTTTATGATTGTTTTAAATGGGTAGATGAGAGGTTGCATTAATTTGGTAGGTGAGAAGTTGTGTATTTATGATGAGAGAGTTTTCCTTGTTTTCCTTTTTGCCTATATAAAGGCGCCCTTGTACATGTTTGAAGATTTGATGAAATTAGTGAGAGAAGCTCCCATATTTTTGTTTTAGTGAGAGGGAGGAGCGCAGCAGCGCTGGAGTATTGTTTCTGTCCGGGCGGTTAGAAGGCTAGCCGGGCGAGTTGAGTTTTGACCGGGCGAATAGAAGTGGAAGCCGCGCGGTCTGGTGAGCGCGCAGCGAGAGAAGGAGCTCGCGGGTTTTGTGTGACTCGCGTTTCGAGTGATCTCGCCAAGGGGGGAGCTCGCAGGGTTGGTGTAGCTCTCGCAGGTGGCGCGCGCGGGAGCCGGTCTCGAGTAGGCGGACCGCGAGTGGGGTGCATGCTCGCCTGGTGGTTTGGGCGCGAGGTGGTGAAGGCGATCTCGCCTGGTTGTGTTCGCGAGTGGTGGTGGGAGCTCGCTCGCGAGAGGAGGTACTCGCCTATAGGGGGGAAGGAGCCCGCGCGGTTTGGTACTCGCCCAGGAGGTTTGAGGCCGCGCGGTTTGTAGCGGTCTCGCCGGGGTCTAGCCGCGCGACTTGGAGGTCTTGCAAAGTTGGTCTCGCCGAGTACTTAGAGATTTTACGAGGTAGCAGGAACCCATACACGTTTCCAACAAATCCATATAGCAGCTAAAGAGTTTAGGTCTATTCTTGAGATCCATCATAACTTTTAATATGTATGGAAATTTTTCTGGCCATTCGTCTACTGCACCATGGGTTGCAACTCTGGTCATTTGATCACCGACATTCTCCATCTCTGCCATCTTGGAATAGCCTTGCTTCTCGTTCAGAGTGCTACCAACACCCACCTGGAAAACGTCAACGGAAAAGCTTTCAACAAAAAGAAGATTTCCGCAGGGTTGATTTTAGAAAAAGTGTGAATTCTATCGATTTGACATTGTATTTGGTAGAATAGTTAACAGTGGCTGCCAAACATTTAATGTTTCCTTACCTCTATTTTTGATTTATCAATCCATACAGCAGCTAAAGAGTTTAGGTCTATTCTTGAGATCCATCATAACTTTTAGTATGTATGGACATATTTCTGGCCAGTCGTCTACTGCACCATGGGTTGCAACTCTGGTCATCTGATCACCGACGTTCTCTATCTCAGCCATCTTGGAATAGCCTTGCTTCTCGTTCAGAGTGCTACCAACACCCACCTCCTAGAAAATGTCACCGGAAAAGCCTTCAAAAAAAAGAAGATTTCCGCAGGGCTGATTTTAGAAGAAGTCTGAATTCTATCGATTTGACATTGTATTTGGTAGAATAGTTAACAGTGGCTGCCAAACATTTAATGTTCGCTTACCTCCATTTTTGATTTGTCAATCCATACAGCAACTAAAGAATTTAGTTCTATTCTTGAGATCCATCATAAACTTTAGTATGTATGGACATATTTCTGGCCAGTCGTCTACTGCACCATGCCCCCCCCACCCACAAATCTTTGGAACGCTACCAAAAAACACATTTGGACCGTCATCTTCTGTTTTAGGCGTTTTGTGGTCACATGCTACGGTCGTTGCAAGCTATTATAGCACCGCCACTACAAATTTTTATGGCGCCTCCACCCCTAATTTTAACGACGCATCCACTCCAAGTTCATATGACGTCATCGTTGCTCAAGGTTCCAAGGGCACCGTCATTGCTCAAGGTTCATACGGCAACACCGTCGCTCCGAGCATATACGGTCCAATGTCACTCCGACCTTATACGGTTCCATCGTCGCTTTGACCTTATACGGTGCCACCGTCGTTCCAAGCGCATATACCGCTACCGTCGCTCCAGGTTAATACGACCTTGTCATTTCTCCAAGCTCCTACGATACCATCGTCGCTCCAATGGCATGCGCTGCCACCGTCGGTCCTAGCTCATACGGTTCCATCGCTCCAAGCTTATACGCCGCAACCATCGCTCCAAGTGCATGTGCCGCCACAGTCTCTCCAAACTTATGCGGGGCCACTGTCACTCTACCTAATGCGATCCTACTAAAGAAACCAAGCACTTCCATTAGAGATATTCATTCAAAGAATATTAAAGAGGACATCACGAAATTATTGATGACAATGATACTTGACAATATACAATGAGTTGTGGCAAATTTAAAAATGTTGGCTGACTTGATTGCTTGCATTAAGGAAGAGGGACAAGAAGCCATCAAAGAAAACAATCTTTTTGAGATACCAATTATGGCGAACATTGTTTCGTCACCAAAGGAGGTGTTGTCATTTGTGCCGGTTGTTCTTGATATTTCTGACATGTCTTTGTCGCTATTAGAGGTGTTGATGCAAGATCACTCCAACTCTAACGTCATCATGGACTCTCTTGCTCATGTTACTCAAGTTGGTCCACCACATGATGACACGTGTTTCTGCAACCATATATCAACTTGGACAATTCATGTCTTTGATCCAGGAGGATGTACCGTTTTGACACATTCTAAACAATTGGAGACGCCTTTAACCAAGTTTTATGACGCGGACTTGGTTCTCATATACATTTTGCGCCTCTTTTAGGTTTTTGATCCCGGTGGAATCAAACGGCGAGGTTGTTGTTTAAACGGGAATGGCTGGAATGTAACAGCTGTATATTCACGTGGCAAGTTATTATTGAATATTGTAATTGTATGGCTCTATAAATAGGCCTCCCTGTAATAGTTTACCATTCATGAGTAAAGAATGTCTTTGTTTTCCTTTGTAATTTATTTTAGGAGCAGCGCATGTCTTAGTTGTTCGAACGCCATGTCATCTTCCCTTCTGATGCCCGTAATCTATGCTAACAATCTTGTAACGGCTCAGACCATTACATTCGTGCTCTCGTTGAGAGTCTTATTCCGACGATCTTGTACACTGGCTATCAACATCTACCTTGTTCCTACTCCGGCGAACTCGCCGACAATATACAGGAACCGCCACCGCCGACGAACTTGTAACAGCTCAGATAGATACAATCTACCTCTCCCCAGTGATTTTGCAATTTTGTCAAGATTTTTTGGGATTTTGCTCTCCTGCCTTCTAGCTTATTTTTTGTAATGTCAAGGAGGATTCGAAGGAGCGCACTGACATTGATCTTTGTCGAACTTCCTTGAAGACCTATCTTCTTCTCCTTTGCAAGTATGTTAGACCATCTCTCTAGCTTTCTCTCCAACATTTCTTTTTTCCTCTGCTCTGTTTTTCTACGGCAAGTGCAAACCATGCCCATTTTCTTAGCAGCAACAACCTAATAAGGGAGAACTACATAGAGACATACTCGCGCACATCTCTCTCTAATCTAGCACAGTTGATCTCCGGCGTTTGGACATGTATGCAGTTGGAGTTGTAGTTATAGGATTTCCCTCCCAAGGGTCTCCCAAACTTGGTCCATTATAATGCAAAATGAAGCATTAGATAGGAAGATGATGGCTGAGAGGTCAGAAACTGAAGAATACCTCCATGTTCTCTTCTTTTTGCACCCCTTACAACCAAGTTATCTCATCTTTGATCTCACAGATGTCCACCTCCACTAACGCATAGAAGACTTGTAAGAGGCACTTGCAATTCCTGTTGTTTATTTCATTTTTTAGTTCCAGTTTTTTATTCTCGACCTCCACAATTGCTTGCGCTATCGGTAGCATTTGATCATTGGGATCTCTCCCAATTACTTTCAGTAGTTGCTCGTCATAATACCCTTTCAAAAAACATCTATCCAATCCAACAATATGACTACATACTTTAATTGACTCTTGACATCTTGCAAGACAAGCATACACCCTCTCAAACCAGGATATAATTGATCTTGAAGGGGGTTTTATTGATTCATAATAGAATTTCAAGAGGCCATTTAAATTTAAGAAAGACTGAATTTCCTTGATTTTATCTCAAGAGTTCTGCACAATAGCGATTCATATAATTATATTGCTCTCCAACATTACCTTCTAGGGATGTACTTGCTTTAGCTTTAGATCTTGATACTTTATCTTTAGGTATCCTTACCACCCATTTCTCTTTTGATTTTGCAACATTTTGTCTTACTTCAACATTTGTGTTTTCTCTTACCTTTGATTCTATAGATTTACCAAACCATTTTGTTGTCAAAAGTTTATTGTTGAATTCTTTACTACAAGAATGTTTATCTTTCACAGTTCCCACCTCTCATGTGTCCTGGTTCTTCATTGGTATTGTGATGAGTTCTATTTATATAAGGTTTTTTGACTCATATAGTCTTGATTTCACGCTCTTGCACTTCAATTTCAACTCATAATTACTTATATTCCACTTGGTCTTCACTCTCACGCAAAGCGCAATATTTGCCCACTCATTTGTTGGGGGTAAGCACATGACGCTCCCCATTAGTTTATTTTGTTCGTAATGTGGTTTTGTACACACCTGGGCCAAACCCAATTCTTTAGATGAAATCGGTGTGAAAGATTGTTATTGGTAGTCTAAATCACCTATAGGGGGTGAATAATGGTCTGATAATTTATTTGAATCCTTTTGTTTTCAGCAAGAATAAATGAAAGTAAAATACAGCAAACCACACAGTTGTTTATAGTGGTTCCCCGACATATAGGTACATCCACTTTCCCTTGCCACCTATATAGCAATGTACTAGACTCGGCAAACATCTCCAAAGCTTGGCTCTAATAGCTTATTACACAGTTTCCTTAAAATCTCTTTTCAGATCTACTCCAAGACCCTACCTCAGACACAATAGCCCTACCTTAGAGCTCTCCAACTCCTATAATTCAGAGACCCAATCGGTCTCCAACCTCATATCTATACAGAGATCCTACCTCAAACTTATCACAAAGTCCTACCTCAGGCCTATCAACAAGCTCTACACTCTGGCCGTGAGTTCAGCCCTACAACTCAGATCTAACATTAGATCCTACAGATGAATGTTGCTAAGTGATTATAAATAAAGACTCTATAAAATAGACCTTGAAGTTCCTGAGTCTTCAATTGACTTTGTAATGAAAGTAGTCTTCTTGAAACAACCCCTAAATGAATAAAGTCTTTAGGTAGAGTAGATTTGGGGTTGTTCTTCTTGATCATCTTCTTCAGCAGGAATAATTAACTAGAGTTGTATAGATTAACTCCTTGCTCTTTCAGAATCACTTCAGACAGATCTTGCTTAACAACAGCAGATTGCGCCATCACTTGTTTTTCATGATTCAGCGAGATTGAACAAATGTTGTTTTTGTTGGGTATTGTATCCACAATAGTCTTGATTTGAAGAAGTCCCCTTTGAATTAAGATAAAATTAGATTGTATTTGATGTTGCATTCTAGTTATTTACTTGCAGGAATTTAATTGTTAAGTACAAACTGTTGGGTATTGTATCCACAACGTACCTGATTTGAATAAGCCCCTGATCAAGCTAAGGTATATAGACAATGTATTTGACAAAATATTTCAAGTTGTGCTTGCAGTTTTTCCACGCTAAGTGCACACCAATGTCAGGGTACAGTAGGTCAATATACACGGGTCTGCATGACGTAATCCCTCGTTGAGCAGATCAGTGTGTTGGCCTACGTGTACTCCCTCTATTGGAGTGTACTTATTTTCAAGTACAGGGCTGTGATATTGCAAGAGCAAACAAGGAGCTAGGATGGGTCAAAGAGCAGTCTATGGGCGGATAGACGAAAATTCGTCCAAGTGTTAATCGACGAGAATCACCAGGTGATTCTCGCCGATTCGGTAAGAATCATCAAGTGATTCTCGCCGATTCGGTGAGAATCACTAGTGATTCTCGCCGAATCGTCGAGAATCAATAGCTGATTCTCCCCGTCTCCTTCCGGCGAAAACAGTGCGTGCAACCAAGTCAACTTCGACGAGAATCATCTTTGATTCTCGCCGAATCGTCGAGAATCACCTTTGACTCTCGACGATTCGACGAGAATCACCTTCGATTTTCGTCGATTTTGACTTAGGCGATTTTCTAGAAACCGCTGGACCGGATTCTGCCGCTGGCGCTATTTTGAACCGGGGTTAGGGTTTCTTCAGGTGGGACCCATAACGGTTATATTGGAGTATTTCCACCGTATTAATATACGAGTATTTTGAACAGAAAAAAAAACAAAAAGAAATACACGAGCCGCCGACCGTGACCTAGATCGCGATATCTGCTCCGCCGCCGTCGCCGCTCGTGCAAGTTGTTCGCCGACCTTGATCGTGACATCTTCCAGATCTTCCGGCGACAGAAGCTTAGTCAAGCTTAGAGTCTCACGCGTCTAACCAGAGATCCTTTGTCTCTTGATTTGTTGATCGGGAAAACCTTCCCCGTCCGAATCGATCGAGACGATCGATCCTAGTTTGACCGTTGGAAGACCTAGCTAGCTTTGCTACGAAGTTTGGATCTCCAAAGTACAGCAGCCGCACACCGTTGTCGCCGCCGATCCCGTGAACCAAGCTGCCGCCCATCTTGCCGCCGCCGGTTCCGGGGAGATTCTCTCCAAGAGAGATCTAGGGTTGTGGACTCTTCGTGGACTTCAAGAACACGTCGTCAACGAAGAGGGACACCTTAGTCTCCAAAAGTAGTTTGTATTTCTTGTACATTCTAGTTCATTTTTGTTGTAAAGGAACGTTGGTTCCGAGTTGTAAGGGTTGGGTGCAACCCGTGTTGTGGGAGTGTTGTCTCCTACGTGTGGAAGGGATCCTTCCGATAGTGCAAGGATTGGATTTCAATCCTGTTGGTGAAGTGACCGAGTCGTCCCTTGTTGGGAGATAGGTCGAAGGGGGAAAGTGGATGTACCCAAATCGGGGAACCACTATAAATTGTTTGTGTACCTTCTTTGCTGTGTTGTTTTATTTTCATGTGCAGGTACAATTTTAATTCCGCAAAAACGTTGCACGTCACCTATCCCCCCCCTAGGTGAAGGTAGTTGACACTAGGTGGACTTTCAAGTGGTATCAGAGCCAGGTTACTCATCAAAAAGGTTAACACCTTGAGTTGAATCCTGCCGCTAGTGTCAAGAAGAAGGCAAACATCTACTATGGACGGGCTCAAATTCACAGGCAAGATCCCAGTGTGCACCAGGCTCAACTTTCCTATCTGGAAGGAAAGGATCAGGTTCTACATGGAAGTAGTTGATCCTCGACTCTTCATGATCGTGGAGGAGGGACCTTATGTCCCTACTAAGGTCTCCACCATAGATCCTACCAAGAAAGTGCGAAAGAAAATTTCTGAAATGGACAAGGACGAGATGGTGCTGGTGGGACTTGACAAGAAGGCGCAGAACATTCTGGTCAGCGTGGTCGATGACTCAAAGATGCAGAACTTCTGCAATTGCAGGACAGCAAAGGAGATCTGGCACTGCCTGATTATCCTAATGGAGGGCACTGATGAAGTGAGGGATGATCAGAGATCCCTTCTGAACCAGAAATATGAGACCTTCAGACAAGGGCCTAAGGAAGAGATCAGAGTCACCTTCGAGAACTTTCTCAAGATTGTCAATGCCCTCAAAGGATATGGACGAATGTTCACTGATGGTGAACTTAATGATAAATTCCTTAGGTCCCTTACTAAGGAATGAGACACAAAGATCTGCGCCATCCGAGAGTTTGGCAGACTAGCTGAAACAGACCCGCAAATTCTGTTTGGGAAGCTGATGTCCTATGAGCTTCAACTGAACACCAGGAAAGCAGAAGAAGAAGTAGAGAAGGTTGCTGCCAAAGAAAACACTGTGGCTCTAAAATCCATTCACTCCAGAAAAGTCAAGGGTGCGGTTTCATACCGTGCCAGGAAAAAGGATGAGGAGGAGGACTCCGAGCCATGCTCCTCCAGCTCAGAGCTGTCGGAGGAGGATTTCTCCCTCATCACCCGAGAATTCAAGAAGTTCCTCAAGATGAGGAATCAAAGAAAGAAAGACGGCTCCTCCTCCAGGCATCAGAAGAAAAATTACTCTTCTGACAGGTATGCTTCTAAACCTAACAAACATTGCTCCTCTGACATCATTTGTGTTGGATGCAATAAGCCAGGACACGTCGTGGCCGACTACTACCAAGGCAAGAGAGAAAAAGGGAAAGGAGAGGAGCTCAAATCCTCTAGAGATAAGAAGAAAGAGCGGAGCTACATCGCCAAAAGGCCAAAGACACTGAGTGAGTCTGATTCCTCAGACTCCAGCGATGATGAGGAAGCCTACTTCGGACTGGTGGGTCGCTCCGACTCAGAAGGAGAATGCCCCCCATTTACTGGGAAGGTAAAAGCTCACACCCCTCTCTCCGACTCTGAATCTGATCCTGAGTCTCAGGATGATGACCCTGAGGATAGCCTTTCGGCCCGTGAAGCGGAGCTCCTCGAGAAGTATGAGCTTCTGCTCAACACTTTCGAGGAGTGCCGTAAGAGATTGAAGGCTGAGAAAAAGGAAGTGAAATTCCTTAAGGGTGAGAGTGTCTCCCTAAGGGAAGAAATCACCAGTTTGATTTCTCTCCGACAGGAGCACCTTGACCTGACTTCAAAGCATTCAGAGTCTCTTAAGCTCCTTGATCTTAAGCAGGAGGAAGTCGATAAGTTGGAAGAACAACTTGCGGCAGAAAAGAAGATCGTCAAGAGCTTCTCTATGCCAAAAACAGTTCTTCCAGTAGTTGATACCTTCTCTGCTCAGGCCAAAGGAGCTGGCTTGGGGCATGTAGGGGTATCTGGTTCCTCATCCAGGAGAAACAGGAACCATAGGAAGAATAAGGCCGCCAAGAAGGCCTCTGCTGCTGAAAAGGGAAAGGCTCTGCTCAGTCCTGTTGCGTTCAGAAAGCCTAGCTTTCCTTGCAACCAACATGACTTTGAATCAACCTTTGGTCATCATTTCCGGCCCTCGGTTGCAAAGCCAAAGAGCCGATATGATGGTTGGACCTTTCCCCGGAACTTCGGTGAGAGTGCCTTCAAGGCACCTTATGAGGAAATCCAAATGAGAAATTATGGTCAATTCTCTAGCGACCATAATGGAAAGCAGGCGCCAAGAGTCAAGCCTGTTATACTTACGAAACAGAAGGTGAAGAAGTCATGTGACTGCAATCACCATGAGGCATCCACCTCCAGATCCAAGGCCCCGGCTGTACCCACCATTCCCAGGGTAAGGCAGGAGCCTAGGAAGAGGTACAACAGATTTGACTGTTGGTGTTGTGGCAAAGTCGTTCACTTTGCTGTGGATTGTTGGTTTAACCCGAGGTATAACGAGACTCCCTATGTTAGCACTGCGTGGCCGACCACTCGTAAGGTTAACCAACCGAGGGGGAGTATGCTAACCAGGAATCTAGGACCCAAGTTCGATTGGGTTCCTAAGGGAAATTAATTTTGTTTTGCAGGAATGTCCAAAGGCCACCAAAATGCCAATCTGGTACTTGGACAGTGGATGCTCCCGGCACATGACTGGGACAAGAAGCCTGCTGCTTGATTACACTCCAGTCGAGAATGGACCCAAAGTCATCTTTGGAGGGTCAGATCGAGGAGTCACCAGAGTTTACGGTATGATTTCCAACGGTATAATCTATATCACCGACGTGGCTTATGTTGAAGGGTTAAACCATAAACTGATCAGTGTAAGTCAGTTATGTGACAAAGGTTATGACGTTAAGTTCTGCAAGGATAAATGTCTGATAATTTCATGTGCCTCTTCTGAGACGGTATTAACAGGCATTAGGAGCAGAAATATCTTCTGCTTTAATTTTCTCAGTTTAGATTCATCTACCCCCGTATGCCTTGTGGCAACAGGCAGTGCATCTCTTTGTGAACAATGACACAAGAGATTGACACATATTAATTTCAAAACAATTACTATATTGTTTTCTAAAAACTTAGTAAGGGATGCTCCCGTTATCAAGTGCATCAAAGATTTTCCCTGTCCTGCATGCCAGATGGGCAAACAGACTCGGACTACCTTTAAGAGCATTGCAGACAAAGACTCTTCCCGATGTCTTTACCTTCTACTTATGGACTTGTTTGGTCCAATGCAAGTTCATAGCTTGGGAGGCAAGTCCTATACGCTAGTGATAGTTGATGATCATTCTCGGTTTACATGGGTGTTCTTCTTAAAACGAAAGTCGGATACGTTTGACATCTTCACTAGTTTTGTCAAGCAGGTTCAGAACGAATTTAACTGCCCAGTGGTCAAAATCAGAAGTGACCATGGAACAGAATTCGAATCTGGTGCTATGACAGAGTTTTGTGAAGAACAAGGTATCTTTCATGAGTTTTCCTCCCCGCGCACTCCTCAGCAAAATGGAGTTGCGAAGAGGAGAAATAGAACTCTCATTGAAGCCTGCACGACAATGTTGAAAGACGCTTCTCTCCCAGAATACTTCTGGGCAGAGGCTGTCAATACATCTTGCCATGCACAAAACCGAGTATTGATCAACAAGCATCATCGTAAGACGCCTTATGAGCTTCTGAGAGGCAGGAAACCAACCATATCCTACTTGAGGATCTTTGGTTGCAGATGCTATGTACTGAATAATGGGAAGTTCCCGCATACTAAATTTGGTGAAAAATGCTTCGAAGGTATATTCATGGGCTATAGTTCCCACAGTCGGGCTTATAGGGTCTTCAATAAGAAAACCCTCGTGGTAGAAGAATCAATTAATGTTGTTTTTGATGAAGGAAGTTTGCTTAACAGCAATTCTTCCAGTGGTATTCTTGAAGATGCAGGTGCACGACTTGAACAGCTGGATCTCGATGAGACAGCTAAAGATGAAACTCCTAAGTACGTCAAAGTTTCCACCTCCACGTCATCTGGGAATGTTGAAGATCAAAATGGAACAAATCTCTTAGAAGAAGGAGAAGCCCAAGAAGTAGTCGACGCTCCAGACGCCAGACTTCTAGAGCTCCAGCACGTGAGGGATCACCCTAGAGATCAGATCATCGGAGATCCTCGTGTCGGTGTCAGAACTCGAAGAGGTACTATTAACAAAATTTTGCATCTTAGCTTCCTGTCACAGGTTGAGCCAAAGAAGTTCGACGAAGAGAACAAAGATGCGGCATGGATTCTGGCCATGCAAGATGAACTACATCAATTAGAACGTTGCAATGTTTGGACGCTGGTCCCCAGACCACACAAGCAGAATGTGATTGGCACCAAGTGGATCTTCAGAAACAAACTGGATGAACATGGTGTCATCATAAAGAACAAGGCAAGGCTGGTGGCTCAAGGTTACAGACAGGAGGAGGGGATTGACTTCGACCAGACCTTCACGCCAGTAGCAAGGCTCGAGGCAATCAGATTGTTCCTGGCGTATGCTTCGCACAAAGGATTCACAGTCTATCAAATGGATTTGAAATCAGCATTCTTGAATGGAGACCTGAAAGAGGAAGTATACGTCGCTCAACCCCCAGGTTTTGTCAATCCTACTTATCCTAATCATGTATATTTTCTTAATAAAGCTTTATATGGTTTAAAACAAGCTCCACGAGCTTGGTATGAGACTTTATCTAGTTTTTTTCTTGAGAACAAGTTCTCTAGAGGTAAAATAGATAAGACATTGTTTCTCATGGAAGTCAAAGGCAAGATTTTGCTGGTGCAAATCTATGTCGATGACATAATATTCGGCTCAACAGACAACAATCTTTGCAAAAAGTTTTCCAAACTTATGCAAGGAAAGTTTGAAATGAGCAGTATGGGAGAGCTAAAGTATTTCTTGGGACTTCAAGTGAAACAGTATGAGGATGGAATCTTCATCTCTCAGACAAAATTCACAAATGAACTTCTCAAGAAATTCGGCATGGAGAGTGCAACCTCTATGAGGACTCCAATGGGATCCACTATGTCTCTGGATAAGGACGAGAAAGGTAAACCTTTCGACGAAACCAAATACAGAAGCATCATTGGATCCCTGCTCTACCTTACTGCTAGTAGACTGGATATTATATTCTCCACATATGTCTGTGCCCAATATCAGGTGAACACTAAGGAATCTCACTATGTCGCTGCAAAGCGAATTCTAAGATAACTTAAAGGTACTGCCAATCTTGGCTTGTGGTACCCGAGAAACAATGATGTCGAGCTAATAGGTTTTTCAGATGCTGATTTTGCAGGGAGTCGGGATGACAGGAAAATCACTTCCGGGACATGTCAATTCCTCGGAAGAAGGCTTATCTCATGGAACAGCAAGAAGCAGAATTGTGTAGCTACCTCCACAGCAGAGTCTGAGTACATCTCGGCAGGCAGCTGTTGCGCACAACTCCTATGGATCAGAAACCAGTTAGCCGACTACGACCTTCAGTTCAAGGAAGTACCAATGTACTGTGACTCCTCCAATGCAATTGCAATTGCCAACAATCCGGTATCGCATAGCAGAACGAAGCATATTGAAGTGCGCTACCACTTCATTCGGGAGCACGTGGAGAACAAGGACATTTCTCTCTGTTATGTCCCCACGGACAAGCAGATTGCAGATATTTTCACAAAGCCCTTAGACGAAGCCAAGTTCAGTCTTTTAAAAACTGAATTGGGGATGCTAAACTATGAGGAATGAAGACTACAAAAGCTCCAGGATCGTGCATCTAGGGGGAGCCTCTGCCAGGAACTCAAGTGTGAGCACAGGTGCAAGTACTGAGGGGGAGCAAGGGGTCAAATGCAACAGACCCAGATTTGCAGAAGCCGAAAAGGGGGAGATTACCCTCTTGGCTAAGGCTAAGGTGGCTCCAAGGTTGCTCTCACGAAATTGGTATTGGTAATGAATCTCTCTCTCAACTCAATTTCAAGGTTATGATTTTCATTCTCATACGCTTTATTCACCTTAGCTTGTAGGGTTTAGGCTTCTTCAAATAGGGGGAGATTGTTGGGTATTGTATCCACAACGTACCTGATTTGAAGAAGCCCCTGATCAAGCTAAGGTAAATAAACAATGTATTTGACAAAATATTTCAAGTTGTGCTTGCAGTTTTTCCACGCTAAGTGCACACCAATGTCAGGGTGCAGTAGGTCAATATACACGGGTCTGCACGACGTAATCCCTCGTTGAGTAGATCAGTGTGTTGGCCTACGTGTACTCTCTCTATTGGAGTGTACTTATTTTCAAGTACAGGGCTGTGATATTGCAAGATGTTGAAGTTGGTGACCGGGCGGCCTGGCGGTTTGTATTGGCGGGTTGGAGACCGCGCGGTCTGGCGGTCTGTCTCAGCCGGCTTGGAGACTGGGCGGTCTGGCGGTCTACCCTGGCGGTCTTCACTTTCTCTCTGGTGGTAGCCGTGCGGTTAGCCCTGTTGTCTAACCGCGCGGTTTGTGTGGTTTGTCTTATATAGTCCGCTTAGTCCTGTAATTTTTAGTCCCACATCTCTTATTTGTTTTCTCTCATCTCTCCTCCATTCTATATAAGGGAGGGCATACCTTTGTAATAGATATCTTTTTTGGATAATAAAGTTTCAATTATTCAAAAGCTTATCCGCTTGTTCTCTACTTTTCGCTTATTTTCGCTACTTTCTAACATGGTATCAGAGGACACAGTCATTTCCTCCTGATTCTGTGCGCTCTCTGTTGTTCGTGGCTTGTTTTCCGCGTTCTGCGACTTATTCGCGGCTTGCCTTCTCTTCTGTCCGCGCGGCTTATTTCTATCTGCGCGGCTTGTTTCTGACCGCTGCCCTGTTCGCGCGGCTTGCTTCTTCTTGGTTCTCTTCTCCTACTACTATTCGTCGCAGCGACCTGTTTCCTTGTCGCCGCGCTCCTTGTTCTTTCTTTCCTCTCCGACTTCTTAGTCGTTGCGGCCTTGTCTCTACCCGCTGCGGACTTCTTCTCTCTGTCCGCCTCTGCTTTCCCTATTACCGCTTGTCTCTATTCTCGCGGTTTGCTGCTGTGATCTGCCTGACCGTACGGGTTGTTCCTTTTTCACCTGCATCTTGGTCGCAGTCACCTGTTCTTCTCTTCTCTTCTGTTCGCTCGGCCTTCTCAGTCCGCGCGACCTCTTCCCCGCTGGGCCTTTGCCTGCTTCTTTTTCTCTGCTTGCTAGTCGCCCCGGCCTCATCTTTGGCCGTGCGACTTGTTCTCCTCTGTTCTCCTGACTTTTTCAGGCCGTGCGACTTCTTTCCCTCTGCTTTGCTCGGCTTCTTGGAAGCGGCCTTCCTAGCCGCCCGACCTGTGTTCTGGTCGCCCGGCTTGGTGCTCTTTTCTCTTCTCGCGGCTTGTTCCTCTCGTCGCGGTTTGCTCCTCTCTTGCTTCCATGGCTTTCCTCTCCTCCAGCCTGTCCGCCTCCGTGGTCACCTCTTCTGGTAGTGCTCATGTTGTGACTCGCGTACGATGGCTCATCGACTCTGGTGCAACAAATCATATGACAGGCAACCCTCAATGTTTCTCTCTTCTTGACACACATGCTCAGTTTCCCCCGGTCATTGTTGCTGATGGATCTCCCTCCCCGGTCCATGGGACGGGCATGGTTCAAGTCACTCCATCTCTCTGCTTGGCTGATACCCTCTATGTGCCCAAGTTTCCGTGCAATTTATTATCGGTTACTTCTTTATGCAAGCAACTACGGTGTTCTGTCACATTCACCCCTACCTCTTGTGCTTTTCAGGATCCGAACTCCCAACGGACGATTGCTACCGGGACTGAGAGTGGTGGCCTCTACTTCCTCGACAACGTTTCTGCTCTATCCGCCTTCTCCTCCTCCTCTACAGATCTTCTCCAATGGCATCTTCGCCTTGGACATGCTCCTCCTCGAATTCTACGACAGCTCCTGCCGCACCTCCCTCCTCATCATCCTCCTCTAAACTGTGATGCCTGTCAACTTGGCAAACATCACCGCTCCTCCTTCCCACCAATACAAAGTCGGGGCTCTTCCCATCCGTTCGACCTCGTTCACTCTGACATATGGGGTCCCGCTCCTAACCTCACCATCGGTCGGGGTAGTTCCTATTTTGTCACCTTCATTGATGATTTCTCTCGATGTATGTGGGTATATCTTCTCAAAGATCGCTCCGAGTTGTTCTCTGTTTGGACCTCCTTTTATTCTATGGTTAAAACTCAGTTTGCTACGTCTATTAAACTCCTTCGTTCTAACAATGCTAAGGAGTATCTTAGCCACGACTTCTCCTCCTTTTATACTCACCATGGTGTTATTCGTCAAACCAGCTGTGTCTACACCTCACAACAAAATGGGGTGGCGGAACGTAAAAACCGTCACCTCCTTGATGTCGCTCGCACTATGATGACTCAAATGCATGTTCCTCGCTCCTATTGGGGCTATGTTGTCCTCCTCTCCTGCTATCTCATCAATCGCCTTCCCTCCACCGTTCTCCACGGTGCTACCCCCTTCTCCATTCTTTATCCGGATAAGGATCCCTTTCCTCTTCCTCTACACATCTTTGGGTGCACCGCTTTTGTGCACTCTCCCGCTGCCACCCGTGATAAACTCTCACCACGAGCCACCAAATGTGTCTTTCTGGGCTACTCTCCCACTCAGAAAGGATATTGTTGCTTTGACCCTGTTACCCGCAAGCAATTTGTCTCTGCGGATGTCACCTTCTTTGCCAATGCATCTTACTTCTCTCCCGCTTCCTCTTCTACTCCTCCTGCTCCTACTTCTCCTACCAACCCATCCATTCCCTCTGCTCCCACTGATGTTCCACCATCTCCACCCACTCCACCATCTTCCCCATCCTCCTCATCTCCACCCTCTACTCCACTTTCTCCCTCCACTCCGCTGCCATCTCTCTCTACTCCCGGGCCAGCTCTCTCCACCACGGATACTCCGGATACTGAGGCACCTGCTGACCTGGATCTCCCGATTGCTCTTCGCAAAGGGGTTCGGGCCTGTACCCATCATCCGTTTGCTGCAGTTGTTTCCTACGATCGTCTTACCCCTGCTCGCCGAGCTTTTGCACTGGCTATCTCGGCCACTGCCACCCCCCGTTCCCACCAGGAGGCCCTTACTATTCCTCACTGGAAAGTTGCCATGGATGAGGAGATTGCTACTCTCACTGAACGGGGTACCTGGACCCTTGTTCCGCCTCCTTTCGGCACAGATGTTGTTGGTTGTCGCTGGGTCTTCGTGGTGAAGTTTCTCCCAGATGGCAGTGTCGATCGTTATAAGGCTCGCCTGGTTGCCAAGGGTTTTACCCAAACTTATGGGATTGATTACTTTGACACTTTCTCTCCCGTGGCTCGCCTCAGCACTATTCGGGTTCTTCTCTCTGTGGCTGTCAACAAGGATTGGCCCATCTCGCAGTTAGATGTTAAGAATGCCTTCCTCTATGGTGATCTGCAGGAAGATGTTTACATGGAGCAACCTCCTGGGTATGTTGCTCAGGGGGAGACACGGGTATGCCGGCTAAGGAAGGCTATCTATGGCCTCAAGCAGAGTCCTCGTGCCTGGTTTGACAAGTTCAGTGGCATTGTTGCGGCCATTGGTTTTACACGAAGCTCAGCAGATCACTCCTTGTTTGTACGGAAAACCGCCTCTGGTCTTGTTGTTCTTGCGGTTTATGTTGATGACATTCTTCTTACTGGCGATGACCAGGATGGGGTATTGATGACCAAGAAACACCTTCGTCAACATCTGGTTACAAAAGATATGGGCTCCCCAAAATACTTTCTGGGGATTGAAATCTCTAGAAAGCCCAACTCCATGGTCCTTTCACAACGGAAGTATGCTCTTGATCTTTTAAAGGAGGTAGGACTCACTGGTGTTAAACCTGCACGTTGTCCTATGGCTGCTGGAGAAGACAAAACTTGGACAGATGACTCACCTCTTCTCTCTGATCTTACGAGATACCGACGTCTGGTGGGCAAGCTCATATATCTCACGGTAACCAGACCCGACATCTCTTATGCTGTTGGCAAGGTGAGCTAGTTCATGCAAGCTCCGAGGGAGTGTCATCTACAATCTGCTCTGAGGATATTAGAGTATATTAAAGCTGCTCCAGGGAAAGGACTCCTATTTCAGAAGAATGGTCACCTAAGGGTTGAAGCTTACTCTGATTCTAGCTATGCGGATGACAAAGGGGACCACAAATCGACTTCAGGTTTCTGCACATTTGTTGGAGGCAATCTTGTGAGTTGGAAGAGCAAGAAACAGTCTGTTGTTTCCAGGTCTAGTGCAGAGGCGGAATATCGTCGCATGGCATCTACTACATGTGAGTTGAAGTGGTTGAGGGCTCTCATGCTTGACTTAGGAGAGGTTTACAACTATCTTCTTCCTATGTTCTGTGACAATAAGGCCGCGATACACATTTCCAAAAATCCGGTCTTTCATGAGAGAACAAAACACATAGAAGTCGACTGTCATTTTATTTGGGAAGAAATATTGAAGAAACAGATTTGCACTCCATTCGTCACGTCCGACAATGAGTTGGCAGATGTCTTAACCAAGCCGGTGTCCGCTTCCTTTTTCCACATCTACGACAAGCTGGGCATGATCGATATATATGCTCGAGCTTGAGGGGGAGTGTTGAAGTTGGTGACCGGGCGGCCTGGCGGTTTGTATTGGCGGGTTGGAGACCGCGCGGTCTGGCGGTCTGTCTCAGCCGGCTTGGAGACTGGGCGGTCTGGCGGTCTACCCTGGCGGTCTTCACTTTCTCTCTGGTGGTAGCCGTGCGGTTAGCCCTGTTGTCTAACCGCACGGTTTGTGCGGTTTGTCTTGTATAGTCCGCTTAGTCCTGTAATTTTTAGTCCCACATCTCTTATTTGTTTTCTCTCATCTCTCCTCCATTCTATATAAGGGAGGGCATACCTTTGTAATAGATATCTTTTTTGGATAATAAAGTTTCAATTATTCAAAAGCTTATCCGCTTGTTCTCTACTTTTCGCTACTTTCTAACACAAGAGCAGACAAGGAGCTAGGATGGGTCAAAGAGCAGTCTATGGGCGGATAGACGAAAATTCGTCCAAGTGTTAATCGACGAGAATCACCAAGTGATTCTCGCCGATTCGGTGAGAATCATCAAGTGATTCTCGCCGATTCGGGGAGAATCACTAGTGATTCTCGCCGAATCGTCGAGAATCAATAGCTGATTCTCATCGTCTCCTTCCGGCGAAAACAGTGGTGCAACCAAGTCAACTTCGACGAGAATCATCTTTGATTCTCGCCGAATCGTCGAGAATCACCTTTGACTCTCGACGATTCGACGAGAATCACCGTGACCTAGATCGCGATATCTGCTCCGCCGCCGTCGCCGCTCGTGCAAGTTGTTCACCGACCTTGATCGTGACTTCTTCCAGATCTTCCGACGACAGAAGCTTAGTCAAGCTTAGAGTCTCACGCGTCTAACCAGAGATCCTTTGTCTCTTGATTTGTTGATCAGGAAAACCTTCCCCGTCCGAATCGATCGAGACGATCGATCCTAGTGTGACCGTTGGAAGACCTACCTAGCTTTGCTACGAAGTTTGGATCTCCAAAGTACAGCAGCCGCACACCATTGTCGCCGCCGATCCCGTGAACCAAGCCGCCGCCCATCTTACCGCCGCCGGTTCCGGGGATATTCTCTCTAAGAGAGATCTACGGTTGTGGACTCTTCGTGGACTTCAAGAACACGTCGTCAACGAAGAGGGACACCTTAGTCTCCAAAAGTAGTTTGTATTTCTTGTACATTCTAGTTCATTTTTGTTGTAAAGGAACGTTGGTTCCGAGTTGTAAGGGTTGGGTGCAACCCGTGTTGTGGGAGTGTTGTCTCCTACGTATGGAAGGAATCCTTCCGATAGTGCAAGGATTGGATTTCAATCCTGTTGGTGAAGAGACCGAGTCGTCCCTTGTTGGGAGATAGGTCGAAGGGGGAAAGTGGATGTACCCAAATCGGGGAACCACTATAAATTGCTTGTGTACCTTCTTTGCTGTGTTATTTTATTTTCGTGTGCAGGTACAATTTTAATTCCGCAAAAATGCTGCACGTCACCTATTCCCCCCCCCCATAGGTGAAGATAGTTGACACTAAGTCGACTTTCACAAACCAATGTCAGATTAAAACGGGTCATAAAAACAGGACTTTGCAATGTAACTTCTTATTGTGTAGGACAAAGTGTAGACTCATGTGTAATTTCTCTATCGGAGTGTACTCTATCTCCAAGTGCAATAAAAAAATCAAGGAAGGGATGCTTGCTGAGTTCAGGACAGTCAGAATTTTCCTAAGTAAAATACGTCAAGTACTCACGTGAAGACTCGTGTCATTCGTCGAGACCTCACGTGAGCACTCGGGTGATTCGTCGAGCTTACTTGGGAAGTTTCTGAAAGTCTCAAAAAGTGTTTTTGTTTTTGCTAAGTTAAATTTGTTGAGTGATCTGTTGATCTCTCGTGAATACTCGACAAATTCCTCGAGTACTCTCGAGAGGTCACGTGAACACTGAATAGAAGTTTATTCTGGTTCAATTTTCAACCAAGTTTTTTTCGTCA
This sequence comes from Platanthera guangdongensis, assembly GCA_039583875.1. Classification (NCBI taxonomy): domain Eukaryota; kingdom Viridiplantae; phylum Streptophyta; class Magnoliopsida; order Asparagales; family Orchidaceae; genus Platanthera; species Platanthera guangdongensis. The sequence continues at coordinate 118,241,097 of CM077167.1, read as the reverse complement.
AATAGATTCGAGCAATTCTTCTAGTGATTATGTAATTTTTCGAGTGTTTTGGAGATGTCACGTGATGAATCGATGAATGGACTTAACATATTTTCATTTTGAATTCTATGATGGCTTTCCTTTAGGGCACCGGTCATGTCCAGTACACGTGGACTGTACAGTACACGTGGAGCTCGGTCTTGAAGTTTTGTTCTAGCTGTTAGAATAGAAATCTCTCCCTATATAGTTAAGGGTTAATTTCAAAGAACCATAATTGTGAACGAGCCTGAAAATTTGCAAGTTTTATATTGTCGGCTCACTCATAATCGCACATGAAAGTTCTCACCACCGACCTCTCGAAATCACGATTCCTCTTGAAAAAAGTTTCTACCAAATCTATGCTCTCAAAATCTCCAAGAATTTCTCCAAGAACCAGTCATTTCTCAGATTAGATCAAGCTTTCAAGTCTCACTCCAGTCTTCTCCTTCTATGTTTATTTCAAGATTTACATTTCAGCAAGGAAGGAGATTGAGTCTTTTTAAGGCCTGAAGAATACTGTTATTGCAACCTACATTGTATTGTAAAAAACATTTTTACAACTCTTGTAGGAAGTTTCACTTTTGAGTCTGGTAGATCCGTGTTTAGAGGATAGAGCGTGTAATGTTTGTTCTCCAAGTTTTGTACGAGACGTTGTCTCCGAGATTTTAGGAGTTGAAGACTTCGATGTGTAAAATTTGTTATAATCTAAGAATGGTGAAGTAGTAGAGTCTAGCCCGAAGTGCTAGATAAGAGAGGTGGGACAATGGACACACCCATTCCAGGGAACCATTATAAATCTTTTTGTTTGTGTTGTGTGTTATCTAATTCTATGTGCTTATTTTTAAAGTATTTTAATTCCTCTAAAAGCCACAGGGTTCACCTATTCACTCCCCTCTAGGTGATTTAGGTAGACAACTAGATAATTTTAATTGGTATCAGAGGCAAGTTCTTCGTTAAAAGGTTAACACCTTAAACAAGATCTTTATCTAGTTGTTAGAGAATAACATGTCTAGAATGGATAAAAGAAAGGATATGTCCTCGATGAAGCTACCAGTGTTCACTAAGGAAAACTTTCTCATGCAGAAGGAAAGAGTAAGGTTCTTCATGGAAGGTGCTAATCCAAGAATATTTCAAATCATTGAAGAAGGATGCTATGTGCATATGATTGCATTTGAAAGTGCAGGTTAGATCTGATATACTCTAGAGGGGGGTGAATAGAGTATGGTGCTCACTATAAACTTTTTACAACTTTTGTTGTATACCTAAGTGTATAGGGAAACAAATAAAATAAAGTAAGCACAGTACTTATCTAATCACAGAGCAATCACAGAGCACAGAAAGAAAACAAAAGAAAAGTGCAACCATACGACACAAGAATTTTATAGTGGTTCCCCAACCTGGGTACATCCACTCTTCTACTACCCTGGTAGGAATCCACTCAGGTTTTTGATCAGGTGCCTGACACCAATAGTTTTTGATCAGGTCCCCAAAAACCAAAACCTCAAGTCTTTTGGAAGGAGACTTGCAACCAGAATAATTTTGAAGGGATTTAAAACACTGTACAGGAATTGGAAAAAAAGGTGATGAGGTCTTCTCTTTCTCAATGACAACTGAGAAGACTTGTGTATTGATGGTAGCAGATTTTGCTCCCCCTGAGATCTTGAATTAATCAGGAAAGCTGGAGCACTACTTCAGGGTGATAGGTCTTCAAAGACCTAGAATTCCTGGACCAGAGATGCTTCAGGAACTTCTTCTGATAGATAGAATTTTGTTGTCCTTTGAAGTTGTCCTGAGAGATGGCAGATGAAGAAGACTCTTGATAGTGATGTGATGTTCTTCTTCTTCTTGAAAATGTTCTTTGGTTGAGGCTGATTGCAGTCAAGAACTTTTTTACTTTTGAATGATTGTTCTTCTGTGCAATCTAAGTGTCTGTCTGTGTTGCTTGTTGTACTGTCAATCTGTTCTTCTTGATTATTTTTCTCTCTATATATATGTCTATCTGACTAAGGAACATTCAAAATTTTGAATGTCGAGCAGTAATTACAGTCGGCCTTGGAAAGAATCAGCAATCAATGACTTTCCTAACTGTCCCATGAAAAAAACGGCATGTAATCGTCCATAGTCAATGCGCGTTCTAACGGTAACATTCCGAGAAGATCTGACATTAAATGTTCAGGAATCAGCGCCAAGAAATGGGACGGGAAACTTGAAGAAAACCTAGTCTGGATTCGTCGAACGAAGAACATATTTCGTCGAGCTGAGATTTAGTTCGTCGAGCTGAGCTTGAGAGATTTCGTCAACCAGACAATCTTCATTCGTCAAACAAACAATCTTCATTCGTCGAGCTGAGAATCAAATTCGTCGAGCTGAGAAACGTTCTGGACTTGGGCAAAATATTCTGCATCTACTGAAATACTGTGTCGACACAAGTTGGTGTCGACAGATTGATCTCGGTGTCGACTCAAATCTTCTGGTGTCGACATGAGCTGGTGTCGACAGATCGATCTTGATGTCGACACAAATCCTCTGGTGTCGACATAAATTGTCTGGTGTCGACACATGCCCTAAGTGTCAACACAAATTCTCTGAGTCCAGAAATCATCGAGTAGAGTACAACATTTGTCGACCTGAGAAGCTGACTTCGTCGACCTGAGAAATTGACAACTTGATGTCCAAGTTCGTCGAGCTCAGAATATAATTCGTCGACCGAAGCTTGAAGCTGGACTTAGAAAAATTTGAAGTTCTCCTGACTTTGTCTTGATGTAGAAACTGAGTCTTCGTCGAATAGAGAACACAGATCATCGAGCTCAGCACTAAGAATTGTCTCACGATCGTCGAGCGCATAACTCCTTTTGTCGAGCTGAGTTCGGCGAACGTCGAACTCACTTTACTTAGACTTGAAATCCTCTAAGTATGAATTCTCTGATGGTCTTGATGGTAGCTGGTCCTTCTGAAGTTGAACCTAAGGACTTGACCTAGACTCTAGGACACAACTTGACCCTGGCTATACATGTTGGGTCACATCCTAAGTCAGTGAACCTAGCCCAAATCAACTAAGGATCCAACAATCTCCCCCTATTTGGGTGAGGTCACTAACAGAGACTCAAAACAGATAAGCAAAGCAGGAAAAAGGAATATATCTGGCAGAGAATTACCAACGCATGCAATAGATATATATCTACACAGCTTTGTTTAAATAGAAAGTATAGTTTGAAAAACAAAAACAGACAGAAAATGAAATAACATGAAGATTACTTCTTTTGTTTCTTCTGCTTGGATTTATCTTCAGATGTCTGCTCTACTGGCTTCTTAAAGACGATTTCTCTCTTAGGATCTTGTGCTTGAGCTTTTGTCATAGTGATATCAGCTGCCCCAATTATATTCAATGATGTAGACCTGGGGACAACTGCTTCTGGATGAAGTTTCATATAATCATCAACATTAAACAGTTTATTACCTTTGTCAAACCTTTTTAGCTCTTCTTTTCTATACTTTGACATTGTTGTGTATCCAGAAATATCTTTTCCTTCTGCTTTTGCTTTATTGATCAATGATAGTCCAATCAATTACTGATATCTAGCCATTCTTGCTGTATTTGTAGTTTCAGGATCTTCAAAAGGAGTTGGAGGAGAGTAATGTCTCTTTGGGCTTTCAGCTTTTTGAATTTCAGAACTTTGTTGCTGCTACTGCTGATGTTGTTGATGACTACCTGAGGATGGCTGCCTATGCTGGCTGCTTCCAGATGATCTCCCTGAATGTCTCTGATATGTTTGCATTGGGGCAGATCACTAGGAGCTAGAACCACTGGCACCTGCTGCTGGAGGAGGAAGAGGAGGATCCTTCCTGAATCTGTGCACTAGAGGAGGGGAATATCTCCTGCTTCTCTTCCTTTCTTTCTGTTGGTTCTTGGATAGCCACATCCATGCAGGCATCCCTTTGTATGGAGTAACATTGTGTAGAATATAGTAGGGAGTGTCTGTAGTGGGATTTGGCTTAGGAGCTGGAGGAGGAGGAGCCTTTATCTTCTTTGACAACAATCTCTTTTTCTTACTGACTGCATCTTCATCAAAATCATCATCATCATTATCATCTTCACTATCTGAACCCTGAGGGTTACATACAAGGCATCCAAAGCTTTTAAAGCTTTATCAGAAATAACTGCTTTTTCTGGAAGAAGGGCAGAAGGTTCAGAAATAGAAGTATCAGCAACACTAGGGACAGAGCTGTCAGCTACTATCTTATTCTCTTCTTCAATGTCAGCCTGGATAAGCTCATCTAAATCAGGCATTGGAGAGTCATCCATAACAAAAGCTGGGGATGGAGTTTCTGCTGGAATGACTTCAGGAATTGAAGCAACATCTGGAAGAGCAAAGCTGTCACAGAGTTGCTTAGCAACTTCTGGACTTATTGGGGAAGTATATGGTACAAGAGCCAAACTTGGCTTAGTAAAATCAGTTGGAAGAAATTGCATATATACAGTATCAAAATTACTTAACAAATCAGACAAATTCACTATGGGATTTAAATAGAAATCACCAACAGATGTTATTTGCTGCACTGACTCATCCAAATCAATGTCAGTGTCCATAAATTGAATCAACTCAATCATTTCAGAATCAAAATCTTACAAAATTGCTGCATCTGTATCAGAATCTGTATCTACTGGAGAGGGAACTTCTACTATGACTGCTGCTGCTGTTGTATCTACATCTGTTGCAGCTTCATCACTGAGCATCTCCCCCTGCTTGGGTTCAAGAATACCTAGAGCCAGCCAGGCCACTAGATGAAGAGGGGACATCAGATAGGGAAGAGATCTGGGCAGATAAAGAATTGATGGAGGTCACAAGAGGTGTAATGACCTCTTGGATTAAAGATTTGATGAGGGGAGTGAGCAAGGATATGATGGTGGATACAGAGGGGGTTTCCAATGATGGAGAGATGGTGGTTGAAGGTAGAGAAGTGGATGAAGGAAGGGGAATAGATGGAGGGAATAGAGGAGGAAGAACATCTGACAAGATTGTGTCTGTGGGTATGTTGAAAGATGGAATAGATGACAAATGTGGGGGAAGAGGAGACTGAGGAGGTGTAGGAATAGGAATGTCCTGAGGGGAATCTGGAGGTGTTGGAATGTTGGTAATGTCAAGTGGTGGAGATGGAGGAGGAGTATGTGGTGGAGATTGAGGTGTGGTAGCAGGGATGGAGAGGAGGGGAGTTGTTTGGCTGGAAGAGCAGGAAGAGAGGATGGAGGGGGATGGATCTCTTCAGCAGGTAGGGGAGCGGCCTTCACAGCCCTTATGCTCTCAGAAGTTTGGATGGAAGAGGAGGAACCCTTGGAGGGTTTGGAGATAGTCCTCTCCCATCTGCCAAACAGAGTGCATGTGAGGCGCTTGATGGCGTTTATGAAGATGGTCGGGGAGACCATACATTCAGCAGCCTTTTCCTGGAGGATGATTCCCAAAATTCTACCGAAGCAGACCTCTTTCTTTCTATTCCTTTTCTTGATCAAATCAAAGAAAACTTTACTCCAATTTATAGAACGCTTGTTCACCACTTCACACATGATTAAAAATTGATGGCGGGTAATATAGTCATGAGCAGAGTGCTTGGCCATCAGTATTTTTCCTGCAATGTCAGCCATAAACTGGTAGGCGGCGGACAGTTGTTTCTTCCACAACTTATTAGGGTTTTTACCAGAAAAACCCATTAGCTTCAACATATCATTGTATTCCTCAAAATCCATTTCTATATTATCTTCTCCATTTACTAGTCCAAATATCTCAGAAAGAATTACGGGAGAGAGGGAAACAACAGTAGTCCCGATATTGCCTGTTAGAATATCTTCTTCAGAAACTGTAGATGTATAAACCCATTCTCGAATTTCCATTCCATGTAGTTTGATCCTTCTTGTCATGAAATATTTTAGATTGAGTTCTTCCAGCAGTTCCAAAATATAGAGAAAAATAGGGTCAGAATGCTTGAAAGACTCAAAATGCATGTCGAATCCAGTATCAAACTTCATTGTTGCTAGGGCTCCTGCTGGAATCGCCATTGATGAACCTGCAAGAAACACAGAGAAAAACGGCGATCAAGAGCAAAAGAACTGAAAGCGCGGGACAGAGGTCGAAGAAAACCTTGATATAAGATTTTCAGAATATGAATCGACAAACTCCGTTCCACGAAAAGAGAGAAATTCTTCGAACTGAGCGCGACGAAATAGATTAGAGATAAATAATTCGTCGATCTCGTCCAGAAGAATCGAAAACCGTTCGTCGAACTCCGTTCGACTAAGAGTCTTCTGAAGCAAAGTTCATCGATCTCCGGTCGATGAAAATTATTTCCACACAGAGAATTCATCGATCTCCGTTCGACGAGAATCTCTCAAAATTTCCCTAATTCGTCGAACTCCGTTCGACGAACTCTGGAAAATTCGTCGAATGCAGACGGAAACTAATTTAACTCTTCTCCATTAATCATTCCCAGTTGATTTATGAAGAACAGATGAGTTTTCTCATCCAAGGGATTGGTGAAAATGTCTGCTCTCTGTAAATCAGTAGGAATATGGATCAAGTTAATTTTCTTTTTGTTTACATTATCTCTAATGAAATGATGTCTTATTTTAATATGTTTAGTCCTAGAATGGTGAACTGGATTCTGTGCTATAGCAATAGCACTAGTATTATCACAAAATAATGTTGATTTATTTAAGTTGACACCATTGTCTAGAAGTTGATTTTGTATCCATAGCATCTGTGAACAACAGCTGCCATATGCCATGTATTCTGCTTCTACAGTTGATGTGGATACAGATGTCTGCTTTTTACAAAACCAGGAGACAAGTCTCATACCCAGGAACTGGCATGTTCCAGAGGTACTCTTCCTGTCCACTCTAAATCCAGCATAGTCAGCATCTGAGTATCCAGTTAATTCAAACTCTGACTCTGCAGGATACCAGAGTCCTATATTAGGGCAACTCTTTATATATCTCAAAAAAATTTTTTGGGAAATAAGGTGAGATTCTTTAGGGTTCACTTGGAACCTAGCACAAAGGAATGTGGCAAACATTATGTCAGGTCTGCTAGCTATTAGTTATAATAGGGATCCAACAATTACCCTATAATTTTTCTGATCTACAGGTTTCCCTGCTGCATCATAATCCACAACAGCATTTGTAGCCATAGGCGTTTTCATCCCTGAAGCATCACCCATCCCAAACTTTTTGATAAGCTCTTTAACATACTTAGCTTGGGAGAGGAAGATACCATCTGAGAGCTGCTTCACTTGGAGACCAAGGAAGTAGGAAATCTCACCCAAGCTACTCATCTCAAATTTAGAATGCATGAGGTCAGCAAACCTCTTGCACAATTTGGGATCAGTAGACCCAAAAATAATGTCATCCACATATATTTGTACTAACAAGATTTGGTCCTTATGATGTTTAGTGAAAAATGTTTTATCTATGGTTCCTCTTGTAAATTTATACTCTAAAAGAAAGCTTGCTAGGGTCTCATACCAAGCTCTTGGAGCTTGCTTTAAACCATAGAGAGCTTTATGCAATTTATAAACAAAAGAGGGTTGAGTTGGAGAGATAAAACCTGGAGGTTGTTCTACATAAACCTCTTCTTGAAGTACTCCATTCAGAAATGCACTTTTGACATCCATTTGGTAGACCTTGAATCTCTTGTGAGCTGCATAGGCAAGGAAAATCGTAATGGCCTCTAACCTTGCAACAGGGGCAAAGGTTTGGTCATAGTCTATTCCTTCCTCTTGTTTGTAGCCTTGAGCAACAAGCCTAGCCTTGTTCCTCACTATGTTGCCTTGAGCATCCAACTTGTTCCTGTAGACCAATTTGGTTCCAATAATTGGGTAGTTATGGGGTCTTGGAACCAAATCCCAAACTCTACATCTCTCAAACTGATTTAGTTCCTCTTGCATTGCAATGATCCAGTGGTGGTCTTGCTCTGCTTCATGAATGGTGAGAGGTTTAATTTGAGAGAGAAAACAGGAATGCATCAAGTCTTGGTTGAGTTGATGCCTTGTTTGTACACCTACTGAGATGTCTCCAATCACTTGAGATCTGGGGTGATCTCTAAGTGTGACAAGATCAGTTGGTGGAGGTGGTTGAGCAACAGCTTCTGCATTTAATTCCTCTTGGGGAATAGTACCAGCTGTTGAAGGAAGTTCAGCCACTTCCTCTTAAGTTTCTTCTTCACTTTCTTCAGCAACCTGTGGAGTAGGATGGTTTGATACCTCTTGGGTAAGGTTTAGTCCATCCATAGACTCACATAGTTGTGGAACCTGCAAGAAGCTATTGGTAGAAATCTCTTTCCCCTTGTATGACATATTAGCTTCATCAAAAGATACATGAATAGATTCTTCAATTTTAAGGGTAGATTTATTGAAAACCCTATAGGCCTTGCTTACTTGGGAGTATCCTAGAAAAATCCCTTCTTCAGCCTTGGCCTCAAACTTTCTAATGTATCTCTTGTTATTTGTGTGAATGTAACAAATGCAACCAAGAACTTTAAAATATGTGATTTTAGGTTTCTTCCCTTTAAGTAATTCATAGGGGGTCTTGTTCTTCAGTTTATGTATAAGGCTTCTATTCAAGATATAATTAGCAGTGTTTACAGCTTCTGCCCAAAAGGATAGAGGCATGTAAACATCTGCCAATAATGTGCTCGCAGATTCATTGAGTGTCCTATTTTTCCTTTCAGCAACCCCATTTTGCTGGGGAGTTCTAGGAGCTGAGAAGCACTGCCTGATACCTTCCTTCTCACAGAACTCATGCATAAGAAGAGACTCAAACTCTGTGCCATGATCACTTCTGATCAATGCAACATGAGTAGAGAACTCAATATGTATGGTCCTGAGAAAATCTGTAAGAACCTTGAATGTATCTGACTTAGCTCTCAGAAAGTCTACCCAACTGAATCTAGAGAAGTCATCAACAATCACAAAAGTATAGGACTTCCCTCCTAGGATTTGTACTGCAATGGGTCGAAATAGATCCACATGAAGCAAATACAATATCCTAGGTGAATCACTTTTATTAATGGATTTAAAGCTAGTTTTGGTTTGCTTGCCTAATTGACAAGCCCTGCATAGGCTTTCCTTCTTGTAGGGGCCAGAAGGTAAACCTCTAACAAGGTTGTCTTTAGATAGCCTAGATATGATCTTAAGATTTACATGTCCTATTCTTTTATGTCATAACTCATTTTGATTACTAGTGATATTAAGTAAACAAACATCAGATTGGGCTGAAATAAAATCTACTAAGTATATCTTACCTTGTCTAAGTCCAATTAAAACTATTTTGTTTTTATTATCAATGATAGAATGGGAAGTAGAGTTAAAATGTACCTGATAACCTTCATCGTGTAACAGCCCAAAGTTCTGAAACGGGAAAATTTGGGTGACACGGCCTGGGACACGGGCGTGTCCCAGGGCGTGTCAGGTGGACACGGCCTGCGACACGGGCGTGTCGCAGGGCGTGTCAAGGCAGTGTCGACAGTCGACTTAGGTGTCGACGATTTTCGCTCGACGATCGTCGAGAGGAGGCACACGGCCTAGGACACGGGCGTGTCCATGGCCGTGTCGTTGAGTGTCGAGTGTCGAGATCGTCGAGTGTCGAGATCGTCGAGTGTCGAGTGTCGAGTGTCGAGATAGGTGACACGGCCTGTGACACGGGCGTGTCACAGGGCGTGTCAAATCGGAACGACGAGCTCAGCCCGCCGAATGATTTTGACAGGGCGTGTCTGGGTGCCGTGTCTGGGCACACGGCCGCGGACACGGGCGTGTCCCAGGCCGTGTGAAGTCTCGGGATGATTTGAGATTTTTTCACCCAGGTACACGGCCACAGACACGGGCGTGTCTGAAGGCGTGTTGGTGACACGGCCCATGATACGGGCGTGTCCCATGGGCGTGTCACTGGTTTGGATAGGTCGGTTGACCACCGCTTGAGGCACACGGCCAGGCACACGGCCGTGTTCGAGGCCGTGTCGGGTCAAAATGTGTGTTTTTGGCAGAATCGTGGCCGTCCATTTCTTCAGTCTGAATCCAAGGGCTGAAAGTTCTTCTTCTTTTTCCTTAAGGGCCGAATTCAGAAAAGAATCCTCACTTTGAATTGGCCTTCATCTTTCTTCAAGAGAGAGAGAAAGAGTGAGAGAAAGGAGGAGGAAGAAGGGAAGGGGGCTGCTGTTGGTGGTGCTGCGATTTACCGGCGAGAGATCCGAAGCCAGCGTTGCGGAGGAAACGCTCTTGCGAGTCTTGCAAGCAAGCTTTCAAGCCATGGCACCGAAGCGATCGTCAAGGGTAACAACTTTTCTTCCTAGCCATGTGAAGGCTTCTGTTTTGGCATATCTTTTGATTCCCCCACCAAGAGGTGGCTGCTTTTGGGAGTCGTTTGGGTGATTCTTGAAATCCCCTTTTTGTGTTGCATATAGATCCGGAAATGAGTACGGAATAGGCATGCTGTGTGAAGCCCATCTGGACAGGTTGGTCTGGATTGGTGATGTTGCATACGAACCGGAGAAGACTCCGTGATAACGTGTAGTGTAAGGAGTCTCGGGTTATACCTGCGAAAAGGAGGAGCAGGAAGTACTGGGGTGGTAGCCCAGGAAAATAGCCTTGTGATGGTTTTGGGTCCAACCTGTGAATGAGGCACAGGTAGTCCTGGTGAGACCAGGAAAAGCCCTTTTTGTGATGCTTGATGTCATAGGGTGTCCACCTGTGAAGCGAGTCACAGGAAGTACTGGTATGCCCAGGAAAGACCCCTGACATTTGTACTTGTGCGGTGTCCACCTGTGAAGAGAGTAACAGGAAGTACTGGTGTGCCCAGGAAAGACCCGCTGTTGTTGTGAGAAAATGGGTGTAAGGCTTATGCCCAGGCTTCAATGCCAGGAACAGGATTGGTGAGACCGACCCGCGCCTTTGATATAGCCATGAGTACGCTGTACTCGGAGAAGGCAAGGCGATTTGAGCAACGGGGGGTGGAGGATCCGACCTGCGCTATGTCCGTCCGATGTGAGACCAAAGGTACGGTCTGTTGGAGCGCATAGCAAGAGTCTTCGGCCTGCGCGCCATGACACAATGGGGGGCTACGGGCCATCCCGGTGTCCGAGGACTAACTCCGGCTGCACGCCATGGAGTAAATGCTCAAGAGTGTTACCGTTGGGTGTTAACCCTGATACGGTGGTGGGCAAGAGGTTGCCAGAACACCAAGAATGTGCCCTGAGTGCACGGACCGTTGGGCCGGGCGGCGAACGGTTGTGATGGCTTGTGTGCGTGAAAGCACCTTTGATGATATAGCTTGCCATACTTGTGATATGATATGCCTGCAGGGAAGATACCGCTGCCCCGAGAGGAGGGGTAGGGTCGTTATAATTTGGTCAGCTGAATGCTGACCGTTGCTTTTGTTTGCCACCGGTGGGTGGATTGTCCCTTGCACAGGTGCTGGAGAGCCGAGCGGGACGCATAGAGGTTGATGCTCCTGCTGGTGTTGCTGCTGCTGCTGTTTAGCCCTCGAAGGCTATGTTTGAGATGTGTGTTTTCTTTTGTTGTGGCCGGCCTGCGCGCCCATAGTTGTAGCCACTGTATGAAAGCTATGTAAGGCCATAAGGCCAACACTTGTTCTTATTGTAAGACATTCCTATATGTATATAAAATGTGGAGTTTTATGTTTGGGCATTCATGAGGAGTTCAAGTAGTTTAGGCTTCCGCTAGAATGCATGTGATAGGTGCGATGCGCTACTCTGGTATCATCCTGTACCTTCACCGACTGTTTTGTGGTATATCCTGTGGGGCCCCGGCCGGACCTTCTAGAATATATCATATGAACGGATGGGGTTGTTACATTTTTGGTATCGGTTGTTTTGGTCTTTCCCTCTCGAAGTCGTGGTCGACTTCTTTTGTGGGGTGGCGAGCACGTGTTTGTGCAAACCAAAGTCTACGAATGAACTCCTGAATGTCCATGATAGGAATGCAAATTTGTTTGTTTGGGGAACCTGTGTGTTCCTATTTTGTGTTGTTTGCTTGGGTACGACCGCTAATGTATGTGTCTTGTCCACCTTTAGGTGACACGAAGTGGAGCTGGGCCGTCTGAGCCCCAGCGTTCTGATGAGAGTAGGGCACCAGCTGAGGTGCCTACACCTCCACCGTCTGCAGAGCATGTGCGGTTAGTTGCGGAGGCATTATTTACCATGATCCAAGGCCAGCCACGTAGGCAGGAACAAGTGGATGTTAGGCCAGAACAGGTGGAGGCAAGACCGGAACCTGTAGTGGATGTGGCTCCTCGAGCAGCTGAGAAGCAACTAACACGGTTCATGAGTTTCCATCCGCCTACATTTTCGGGAGCGGGTACTCCGACGCAGGCAGAGGATTGGTTATCGCGCGTCAAGAGAGTTATGGCGGCGATTGGCACGGCGGAGCGTCAGAAGGTTACCTTAGCTACATTCTTGCTTGAAGGAGAAGCTCGCTTGTGGTGGGATGAGATAGAGTTACATCATTTGGCGGGTCATCCGTTAGCTCAAGTCTCCATGGATGAATTCTCTCGATTGTTCCTAGCAAAGCACCTTCCTGTGGCTCAGCGGATAGCCATGGAAAATGAATTCCAACGGTTGACTCAAGGTGAGGGCAGTGTTGACGCGTACCTGCATGAATTTACGCGCTTGGGGCGGTATGCGGGTTCGATATTTGCTGATGAGCAGCGGAAGACCAATAGGTTCTATGAAGGCCTGAGGGACGAGTTGAGGTTCCTTGTGTCAAGTTCTGTGAACCAAGGTTTCCAAGCATTGGTTGACACTGCAACCGCGTTGGAAAAGGATATGAAAAGGGTGCAAGGAAAGAGAGCTTTGACTGTGACGCAACCGGAGTGGAAGGCGCCCCGATCTGGGAAACCATTCTATAAGAAGAAATGGGGTAAGAAGTCCAAGCCGAGTGGACAAGCTCCTTCATCAGTTGCAACGGGAGCAACGTCAGGGGCTACTTCCAAGCCAGATACTCGGGTCTGCTACAATTGTGGCCGCATGGGGCATATTGCGCGAGATTGTCGGATACCGCCGAAGAGTGAAAAGAAGGCGGGAGCATCGTATGCGGAGAAAGGAAAGGCGGTGGTGGATTCCTCTGCCTCGCAAGCGCAACCCCGGGTCTACAATCTTGGCCTGCAGGAGGCCATCAAGCAGAGTGACGTGGTCACAGGTATGAGTTTAGTTTTGCTTATGCTAATGTTTGTATGCTTAGCTTAGTACCTCTTTGTTTGCGATTTGTATGTATGACATGGTTGTCATAGGTTTTGTGATGATTCGGGACACGCTGGCGCGAGCACTAATTGATATAGGTGCATCGCATTCTTTTCTGTCTTGTGATTTTATAACGCGGCTTGGGATACCCAGTCGTGCAAAGACAGATAAGGTCAGAGTGGTGTTGCCGAATGGCTGTTGGATGCTTGCGGATCAAGCTTGCGATGTGGCGGTTCAGCTAGGAAGTCGGGATTTTTGTTTAACCGCATTTGTTTTGCCAATATCGGAATTCGATGTGATTTTTGGGATGGATTGGCTTGCGGAACAGCATGCTATGATTGATTGTCAGTCCAAAGAAATCACGTTGGGCCAGAATACCGAACAGGAGACAAAGTTCGCGGGTATGCGAGAAGTGGGCGGGACATTGATGTCTGCACTCCAGGTAGTCAAGGCTGTTCGGAAGGGTGCGGAGTGTTACTTTGCACTAATTCACGCTGTTGAGCCTAAGGCCAGTATGTGCGAGGTTCCGATTGTGGCAGAATTTACAGATGTGTTTCCCACGGATCTCCCTGGGCTACCACCCCAGCGGGAGATTGACTTCACAATCGAGTTGGTGCCAGGTGCGAAACCTGTGGCCCGCTCGCCATATCGCGTCGCGCCAAAAGAGATGGCGGAATTGAAGGTTCAACTGCAAGAAATGCTAGAGCAAGGGTATATACGCCCAAGTATGTCACCTTGGAGCGCGCCTGTGCTTTTTGTAAAGAAGAAAGACGGTGGATTGCGATTGTGCATCGACTACCGTGAACTGAATAAGCTGACCGAGAAGAATAAATATCCGATCCCCCGGATTGATGAGTTATTTGATCAGCTGGTAGGTTCTACCGTCTATTCGAAGTTGGACCTGAAGTCTGGTTATTACCAGTTAAAGATTCGGGAAGGTGATATTCCCAAAACTGCATTTGGAACACGCTATGGGCACTATGAGTTCACAGTCATGCCCTTTGGACTGTGCAATGCGCCCTCTGTGTTTATGGATTTGATGCACCGCATTTTCCGTGAGTACCTGGATCTGTTTGTGATAGTGTTCATTGATGATATCCTGGTGTACTCAAAGTCGAAAGCTGAACATGAGATTCACTTGCGGTTGGTGTTGAACACGTTGAGGCAAAATCAGCTCTATGCCAAGTTCTCGAAGTGCGAGTTTTGGCTATCGTCAGTAGCATTTTTGGGCCATGTGGTGAGTGGAGCGGGCATTGCAGTGGATCCAGCGAAGATAAGAGCCATACAAGAATGGCCAATATTGTCTTCCGTGGCCGAAGTCAGGAGTTTCCTTGGACTTGCGGGCTACTATAGAAGATTTGTGGAGAACTTCTCGCGGATCGCTTTGCCGCTAACCACACTGACGCGGAAGGATCAGAAGTTCGTTTGGACGCCAGAGTGTGCACGAGCTTTTGAAGAGCTGAAGATTCGGTTGACCACGGCGCCGGTGTTGTCTTCGCCATGTGGGACCGATGGTTTTGTTATTTATAGTGATGCCTCAGGGAGCGGCTTAGGCTGCGTTCTTCTGCAGAATGGAAAGGTTATTGCTTATGGCTCACGCCAACTGAAGGTGCACGAGCAAAATTATCCCGTCCATGATTTGGAACTAGCGGCGGTGATTTTTGCACTGAAGCTGTGGCGACACTACCTTTATGGCGTGAAGGTGGAGATCTATACGGATCATAAGAGCCTCAAGTACCTTTTGGAGCAGAAAGAGTTGAACATGCGACAACGAAGGTGGTTGGAGTTCCTTGGGGACTACACTTTCGAGATTCACTATACACCCGGGAAGGGAAATGTTGTCGCGGATGCCTTGAGTCGGCGAGTTCCGGCTAGAGCGAATTGGTTACAAAGGCATGATGAACGTCTGATCCAGGAGTTGGAGGCATTGGAGATCTATTGTGTTGACAAAAATTCCACTGCCATTGTATGTTTGAACTGGACCGAGGTGCAATGTGACCTTGCGGACCGAGTTCGACGGGCAACGGAGTTGGATGAAGATCTCTTACGCTATGTGAATGAAGGGCCAGAGGGCAAATTTACCTGGATTGACGGTCTGTTGCGAAAAGAAGGCCGATTGTGCATCCCAAATGTGGGGAAACTGAGGGAAGAACTGATGTATGAAGCACATTATACGAAGTATTCCATTCACCCCGGGAGCACAAAGATGTTCAACGATATGAAGAAGCTTTTCTGGTGGCCAGGGCTTAAGAAAGATGTTGCCCTTTACGTGGCCAAATGCCAAACATGTGCGATGGTGAAGGCGGAATGCCAAAAGCCGGGCGGATATTTGAAGTCACTGCCGATCCCAGTGTGGAAATTTGATGATATTTCCATGGATTTTGTGCATGGGTTGCCAAGATCGCAGCGAGGAAATGATTCCATTTGGGTGATAGTTGACCGGCTAACCAAAGTAGCACATTTTCTCCCGAACAGACGGGATGATTCAGTTGAATATTTGGCCAAGTTATATGTTGATCAAATTGTGCGGCTTCACGGTGTTCCTCGGAGCATCGTAAGTGATCGAGATGGGCGGTTTACGTCAAATGATTGGAGGCTAGTTCACCGACTGTTGGGCACGAAATTGACTTTCAGTACGGCCTTTCATCCCCAAACGGATGGCCAAACTGAACGTACCAACAGAACAATGGAGGACATGCTCCGAATGTGCGCCCTTGATTTCGGAAAGAAATGGGAAGATCATCTCTATATGGTCGAGTTTGCATATAATAATAGCTACCAAGCAAGCATTGGGATGGCACCATATGAAGCTCTATATGGCAGGAAGTGTCGTACTCCCTTGGCTTGGGTAGAAGCGGGTGAAGCTCGGATTGTTAAACCAAATGAGGTGGATGAAGCAAACTCAACCATTCGGACTATTCGAGAGAGATTGCTGATTGCTCAAGATCGACAAGCGAAGTACTACAACGCCAAGCACCGGAATGTCGAATTTGCGGTTGGCGATTGGGTCTACTTGAAGATCAAGCCATTCAAAGGTGTCTCCAGGATTCGACGATTGAAAAAGTTGAGTCCAAGATATTTAGGTCCTTTTGAAGTGGTTGAGCGAATTGGCGAAGCGGCTTATCGGCTAGCTCTGTCGGCGGACTTGGGTGGATTACATGATGTTTTTCACATCTCGGTACTGCGGAAAGCCGTGAAAGATCCAGCTCAAGTGATCGCGGATGATCGTGTGCCGGTGGAGTATGGGCTAACAACGAGAGTTAGACCCATTCGGATCGAAGATCGAGCCGAGAAACAGTTGCGGAACAAGACGGTCGGTATGGTGAAAGTCCGGTGGGACAACTGCGGCCGTGAAGAACTGACATGGGAGCGTGAGCAGACCATGCGAGAAGAGTTCCCTGCGCTGTTTGTGTAAATTGGAGCGAAAAAGTTGTAACTTTAAATTTTATATGTTGTAACCTTTTTCTTGCTGGTTTCTGTTGCTTTCCTGTCTCCAAATTTCGAGGACGAAATTTCCTGTAGGAGGGGAGGATTGTAACAGCCCAAAGTTCTGAAACGGGAAAATTTGGGTGACACGGCCTGGGACACGGGCGTGTCCCAGGGCGTGTCAGGTGGACACGGCCTGCGACACGGGCGTGTCGCAGGGCGTGTCAAGGCAGTGTCGACAGTCGACTTAGGTGTCGACGATTTTCGCTCGACGATCGTCGAGAGGAGGCACACGGCCTAGGACACGGGCGTGTCCATGGCCGTGTCGTTGAGTGTCGAGTGTCGAGATCGTCGAGTGTCGAGATCGTCGAGTGTCGAGTGTCGAGTGTCGAGATAGGTGACACGGCCTGTGACACGGGCGTGTCACAGGGCGTGTCAAATCGGAACGACGAGCTCAGCCCGCCGAATGATTTTGACAGGGCGTGTCTGGGTGCCGTGTCTGGGCACACGGCCGCGGACACGGGCGTGTCCCAGGCCGTGTGAAGTCTCGGGATGATTTGGGATTTTTTCACCCAGGTAAACGGCCACAGACACGGGCGTGTCTGAAGGCGTGTTGGTGACACGGCCCATGACACGGGCGTGTCCCATGGGCGTGTCACTGGTTTGGATAGGTCGGTTGACCACCGCTTGAGGCACACGGCCAGGCACACGGCCGTGTTCGAGGCCATGTCGGGTCAAAATGTGTGTTTTTGGCAGAATCGTGGCCGTCCATTTCTTCAGTCTGAATCCAAGGGCTGAAAGTTCTTCTTCTTTTTCCTTAAGGGCCGAATTCAGAAAAGAATCCTCACTTTGAATTGGCCTTCATCTTTCTTCAAGAGAGAGAGAAAGAGTGAGAGAAAGGAGGAGGAAGAAGGGAAGGGGGCTGCTGTTGGTGGTGCTGCGATTTACCGGCGAGAGATCCGAAGCCAGCGTTGCGGAGGAAACGCTCTTGCGAGTCTTGCAAGCAAGCTTTCAAGCCATGGCACCGAAGCGATCGTCAAGGGTAACGACTTTTCTTCCTAGCCATGTGAAGGCTTCTGTTTTGGCATATCTTTTGATTCCCCCACCAAGAGGTGGCTGCTTTTGGGAGTCGTTTGGGTGATTCTTGAAATCCCCTTTTTGTGTTGCATATAGATCCGGAAATGAGTACGGAATAGGCATGCTGTGTGAAGCCCATCTGGACAGGTTGGTCTGGATTGGTGATGTTGCATACGAACCGGAGAAGACTCCGTGATAACGTGTAGTGTAAGGAGTCTCGGGTTATACCTGCGAAAAGGAGGAGCAGGAAGTACTGGGGTGGTAGCCCAGGAAAATAGCCTTGTGATGGTTTTGGGTCCAACCTGTGAATGAGGCACAGGTAGTCCTGGTGAGACCAGGAAAAGCCCTTTTTGTGATGCTTGATGTCATAGGGTGTCCACCTGTGAAGCGAGTCACAGGAAGTACTGGTATGCCCAGGAAAGACCCCTGACATTTGTACTTGTGCGGTGTCCACCTGTGAAGAGAGTAACAGGAAGTACTGGTGTGCCCAGGAAAGACCCGCTGTTGTTGTGAGAAAATGGGTGTAAGGCTTATGCCCAGGCTTCAATGCCAGGAACAGGATTGGTGAGACCGACCCGCGCCTTTGATATAGCCATGAGTACGCTGTACTCGGAGAAGGCAAGGCGATTTGAGCAACGGGGGGTGGAGGATCCGACCTGCGCTATGTCCGTCCGATGTGAGACCAAAGGTACGGTCTGTTGGAGCGCATAGCAAGAGTCTTCGGCCTGCGCGCCATGACACAATGGGGGCTACGGGCCATCCCGGTGTCCGAGGACTAACTCCGGCTGCACGCCATGGAGTAAATGCTCAAGAGTGTTACCGTTGGGTGTTAACCCTGATACGGTGGTGGGCAAGAGGTTGCCAGAACACCAAGAATGTGCCCTGAGTGCACGGACCGTTGGGCCGGGCGGCGAACGGTTGTGATGGCTTGTGTGCGTGAAAGCACCTTTGATGATATAGATTGCCATACTTGTGATATGATATGCCTGCAGGGAAGATACCGCTGCCCCGAGAGGAGGGGTAGGGTCGTTATAATTTGGTCAGCTGAATGCTGACCGTTGCTTTTGTTTGCCACCGGTGGGTGGATTGTCCCTTGCACAGGTGCTGGAGAGCCGAGCGGGACGCATAGAGGTTGATGCTCCTGGTGGTGTTGCTGCTGCTGCTGTTTAGCCCTCGAAGGCTATGTTTGAGATGTGTGTTTTCTTTTGTTGTGGCCGGCCTGCGCGCCCATAGTTGTAGCCACTGTATGAAAGCTATGTAAGGCCATAAGGCCAACACTTGTTCTTATTGTAAGACATTCCTATATGTATATAAAATGTGGAGTTTTATGTTTGGGCATTCATGAGGAGTTCAAGTAGTTTAGGCTTCCGCTAGAATGCATGTGATAGGTGCGATGCGCTACTCTGGTATCATCCTGTACCTTCACCGACTGTTTTGTGGTATATCCTGTGGGGCCCCGGCCGGACCTTCTAGAATATATCATATGAACGGATGGGGTTGTTACACATCGCATAATTGACTTATGGATATAAGGTTATGTTTGAGTCCTCTTACATAGGTTACTTTCTTGAAAGTTACTGCTCCAATCTTTACTGTCCCATATCCTTCTGATTGACCACTATTGGAATTGTTGAAATTTGTGAAGTGGAAGTGGTTGACGGGACAGGCCGGGCAGCCTGGGCGGACAGCTTTGGCGGACTAGGCAGACTGGGCGGACTGTTGTGTGCGGACTGGTGGAAAGTCTAGTGGAAGCCGGATGTTCTTCTGAGCAGGTTGTACGGCTGAAGTCCACGGACAATGCGGCCTGTTATCTGTGGATAGGAAGCTGGCTGTTTGGTTTAGCCAAGGAGCGGCCTGAGCGGATAGTGGCTTGCAGACTGCTGCATTGCTCAGTGGCCGTGGTGCAAGCTTGTGCAGATTGGTGGTTTGGCTCATGTTCGCGGGAAGCTTGCGGACTGGGCTTAGAGCTTGGTTGAGGCCTTGTCGAGCTCTGGTGGTACAGCAGATGCTTTGTTGTGGAGGTCGTTGGCGGACTGGTGTGTGGAGTCCACGAGATGGCTGCTGTGTTGGGCAGGCGTGCGAGTAGCTTGCGGGCTGCTGGCAGTCTGTGTGCTAGGGTGTTTGGCGGACGGGAGTTTATGTCCTCCATGCTCGCATTGGCCTTTGATGGTTGTCGACTTGGTCACACTCTGTGCCAAGACCATGGTGTCTGTAGTATCCGCCATGTTCGCTGTTGACCGGGTGGACTTGTTATCCGCCTTTGGTCGTGGACTTGTGGCGGATTGAGGATTGAGTCTTGTGGACTGCCTCGGGTTTGTGCGGACAGCCATTAAAGGGGGTTGTTGTCCTGCAGTGGTCGGGGGGCTTTGCGGGCTGATGCCTTGTCCGCATAGCTTAGGCGGACTGTGAGGGTTTGCCAATGTTGCCTTGCTCCTGGCGGTTTTCCTTGGTATCCGGCTATGTCCTTGCGGACTCGGCGGACGGTGTTTTTCTATCGCGCGGACTAGGGCGGTGTCGCTATCTCTAGGGTGGTGACCACACTCCTCACCTCGTCTATAAATAGGACCCCCCTGGCACATCTACAAAAAACTGAGTGAACAGTAAGTTGGGTTCGGCGTGGTGCTGCGGTCTCAGTTTTTCTGTCCGCGGGGATTGATTCAGGGCTGACGGTTTGTTGTGTGCAGGTCACGCGGGTAGCTTCAAGGAGCCAAGAGTTTGGCTGTGACTTCGGTCAAGTACTTGGAAGTTGTGCGGTCTCTGCGGATTCAGCAGGAGGTCGCTCTGCGGCTTGTCAGCTCTGTTTCATCTTTGCCAGCTTCAATAACCTATCCGCCTGGCTCAGGCGGGTAGGCGGTCTCTTCCTCAGTTCATCAGCAGGAGGCGAATAACGGTGTGTCTGCGCGGCCTCGCGGCTTCGGCGGACTCCGTGGCTATTCGGCGGATTGCAGTTTAAGTGCGGGCGATCTCAGCGGACTCGGCGACCTCGGCGACCTCGGCGGACTCCGGTGCTGTCCGCCCGTCTCGGTTTTTGGGTGCTCTCTGTTTACAGCTGTTTATACTAGCGAAATCATGTCTCTCTACGTATACCTCGCCTTGTAAATAAGTGAATGTATAAAAGATCTCCTTGTGCTTCTATTGTTTATTGGGATTAGCCTTGTTCCTTGGTTTTCCGCTGGTTCAACGTGAGAACTGGGTAGTGCCGAAGATATTAATTTGGCATTTGGGCTACCTTGCTGACCACGCTGAGAAAATTTAACATGGTATCATAGCCAAGTTCAGTTGCGTGAGCCGTAGCCAACCAATGTTGTTACTCAGGGCTTGAGTGGTGATCAACCTGTGTTGTTGCTCGGAGCTTCTGAAAGGTTGCCAACAGGTGTTGCAATGGAAGGGAGCTTTGCAAGGTGTCTTGGCATTGAACTCTTAACGCCGACTAACTTCAAGAAGTGGAAGTCGTGCATGAAGAGTTATCTTCTTGGCGAGGAGTTGTGGGAAGTCGTCGGTGGTGACGACAGGCAGGAAGTCATGGCTGCTTTTGGTAATGCTGAGTAGGTTAGGCTCTGGAGGAAAATAAATGCTAAGGCGGAGTTTATCCTCAAGAGGGCCGTGTCTCCGAAACTGTTTGATCACATCGTTGGATGTGAGTCGGCTGTTGATATTGGGACAACCATTAATGAGTTGTTCAATAGGAAGAATGTGGCGCGACTTCAATTTCTGGAGAATGAGTTGGCTAGGGCAACTCAGGGAGACCTTTCCTTCTCAAGGTACTTCTTAAAGATGAAGAGCTTGTGTGCAGACCTTTCGGCACTGGATCCTGATGAGCCTATCTCTGAGGCTAAGATGAAAAGGCACATTATCTGCGGCTTGCGGAAGGAGTATGTGGCCTTTGTGACATCTGTTCAAGGATGGGATACTCAGCCGTCTTTGCTGGAGCTGGAGAATCTGCTTGCGTCGCAGGAGAGCTTGGCAAGGCAGATGGCTGGAGTGAACCTTAATCAGGAAGGCAGCGAAGCTCTCTTCTCAGGCAAGAAGAAAGGATGGGAAGGGAAGAAGAAGAAGAAGGTGCAGGTCGCTGGTGAGAAGGAGACTTCAACGTCATATCAGCCGGAGAGGAGTAATGCTCCTAAGGATTGGAAGAAGAATTTTAAGTGCTACCGGTGTCATCAGCGAGGGCACTTCAAGTGGGACAGCAAGTTCAAACTGCAGCCTGGGCATGCTGCGGGAAAGGAGGAAGCTTGCTCTAGAAGTAAAGAAGCAGAATTGGGCGGTGCTTTCATGACGGGCACTTGTGTCCATGCCTTGTTTGCTGAGAACTTCAACGGCGAGTGGATTGTGGACTCCGGGTGTGGTCATCACCTCACCGGCGACAAGTCGAAGTTCACCTCCATGCAAGCATACTCAGGTAATGAAGCTATTATCACTGCTGATAATACTGTTTATGCAGTAGAGAAAGAGGGGGTCGTGTCTTTGGGTAGTAAGCAGGGGCCACTCACGTTAAGGAGTGTGTATCACGTGCCGGGCATGAAGAAGAACCTCTTCTCGGTGACCAATGCGGTGGACGCTGGTTATCACATTCTGTTTGGGCCAACAGACGTGAGGTTCCTTCGCAACGTATCAGCGGTTAAGGTTGTTGTTGCTCATGTTGGACGGAGGGTGAAGAACTTGTTTGTTCTTGCCACAAATTCTTATGTTGATCGGATGAGGGCCAATGATAGCGCTGCTATCTGGCATGAGAGGCTGGGGCATGTTGGCATGGACAAGCTGAAGGCGATGGCTAGTAGAAGTTTGGTGAAAGGGTTGCCTAAGTTGTCCTCCTTTGGTGGCGGGCATGTTTGCGTGGGATGTCAATACGGTAAGGCACATCGCCTTCTATTTGATAAATCACAAACAAGGAGCAAGAAACCATTGGAGTGCATTCATGACGACTTGATGAGACCAACGGTTACTGCCAGCCTTGGTGGAAGCAGATACATGCTTGTCTTGATTGATGACTACTCAAGGTATACTTGGGTGTACTTCTTAAAAGAGAAGTCAGAAGCCATCCATTTGTTTGTGGAGCTCAAGGAGTTGGTAGAAGGCCGGCTTGGCTTGCGGATCAAGAAGCTTAGAATGGATAACGGGGGTGAGTTTGTCTCCTCCGAGTTTTCTAACTTCTGCAGGAAGTACGGGATCCAACGGAAGCTTACTTGTGCTCACACTCCACAACAAAATGGAGTAGCAGAGCGGAAGATCCATCATTTGACGGAGACCTGCAAATTCTGGCTTCATGCGAAAGATATCCCAAGGTCCTTTTGGGCAGAGGGGATACCTTGTGCTGCTTATGTTATCAACCGGATGCCGCTCAGCCCTATCAACATGAAGACTCCTATTGAGCTGTTGCTGAAGGAGAAGCCGAGTGTTGGACACCTTAGGGTGTTCGGTTCAACTTGCTACGTGCATGTCCCGGATGCTTCACGGACTATGCTGGATGCGAATGCAAGGAAGCTTGTCTTTGTTGGCTATGATGAGAGGAAGAAGGGATGGAAATGCATCGATCCTGCGACGAAGAAGTTCGTGGTGTCAAGAGACGTTGTCTTTGACGAGCTGACGTTGTATGGAGGTGGCTCGGTGGAGCTAACCGGAAGTAGCAAAGTTGATGAAGCACCAGTGGTGGCTGCTGAAGGCTTGGAAGAGGAACTTGCTGTTTCACCAGCAGCTCCTGTTGCTTCTAACTCCGAGGCTGAGCTTTTTGGCTCAGGAACCAGGGGGAGCACTGTTCAATGCTTGCCCCAAGTAGGAGTTGAGCCCGAAGAAGCAACGGAAGCAGTGAGCAAGGAGCCTACCCTTCGGAGATCGAAGAGGGTTATTAAGCCAACGGCTCGGTACCGTGATGGGAATGCAGTGAGCTTTGTCTCCTGCTTCTTTGCAGGTCCTCTGGATGAGCGAGAGCCTGCAACCTTCAACGAGGCCACTGGAGTGAAGGAGTGGGAAGGTGGCATGAAAGAAGAGATTGATGCTCTGAAGAAGAATGAAACCTGGGACCTTGTGCCCAAGGTTGATGGCATTACTCCGGTTACTTGCAAGTGGGTGTATAAGTTGAAGAAGAAGGCTGATGGGAGCATTAATAGGTTCAAAGCTCGCCTGGTCGCTAGAGGATTCTCACAATAGTATGGAGAAGACTATGAGGAGACATTCAGTCTAGTTGCGAAGATGACTTCAGTTAGAGTGGTGATCGCCTTGGCTGCTAGCAAGGGATGGAGGCTGTGGCAACTCGATGTGAAGAATGCCTCTCTTTACGGAGAGATTGACAAGGACATCTTCATGGATCAGCCACTTGGTTTTGTCTCTAAAAAGCATCCGGACTATGTCTGCAAACTCAGGAAGGCTCTCTACGGGTTGAAGCAAGCTCCAAGAGCGTGGTATGGTTAGATTGCAGAGTACTTGCAATTCTGTGGATACCTTGCTTCCAACTCGGATTCAAGCTTGTTCATCAAGAAGAAGGGGGAGCTACAATTCTTGGTCCTGCTGTATGTGGATGACATGATCATCACAAGGAATTCATAGGGGGAAGTAGCAAGGCTCAGGGTTGAGCTTGCTATACGCTTCGAGATGAAAGACATGGGAGAGCTTCATCACTTTCTCGGTCTTAAGGTGGAGAGGAAGGAGTGCGGGATTCTCATTTGCCAGAAAGGATATGCAGATCGCATTGTGAAGAAGTTCGGCATGGGTGAAGGGAATAAGTGCTCTACTACACTGGAACCTGGGCTGAAGCTTCGACAAGATGAGGGAAGGGTTCTTCATGATCCCTTGGTGTTCAGGGCTCTTGTTGGGAGCTTGATTTACCTGACGATTACAAGGCCAAACATTGCTTATGCTGTTGGCCGAGTAAGTCGTTTTATGGATGAACCAAGGAAATCTCATCTAGTGGCAGCAAAGGGTATTCTGAAGTATGTCAAGGTGACTTCTGACATGGGACTCCTCTATGTAAGGGACTCGGAGTTTGCATTGCTTGGGTACACGGATGCTGACTATGACAGTGATTCAGATGATCGGAGGTCTACTTCGGGTTATGTGTTCACTTGTGGTTCAGCTAGCATCTCGTGGTGTAGCAAGAAGCAAGACTCGGTGTCCGTTTCAACTACAGAGGCAAAGTATAAGGCTTCGGCCTTGGCTGCTCGGGAAGCCATCTGGTTGAGGAGGCTTATAGAGGATGTTCATGAAGAAGTGCAAGGGCCAACTTTACTCCGGGGTGACAATGAGAGTGCTCTCAAACTGGTTAACAATCCAGTGTGTCATGCCGGGACCAATTATATAGAGATTGATCACCATTTCATCAGGGAGAAGGTGTTGGAATGATCTTTGCTGGTTGGGCATGTTCGGAGTGAAGATAATCTTCCTGACATCTTCACGAAGCCACTATCAAAGGGGCCTTTTGAGCGCTTGCGCAGCTTGCTGGGCTTGGTCACCACTTCCCACTTCAAGGGGGAGTGTTGAAATTTGTGAAGTGGAAGTGGTTGACGGGACAGGCCGGGCGGCCTGGGCGGACAGCTATGGCGGACTAGGCGGACTGGGAGGACTGCTGTGTGCGGCCTGGTGGAAAGTCTAGTGGAAGCTGGCTGTTCTTTTGAGCAGGTTGTACGGGTGAAGTCCGCGGACTATGCGGCCTGTTATCTGCGGATAGGACACTGACTGTTTGGTTTAGCCAAGGAGAGGCCTGAGCGGATAGTGGCTTACGGACTGGTGCATTGCTCAGTGGCCGTGGTGTAAGCTTGTGCTGATTGGAGGTTTGGATCATGTACGCGGGAAGCTTGCGGACTGGGCTTAGAGCTTGGCTGAGGCCTTGTCGAGCTCTGGTGGTACAACAGATGCTTTGTTGTGGAGGTCGTTGGCCGACTGGTGTATGGAGTCCGCGAGATGGCTGCTGCGTTGGGCATGTGTGCGAGTAGCTTGCGGGCTGCTGGCAGTCTGTGTGCTAGGGTGTTTGGAGGACGGGAGTTTATGTCCGCCATGCTCGCATTGGCCTTTGATGGTTTTGGACTTGGTCACACTCTGTGCCAAGACCATGTTGTCCGTAGTATCCGCCAAGTTCGCTGTTGACCGGGCGGACTTGCTATCCGCCTTTGGTCATGGACTTGTAGCGGATTGAGGCTTGAGTCTTGCCGACTGCCTCGGTTTTGTGCGGACAGCCATTGAAGGAGGTTGCTGTCCTGCAGTGGTCTGGGGGCTTTGCGGGCTGATGCCTTGTCCGCATAGCTTAGGCGGACTGTGAGGGTTCGCTAATGTTGCCTTGCTCCTGGCAGTTTTCCTTGGTATCCGGCTATGTCCTTGCGGACTCGACGGACGGTGTTTTGCTATCGCGTGGGCTAGGGCGGTGTCGCTATCTCTAGGGCGGTGACCACACTCCTCACCTTGTCTATAAATAGGACCCCCCTGGCACATCTACAAAAAAACTTAGTGAACAGTAAGTTGGGTTCGGCGTGGTGATGCCGTCTCAGTTTTTCTGTCCACGCGGATTGATTCAGGGCTGACGGTTTGCTGTGTACAGGTCGCGCGGGTAGCTTCAAGGAGTTAGGAGTTTGGCTGTGACTTCGGTCAAGTACTTGGAAGTTGTGCGGTCTCTGCGGATTCAGTAGGAGGTCGCTCTGCGGCTTGTCAGCTCTGTTTCATCTTTGCCAGCTTCAATAACCTGTCCGCCTGGCTCAGGCAGGTAGGCGGTCTGTTCCTCAGTTCATCAGCAGGAGGCGAATAACGGTGTGTCCGCGCGGCCTCGCGGCTTCGGCGGACTCCGTGGATATTCGGCGGATTGCAGTTTAAGTGCGAGCGATCTCAGCGGACTCGGCGACCTCGGCGACCTCGACGGTCTCGGCGGACTCCGGTGCTGTCCGCCCGGCTTGGTTTTTGGGTGCTCTCTGTTTATAGCTATTTATACTAGCGAAATCATGTCTCGCTACGTATACCTCGCCTTGTAAAGAAGTGAATGTATAAAAGATCTCCTTGTGCTTCCATTGTTTGTTGGGATTATCCTTGTTCCTTGGTTTTCCGCTGGTTCAACGTGAGAACTGGGTAGTGCCGAAGATATTAATTTGGCGTTTGGGCTAACTTGCTGACCATGCTGAGAAAATTTAACAGGAATCTCCAAAAATCCCCTTTGGTCCTAGCTTGGGCTTGTAGTTGGATAGATTGCCCTTGCTGCCTGTCATGTGTTTGGAGCAACCACTGTCCAAGTACCATGTCTGACTTACCCGTGGACAGCACTTCACCTGTACCTGCAAAGAAGAACAAAATTCAATTGTTCTTGACCCAGGTTACCTGGGGTCCTTTATTTTGTTGAAAAGTAAAGCTGGAAATAACTGATAAAGCAGGTTGTGATTTATACCCTAAGGGATGGTATCTCCTAGGTGGAATTACCCAATCAGCTACTGCATTAAATGTCTTCTTAGTTGGTTTAAGGTTTCTGTAAGGGTAGTAGTTTAGGTTTGGTCTTTCTGGGTTCAACGAATTGTTGTAAGTTCGTGGACCAGAGTTCGATGAATAGGGATGAGATCGTCGATCTCTGCTCAGAGAATGACAGTAGTCATTTTCTGTGCCCCAAGTTCGTCGACCTCTGCTCGACGAACTATACACTGTTCGTCGATCGCAGTTAGGCGAATTGTTATATCTGAAGTTTGCGTTCAGCGTTCGTCGATCGGGGTTCGACGAACTGGCCACATTTCGTCGATCTACGTTCGACGAATGCTGCTGAACTTTGTTTTAATTTACTGTTTTCAGATTTTTGTTTCTCTTGTCTATAGGTTTAGGGTTGTTTTCAGACAATGGTTTGTTCATAATCTTTTCTTTCCCTTTTGTAGAAATAAATTTAATTGGTGTTGTAAGAATGTTTTTCTTTATTATGGGGGGTAAGTTTGATGAAGCACCCAAGCCCAGCTTGCCATTTAATCTGGCATTCACTGTGCTTGTGATGTCCATCAGCTTGAGGCTTCTCCCATTGAGAGATTGCTCAAGTTGTTTAGCCTCACATAATTCAGATTTTAATTTAATTATTTGTTCATTAGCTAGGGTTAATTGGTCTGTTAGCTTTATGTTTTCTGAACTAACTGATTCAAGACTTCCTAGTCTTTCTCTAAGTGTTTTTATTTCTTTTTCTGAATTGATTAAGTCTAAGCACATAGATTTGAATTCAACTTTAAATAAATCAGAACTAAAGTCAAAGCTAGAGATAACCTGATCTGCCTCTGAGTCTGAGGCAGCTTCGTCTTCAGAACCTTCTTCTGATCCAGAATTTCTCCTGGAGGCATCAATTGCCATAAGACACTCCTCCTTGGATCTAGCTTCTTCCTCTTCTTCACTTGAGCTGGAGGAAGATGTTTCTTCTTCAGTGTCACTCCAAGTCTCAACAACAAAGCCCTTATCTTTCTTCTTATATTTGCTGGAAGAGGGTCTGCTGCTGTGCTTTCTTCTGTAGTCTATTTCTTTGTTCTTGTCCTTCTTTTGATTTTCTGGACATTCTGAAATGTAGTATCCAGGCTTTCTGCTCCCAAAGCACACAAGCTCCTTGGTTGGTGTCTTGTCATACTTGGGCTTATCATCCTGTCTGGATGATTTCCTTCTAAAATCCTTCCTTGCCATCTTGTAGAACATTTTGACAAAGAGGCTCATGAGTTCTTCATTTGAGGTTGATGTCTCACTTTCTTCTGATGCTTTGAAGGCTATGTTGTGCTCCTTTCTAATTGGAGTTGTTGTCTTCTGTTCTGCTGCTTCTCTTGATTTGATCAGCTGCTCATAGGATTTCAATTTGCCTAAGAGAGACTCAGTTGAGATCTCATTGAGGCTTCTTGCTTCTTTGATTGGCCAGATTCTGGAATCCCAAGAGCTAGGGAAACACATCAAAATCTTATCATTCGCCTCTGTCGAGGTGATGTCCTTGTCCAATGTTTTGAGCTCATTGATGATTGTGCTCAATCTGTTGTACATTTCTGCCACTGATTCAGTCTCATCCTTTTTAAAGTTCTCATACAGGGATATGAGATTGGATATTCTGTCCTTTCTTTCATCTGCAGAGCCAGCTACCATTTGGTTAAGGGAGTCCCAAATGGCTTTAGCTGAGGTGCACTCAGCCACCTTCTGGAATATGTCATCTGACATAGTCTGGGCTAAGATATTCATTGCCTTAGCATCAGCCATCTTGGCTTTCTTGTAGGCATCATTGTTCTCTGGAGGAGGCACTGCAGTCATGTTGGTTGATGTGCTGGTAGAAGCTGCAGGTGCTGGAGGTACACCTGTCAAGATAACAGAAAAAATATCCTCATCAATAGAGTTCATGTATAACCTGATTCTTGCCTTCCAGATGGCAAACTTGTTAAGATTGCACACTGGAGGTAAGATGCTTGCATAGTCTTTGTTTTGGGCCATGTTTGTGAAGAAATAAATCTAATTACACAAACAAAACAAGCAGATCTAACTAGAGGGATCTTTGGGTTCAGGTGTTAGCCTGTGCAACCAATAATGTATGGTATTTTAACCAACCTGGCTTTGATACCAATTGAAAGTGCAGGTTAGATCTGATATACTCTAGAGGGGGGTGAATAGAGTATGATGCTCACTATAAACTTTTTATAACTTTTGTTGTATACCTAAGTGAACAGGGAAGCAAATAAAATAAAGTAAGCACAGCACTTATCTAATCACAGAGCAACCACAGAGCACAGCCAGAAAATAAAACAAAAGAGCAACCAGACGACACAAGAATTTTATAGTGGTTCCCCAACCTGGGTACATCCACTCTTCTACCAACCTGGTAGGAATCCACTCAGGTTTTTGATCAGGTGCCTGACACCAATGGGTTTTGATCAGGTCCCCAAAAACCAAAACCTCAAGTCTTTTGGAAGGAGACTTGCAACCAGAATAATTTTGAAGGGATTTAAAACCCTGTACAAGAATTGGAAAAAAAGGTGATGAGGTCTTCTCTTTCTCAATGACAACTGAGAAGACTTGTGGATTGATGGTAGCAGATTTTGCTCCCCCTGAGATCTTGAATTAATCAGGAAAGCTGGAGCACTGCTTCAGGGTGATGGGTCTTCAATGACATAGAATGCCTGGACCAGAGATGCTTCAGGAACTTCTTCTGACAGATAGAGTTTTGTTGTCCTTTGAAGTTGTCCTGAGAGATGGCAGATGAAGAAGACTCTTGATAGTGATGTGTTGTTCTTCTTCTTCTTGAAAATGTTCTCTGGTTGAGGCTAATTGCAGTCAAGAACTTTTTTACTTTTGAATGATTGTTCTTCTATGCAATCTAAGTGTCTGTCTGTGTTGCTTGTTGTACTGTCAATCTGTTCTTCTTGATTATTTTCTCTCTATGTATATGTCTATCTGATTGAGGAACATTCGAAATTTTGAATGTCGAGCAGTAATTACAGTCGGCCTTGGAAAGAATCAGCAATCAATGACTTTCCTAACTGTCCCATGAAAAAAAAACGGCATGTAATCGTCCATAGTCAATGTGCGTTCTAACGGTAACATTCCGAGAAGATCTGACATTAAATGTTCAGGAATCAGCGCCAAGAAATGGGACGGGAAACTTGAAGAAAACCTAGTCTGGATTCGTCGAACGAAGAACACAATTCGTCGAGCTGAGCATGAGTTTGTCGAGCTGAGTTTGAGAGATTTCGTCGACCAGACAATCTTCATTCGTCAAACAGACAGTCTTCATTCGTCGAGCTGAGAATCAAATTCGTCGAGCTGAGAAACGTTCTGGACTTGGGCAAAATATTCTGCATCTGTTGAAATGCTGTGTCGACACAATTTGGTGTCGACAGATTGATCTCAGTATCGACTCAAATCTTCTGGTGTCGACATGAGCTGGTGTCGACATGAGCTGGTGTCGACAGATCGATCTTGATGTCGACACAAATCCTCTGGTGTTGACATAAATTGTCTGGTGTCGACACATGCCCTAAGTGTCGACACAAATTCTCTGAGTCCAGAAATCATCGAGTAGAGTACAACATTCGTCGACCTGAGAAGATGACTTCGTCGACCTGAGAAATTGACAACTTGAGGTCCAAGTTCGTCTAGCTCAGAATATAATTCGTCGACCGAAGCTTGAAGCTGGACTTAGAAAAATTTGAAGTTCTCCTGACTTTGTCTTGATGTAGAAACCGAGTATTCGTCGAACAGAGAACACAGATCGTCGAGCTCAGTACTAAGAATTATCTCACGATCGTCGAGCGCAGAACTCCTTTCGTCGAGCTGAGTTCGACGAACGTCAAACTCACTTTACTTAGACTTGAAATCCTGTAAGTCTGAATTATCTGATGGTCTTGATGGTAGCTGGTCCTTCTGAAGTTGAACCTAAGGACTTGACCTAGATTCTAGGACACAACTTGACCCTGGCTATACATGTTGGGTCACATCCTAAGTCAGTGAACCTAGCCCAAATCAACTAGGGATCCAACAACATTAACTATAAATGCTAATCTAATGGTTTCCAAAAAGATGTTGGACTTAACAAAAGATGAGATTGATCTTGTCTCTTTGGACAAGAAGGCAAAGAATATTATTGCTAGTGCATTGGAAGACTCTATACTACCAAAATTAATTCACTGCATGTCTGCTAAAGAGATGTGGACATCTTTGATTATTATTATAGAAGGAACAGAGGAGGTTAGGAATGACAAGAAATCCCTCCTCAATTAGGAGTATAATGCTTTCAAGAAAGATATAAGAGACTTTATAGCTGACTGCTTTGAGAAATTCTTCAGGATTGTCAATGACCTAAGGAATTATGGTCGTTCATTTACAAATGGTGAACTTATTGACAAATTCTTGAGATCCCTGAGAAAAGAATGGGATAACAAAGTTTGCTCTATAAGGGAGTTTGGTAAACTTGACGACACAGATCCACAAAATCTCTTTGGGAAGTTGCTTTCCTATGAGCTTCAAATCAACAGAAGAAAAGTTGAAGAAGAACGAAGCTGGTGTTCAACTAGAGAGAATTCAGTGTCCCTGAGGGCTGAAGGGTCAAGGAAAGCTAGACTTGTGTCTCCTATAAGAATTCAAGCTTCATGTGATTATGAAGCTTCGGAGCCAAGCACCTCAAACTCAGAAATGTCAGATGAAGAATTCTCTCTTCTCTCCAAGTAATTTAAGAGGATGCTTAGTAAGAAGAGGTAGATAAGAAATCATACCTCCTCATATGATTATAGGAGAACACGTCGTGATGGTTATCATCACAGGAAGAGCTTCAATGGCAATGACAGGTATAAATCTAATCTGAAAAAACATATTTCTTCTAACATCATGTATTATTGCTGCAATAAGCCCAGGGCATATGATCACTGATTGTTTGCACGAGAAGAAGGAAGGATCAAGAAAAGAAGAGAATAAATAATTTCGAGGAAGGAAGAGAGAAGAGCTTCATTGCAAAGAAGTCAAAGACTTTCAGTGACAGTGATTCAAATGAGTGGAGTTCAGATGAAGAAGCCTATTTTGGGTTTATGGCTCATTCAAAAGAGTATAACTGCGACACCCCGTATGATGGGAAGGTAAACTTAAGTACACCTTTCTTTGATTTCGATACATCCTCTGATGGTCATGAAGACTATTCTTTTGAGGAGGATTTGGATCTATTAGTTCAGTATAAGGTTTTGCTAGCAGGAATTGATAAATATCGTAAGGTCGTCAAATACCAAGCTAAAGAAATCTCCTCTCATAAGGCACTAAACTCTAAATTAAAGGAGGAAATCTAGAGGTTGACTCCACTTGAATTTGAAGTTCAATCCTTGAAATAGAAACTAAAAACTTCTACTGAACTGGTAAGTCTGAAAGAGAAAGCCATTAATGAACTGAAAGAAAAGTTGTTGGCTAAAAGGAAGCTTGTAGAAAGCTTCTCGAAGGCAAAGACTATCCTTTCTCTCATCGATGGATTTTCTACTTCTAAGAAAGGTAGCAGTGTTGGACACAAATCTTTTAAGAGTAAAGGGAAGGCTCCTCAAAGTGAAATTACATTTAAGAAAGTAATCTTTTCGACAAATAAGTATGACTCTGAAAAATACTACAATACATTTGCTAGACCAACGTATGCTGACTCTAACAAGAACAACCAAGGATGGAGCCGCCCCAGAAATTTTGGAATGAGTTCTCTGAAGGCATCTCATGAACAGATCATCCTTAAGGATTATGGTCCATTCGTTCATGGATCGAATGCTAAGAAAGCACCAAAGGTTAAACCTGTTGATGTAAAGCCACATGAGTAGAAGAAGATGTGTGTTTGTTGCTCACATGAGGCTTCTACTTTGAAGTCAGTAGCTCCTGCTAGACCTCCCGCTCAAAAGATGAAGCAGGAGAATAAGAGAAGGTACAACATATTTGATTTTTGTTGTTGTGTAAAAGTTGGTCATTTTTCCATGGATTATTGGTTCAATTCTATGAATTATAAGACTCCACACGTTCACAATGCTAGAATAACTTCAAGCAAGTAAGCATTTCTAGTGATGTTTGATTAAAAAGGAACCAAGGACCCAAATCCTCTTAGGTTCCTAAGGGTGTTTAGTTTGTAAATATAGGTATGTCCAAAGGCTAATAAAACTCCTATCTGGTATTCGGACTGTGGATGTTCCAGGCATATGACTTGAACAAGAAGCTTACTACAGAATTATTCCCCAGTTAAGGACAATCCAAAAGTTATTTTTGGCGAATCCGATATGGGAATCACAAAAGGCTATGATATGATTACTAACATTACAGTCTCTTTCACATACGTGGCTTATGTTAAGGGATTACAACATAATTTATAAGCAATAGTCAACTATGTTACAAAGGCTTTCTGGTTGTGTTCTATAATGACAACTATTTAATAAAGTCGTCTGAAAACTCAGAAACTATTTTATCAGGCACACAGAGTAGAAATATTTTATGTCTCAATTTTCTTTGTTTAGAATCTTCTACACTAGTTTGATTTTTAGAAAAAGATAGTGCATCTCTTTTTGATCAATGGCAAAAGAGATTAACACATATTAATTTTAAACTATAAGTGTGTTATTTTCTCACAACTTAGTGCATTATGCACCAAATACTAAGTGCATTAAAGAGAGTTTGTGTCACACATGCTAGATGGGCAAGCAGATAAGGGCAATCTTTAAAAGTATTATTGTCAAAGATTCTGACAGATGTTTATATTTGCTTCATATGCACTTATTTGGTCTCATGCCAGTTCCTAGTTTAGGAGGTAAAACTTACACATTGGTTATTGTTGATGACTACACACTTTTTACATGAGTTCTCTTTCTAAAATATAAGTCAGATACCTTTACCTCTTTTACTAACTTTGTAAGGCAAATATTGAATGAATTGGACTGCTTTGGGGTCAAAATCAGAAGTGACCATGAAACAAAATTTGAGTCTGGTGCCATGACAGAGTTTTGTGCAAGCCAAGATATCTTTCATGAGTTTTCCTCCCATCATACTCTACAGCAAAATGGAGTTGCCGAGAGAATGAACAGAACACTCATTTAGGCATGTATAACAATGTTGAATGACTCTTCATTACCAAAGTACTTCTGATCTGAAACAGTCAGAACAGTTTGTCACGTGCAAATTAGTGTCTTAATCAATAAGAATCATCGTAATATATATTATGAACTTATGAAGGGTAGAAAATTGATTGTGTCCTACTTTAGAATTTTTGGAAGCAATTGCTTTGTACTAAATAATGGGAAACATTACTGAACTAAGCTTAGTGAAAAATGTTTTGAAAGTGCTTTCATAGGATATAGTAGCCATAGTAAGGCGTATAAGATTTTTAATGAGAAAACCCTGGTTGTAGAAGAATCTATTGTTGGAACCTATATTTCACATCTCTTTAGTTTGACAATATCAATCTAGTGTTGTATTTGATCATACGTGTGTTTGCTATAGTGTACAAGTTTACAGGTATAAAAGAACTTTAAAATCAAGTTCCGGTACCCGCTATAGAGCGCTAGCACTACCGCCCACGCTAGCTTTAATTTAACTCTGGATGAGCGCTCTGTAGCCTGTTGGGTGGTGTTAACCATACCACCAGGTGCTAGCTGTATCGACGAGGGTCAAGTCATCATGCTACTGCTAGGCGATAGCTTTGTACCGCGCCGCGGTAGCACAAAAAATCAGAAAAATATTTTATTTGGATATATTTCAAAATTTGTTAGACAGCTGTCATATCCACGTGCATCAACCTACCGCCGACAGTAGCTTATTTTTTCAAGATGTATAAAAGCACACATTTCTTTTCCTGGGGATACAATGAAAGAGAAAAATTGACTCTATGGTTCGACCGCCATATGGAGAAGGATGAACTCTCATCTCCATTGAAGGAAAACATTTTTTATTCCTCCCGCTTGCGATCGAAGAACTCTGATGAATGAAATCTATAACAACCTCTCACGGCTGATCGATTGTAAAGCAAATGATATTCAAGAGCATAGATTGTGCACCATTCCTCGGAGGAGTTCTACATTAGAAGGAGAAATAATTTCTGATATATTTATATTTTTTACTTTGTATTTTCTTTATTATCTTGTTGTGTGTGGGGGGGGGGGGGAATCGACCGGAGAGTCATCAGAATACAGGAAGGATTTTGTGAGAAATAGTCTCGGTGAGGGACGTCTGGATTAGGGGATCAAGTGGAGCTCTAAGACCCTTTTGGGAAGGAAGTTGAAGAGCCGGCTCTAATACCTTTCCGAGGGGAAAGGGAGAGAGCATACTGGTCGAGGTAGAGAGTCAATATAGAAACAAAAAGAGTAATTTATTTTAAATCGTCTTTGATATCCGGCGTCATGGAGATCCAGTTTTGTTACTATAAACATTTATTCTTTTTGAATTAAAATTAATATTGTTAATTGCATCTCAAAATCATGGTTGTTTGTTGTTTGTGGTTTAGCACTGTGTGAGAGATCATAAAATGAAATCTCACAAGAGATTCACTCTCTGTGACCTACTGCCGCACGGTAGTTGTCTACCGCCCTACAGTATCTTCCCGAAAGTGTTTTCTTGTAAAATTTCATTTTAATTTTACACTGTCTTCATAAACCTTATATACCCCCCCCCCCACCCCCTCTAAGGTTGCCCACCTGATCCAATAAATGCTATCAAAGTCAGATTTCTTCAAAAAATGGAGTAAAATCTTGAAGTAAGATGGCCAATGCGAATTATGTTTTCCCTAAGGGACAAGGTGTGAGTCGACCTCCCCTGTTTATGGGATGTGACTACAGCTATTGGAGAATGCACTTGAAGATATTTCTATTGCATCAAAGCATGGACATGTGGGCCATGATTGAAACAAAATAGACTACACCCACTACCAATAAAGAAGAACAAGTCTTGGTGAAACCGCTTGATAAGTGGGATGATAATGATAAACTGAAATGAACTAACATGTGAAAGCTATGAACTGTCTTTTTGTGTGTTAGACAAATCTGAATTTAATAGAATTTGCAACTGTGAAACTGCTTATGATATATGGCGATTACTTGAGCTAACACATGAAGGTACCTTACAGGTGAAGGAATCAAAGTTGTTTTGACTGGAATCTGAATATGAATGGTTCCTGATGGTGATCGATGAGGAGGTGGATAACATGTACACTCGCTTCATGAAGATCGTCAATGCCTCTGGATCTCTCGGAAATACTTTTTCAAATAGAAACTTGGTGAGGAAGATCCTATGATCTTTGCCTCCATGATTCAACCCATAAGTGGCTGGTATTGCCGAATTACATGTCAACAGCACCCTGGAGATAGAGAGACTCATTGGGAACCTGAATAACCATGAACTTTAACTGAAAATACAAGCCATAATGGAAAAGAAGGTTGTGGAAGAGTCCGATGATGAAGATGTAGCGAGCCTCTACATTTGAGAATTTAGAAGATTTGTGAAGAATCTCAAGAGGCAAGGGAAATTCAGATAATTTTTTGAAGAAAAGTGCAAAAGAGAATAGGAGATAGACTAAACCGTCTAGGGGGACAGAGAGTGATGAAGAAAAGTTTACACCTAAGTGCTACCACTGTCATAAATCTGGGCATATAAAGAGAGTGTTCAAAGCTCCAAAAAGAAGAAAAAGAGAGACAAACTGAGACAAGGGAAAGAATAAAGTGTTGAAGGTGTCAACGTGGAACGATTCATTTGAAGGAAGATTTGATGCCTTCTTGATATACATCATCTTCTTCCTCAGTAGGGTTAAGCTTCGGGAGTTTCAGAGCCTTACAAATCTTCCTAACAGTGATTTTTACCTTTCCACATTAATGGTTTTCTTGAACTTTGTGGAGGAAGAGACCACCTTGGCCTTAGCATATAGTTCCAACACTTCTCTTTTCCATATATCACATGGATCTGACAACACAAAATCCAGTTCTGCGACTGTCAGATGATGGATAACTGGAAGAATTTCCTCTAGAGCATCTCTAAAGCCATTTTGAACAACTTCACAGACCTCGAACAGGAAGTTAGCGGCCTTGGGAGCCATTGAATCCAAGAGATTGAGCGAGGAGGAGAAGATTATGCGAGAAATCTAGGGCATGGGACAACGAATTTATGAAAGGCAATAGAATGATAGAGTTTATTCTATCCTCGATTCCTATTTATACCATAATCTATTCGAGAAGGTGGAGAGGCGCGTAGCTTATCATGATTTCTAATTTAGATGGATGGCTGAGATTTAACCTGATAGATTTGATGCTCAACCTGTCAAAGTGTGTGCGTTTAGTCCATTTAATGCTTGAGGTATTCACTCAATGCCTTCGACGCCTTCGACAACTGATGTTGTCTTAATGATTGACACTTCATTCAATATTATGTCAGTTGGCCTTTTCTTCCTTATATCCTCCTACAAAATGGTTAGCCTCCAAAGAACATGTATGACAGAAGATCTTGCGGACAAACATTTAAAGATCCTTCAAATTTAACATTCCCAATTCAAACTTGAAAATGTTAAACTTAGCCTCATCAAGAGGCTTAGTTAAAATGTTTGCTACCTGTCTGTCAGTGGGGACAAACTTAAGACTGATATCTTACTTCTCAACATGCTCTCTTATGAAGTGATATCTGATTTCAATATGCTAGGTCATACTGTGTGATATATGATTCCTAACTATTGAAATAGTACCTGAAGAGTCACAAAACATAGGAGTTTTACTTAAATGGATATTGTAGTCCTAAAGTTGATGCTCTATCCATAGGAGCTGTACACAGTAACTCCCTGCTGAGATGTATTCAGATTCTATGGTGGAGATTGCTTCACTAGTTTGTTTTTTGGTGCTCTAGGATACCAGCCTTCTCCTTAAAAATTGGCAAGTACCAGAAGTACTTTTCCTATCTTCTTTGCAACCTACAAAATTTGCATTTTAATAGCCAATTTGTTCAAAATCATTATTCCTAGGGTACCATAGATGAAGATCCGGTGTGCCCTTAAGATATCTTAGAATCCTCTTTGCAGTAGTGTAGTGAGATTATTTAGGGAATGCCTGGTACCTAGCACAAACACATATAGCAAACATAATGTCTAAACAACTAGTAGTCAAATAAAGTTGGGAGCCAATTATGCCTCTATACAAAGTTTCATCAACTGGCTTTCCATTCTCACCCTGTGATGAAGAATTTTATAGTTTTAAAAATGTATCCAAACTATAATCTCGAATAGGCAAGCGTACCTATCGAAATATAGTATATGAAATGTCATATTAGACTCGGGGCCTGTTGAGTACTACTCACGCAAATTATATTATTTTATCTCTTAATAAAATAAGTAAATTAAACTATAGCTAGAAAAATTGAATAAAAAAACACACTTGATCTAGACTAACTTTGAAATAAAATAAACTTATATTAAGGGCAAACATCTAGATTATCCGCTTCGACCGTGGAGGTTCCTAAAATATGAAAATGCCTCTCTCGCGAATATGCTCTCGACTAAACTTAGGTTGATCAATTAAGACCTCTCGGCCAGTTGAAACCACTAAGCCTGCTTTAGGAGCTGAACCCCTCTATTGGATTTCACTCCAATTCGGAAGAGTTATGTCGTCCTCTCTCGAGGATTGCAATCAAATCCTCTTATCCTTGAGTGATCTACCCGTATCTGCAACCTCTCAGTCATTTAGGATACGGATCTTAGATCGAAATCGAAGCTAATAAATCAAAGATAACTCGAAACGATAAGAAAAGAGTTTGACAAAAAGAAGTATTTTATTATATTGAAACGCTTGTCATAATCAAGTCGAAATGAAAATAGGGATACATAGAAAGAAAGTAAAAAGGGCTAGAATTAAAGCCTAAACTATGAAATTGAATAGTACATAAACAAAATGCATAAAAACAGGAAAATAATTTACTGAAGCTACTCCTAGATTGGCCTCCTCGCTCCCCCTAAGCCTTTGAACTCATCTGGAATTTATAGGAAGAACTTCTGGAAGGTCACGCTCGTGACCTAGGGCATGTCAGGATCGGAACCACCATCTTGAAAGCCCAGGAATGTTGGAGAAGAAACCATGAAAATCTGTTAAATGGAGGGTCACGCCCCTAGGTCACTCCCGTGACCTAGGGCGTGTCAGTTCTATTTTTGGAAAACCGCGGGAAGCTGAAAACGGCGGGAGTAAATTGCTGTTGATGAAGGGGTCACGCCCCATGGTCACGCCCGTGACCCTTAGCATGTCAGGCTGTAATAGAATTGTTGCGGCAACGTCAGGAACGACTTTATTTATTTGCTGGAAACGAATATATCATGCCCTGGGTCACGCCCGTGACCATGAGTCACGGGCGTGTACTTGACTGTTCGACATTCTTCGATTGACAAATTGAGCCCCTTGGTCACGCCTTATGGTCACGCTCGTGACCCATAGGGCACATCCATGACCAGGGGCGTGTAGCTTTAAAATGTCGTATCCTGCCCTCTAAAATTCCTCTATGGGTCACGACCACATGTCACG
This sequence comes from Platanthera guangdongensis, assembly GCA_039583875.1. Taxonomy (NCBI): domain Eukaryota; kingdom Viridiplantae; phylum Streptophyta; class Magnoliopsida; order Asparagales; family Orchidaceae; genus Platanthera; species Platanthera guangdongensis. The sequence continues at coordinate 118,201,418 of CM077167.1, read as the reverse complement.
CCCGTGACATGGCCGTGGAAAGTTGATTTTTCCAGGATTGCTCTGTCTGTTCTGCTGATCAGCCTAGCTTGCTCAAATTTGTTATCTGTAGCCCAAATAAAACGGAAATAAGAAAACAAAGCATTTTAACACAAATATTAAAATAAACTAAATAAACTATTATAATTTATTAAATAAAAACTATATAAAAATAACTATAAATAAAGACTTATCAAATACCCTCATACTTAATCTTTTGTTATTCCAGAGCAAAACTATGAGAATACTTATAAGGAATTAATATAATTTTTAATTAAACTAAAAATTTATTCAATAAAAAGAAAGTTAAAAATTATTTTTAGGGATTCCAATTTTTTTAAGTCCTAAAATATGAAAGTAAAATGTGAAGAGCTAAATATTTAGTAAAGTTTTCTCTAATACAATAATTAGAACTCAAAATTAAGTATTTAGCAAACAAATTTAGATTAAAATTATAAACACTTTTTTCACTAAAAAGCAACTTCAAGGAAAATTCAAACTACTACTTATGCTCTCTTACAAATTTAATTTAAATCTAAAGCAATTATATTGGATTTTGGGTTTGGAAATAAGGCAATTGAAGAGATCTTAGATTGGGGGTGATGAATTTTATCATCTCACCCCACACAAATTTTTTTCTTTTTAATGTTTTTTCTCTTCAAACAAAATTACTTATGAGTAATGAACTTTATCCTCATACTCCTTTCTTGTGGGGGGTGCTATATGTACAAAGGAATACTTGATTCTCTTGAAATATGATCTAACCAAAAAAAGAAAAATTGCATATGTGTACCCGGGGATAATGAATTTTATCCGCTTATCCTCATGACATATGATCTAACAAGAAAATTAAAAACAAGGGGAAAGGCTTAACAAAATTTAGATTAAATTAAAAAAACTAAGAGAGCAACTATAGTGATTTAAGCTTTCCTAAGAATCTTAAAGCATAAAGTGAAGATAATTAAAATATAAGTATTGTTAAACTAATCACTAGAAAATTGAAACTAATTAAAATTTGAGAGAAAAAAAAACTAAATAAATCTCTCCAAACAAATTTACTTCATAAATTTTACTTCATAAATTTATTTCTTAAAGTCAAATCACCTAAAAATTAAATGTAACTAACTTTGATGAAATAAAAGATTAGAAAATAAAAAATTATAAAAATTCTTATAAATAAACTCAAAAGAAATTTCTAAAAATCGCAACAAGATTAAGTAGGGGTGTATTATATTTTTTTTTGTATTTTGTTTTTCATTTTTTTGTATTTTTGATAATAAAAAGAAAACAAATTTTTTAAAAATTTTTTTTTAAAGATTTTTCATTTTTTTTATTTTTTAATAAAAATAATAAATATGAATCCACCCCCATACTTAAAAATAAACATTGTCCCCAATGTTTATAAGTCAAGTAGGAGAGGGGAGAAAGAAAAATAGTTTGGAAAAATTTAGAAAACAATTCATAACAATTAAAAGATAAACAAGGGGTGTCTCCCAAGAGCTCTTTTCTTTTTCCCGTCTTTAAGCTAGACGGTTTGGGTTAAGAGAAAGGAAATTAAAATTTAAAATGAAGGGGCAACTCCCTTAATTTGCGCTTTGGCGAAGGTGCCAAGGTTGGTCGCCCGAGTACTCCTCCGCTTTCTTCTTGATTTTCTTTCTTTGAAAGGTTGACTTGAAAATGTAAATTCAAATCACCTATAGGTGATTTAAATTTTTGTAGAGGAGCGGCAAATGGATCGTGGAAGATGTTTAATTGCAACGGCTCCTCTTCTTCCTGAAACTTTTTAGGGAAAGAAAAATCAAAAAGAAGTGTGTCAGAAAAATCTTCGCAAGGAGGAGACTCTTGCGAAGTTATAAGATTAGGCTCGGGTTGTTTATTTTCTAAAATTAATTTTTCGTCTGAAAATTTATTTAAAAAAAATTGTCGAAAGCATCATGTTCATTAATTTGCGCTCCTATAAAATCATAAATTGTGCATGGAGATTCATTAATAGAAAGAAAATTGGGAGTAGTAGGAGGAGAAAGATATTCTTCTTCTACTCCTCCCAACGCATCCATACACCTAACAAGCTCTTGAAATAAAAGTTGTTGTTCTTCTTCGGTATAAACAACTACTGGGGTACATGAGAAGTCATGTTCCTCATTAGCGGCAGTATCCGAAGGAGAAGAATCATTAAGCGTAAGAAAATTCTCATCCAAATTTAGGGGGGAAGAATCAGATTGCAAATGAGAGGATTCCCCAAAATTAAGAGAGAAAGCTTGCGGTGCGGAAGAAGAAGAACAAAAATTTGGCTCCAAATAATTATTCTCATAACTCGAAAAACCTTCTGGTTGATCTTGCTACCAAGAGAAGTTTTCATCCGAGTTGGAAGAATAATTATTTACATCAAAAAAATTATTCGCATTATTACTTGAAAAATTATTTTCATGAACATAAGAAAAATTAGAAAAATTATTTTCATAAAAATTTGAATTATCATAAAAGTGAGAAGAATTATTATCATAATTACTATCAAAATTATTTTCATAAGAAAGATTTTTATAATAATTATAATGATAACAAAACTCACTTGGATGAGAACCGTCACAATTATAACAAACACTTTTGCATTTTTGCGGCTTCCAAAATATCTAGTTGATTTTGAAGCTGGGCAATTTTAGCAGCCAATTGAGATAACATTATTTTTAATAAAAGAAAATAAACACAACCCGTACCTATAGAAATGATTTTTTAAAAAAAAAAGATGAAAAAGAGAATTGGGGTTAGAGAAAGAGAGTGATAAAAGTAATACAATTTTTGCTTTCAAAATATTAATAAAAATAGTCCCCGACAATGGCGCAAAAAACATGATGAAGAATTTTATAGTTTTAAAAATGTATCCAAACTATAATCTCGAATAAGCAAGCGTACCTATCGAATATAGTATAGGAAATGTCGTATTAGACTTGGGGATTGTTGAGTACTTCTACTCACGCAAATTATATTATTTTATCTCATAATAAAATAAGTAAATTAAACTATAGCTAGAAAAACTGAATAAAAGAACACACTTGATCTAGACTAACTTTGAAATAAAATAAACATATCTTAAGGGCAAACTTCTATATTATCCGCTTCGACCGTGGAGGTTCCTAAAATACGAAAATGACTCTCTCGAGAATATGCTCTTGACTAAACTTAGGTTGATCGATTAAGACCTCTCGGCCAGTAGAAACCCCTAAGTTTGCTTTAGGAGGTGAACCCCTCTATTGGATTTCACTCCAATCCGGAAGATTTATGTCGTCCTCTCTCGAGGATTGCAATCAAACATGGAATTCTCACCAATAAAGACTTATCACCCTATCTAGTGACATACTTGAACTCATAGGAGTTCTCCAGGTGGAAGAACTTTTTATTAAAAAGTTTTTGATTAACTCTTTGGTGAACTTAGACTGATAGATAAATAAGCCATCCTCAGATTTCTTAACTTGGAGACCTAATAAATACTTGAGTTAACTCATACTGCTCAAGTCAAATTACCCTTATATAAGTTAAGCAAACGTTTTCATATGCAATCTTCAGTAGACCCAGAAATTATTTCATCAACATAAATTCAGACTATAATAATCTTACCCTTTACTTCACTTAGGAATAATGTCTTGTCTATCTTTCCACTTGAGAATTTGTTCTCAATGAGGAATCTTGACAGGGTTTCATATAAAGCCCTCGGGGCTTGTTTTAGCCCATATAAAGCCTTTCTTAAATGAAAAACATGATCGAGAAAGGTAGGATTGATAAAACCTAATGGCCGCTCAACATAAATCTCTTCTTTTTTGTCACTATTTACGAAACTAACATCATATTCATTTTGTAGACCTTAAATTCTTTGTAAGTAGCATATAAGGAACCGTCTTATGTCTTCAAATCTTGCTACTAGTGCAAAGGTTTGATCAAAGTCAATACCTTCCTCTTATCTATGTTGGAACATGTATTCTGCATCTCTTGGTTTGAGAATAACAAATCTCAGAGTGTATTTGATCATGTTTGTTATCTGTTTATAGTGTGTCAGTTTCCAGTATGAAGAACACATGTTTTGATCTTTGTGACCTACCGCTGGTGCTAGCATTGAAAAAATAGTGTTGAGCATGAAAAGAGACTTCTTTCTGACCTACTGTCAGGCGTCAGCCCTACCGTCGGGGGCTACCAATCTTGATGAATTTTCAAATGGACTGCATTGAAGATTAACGATTACCGACAAGCGCTAACCTTACCACATTGAAATATCCAAAAATGGTGTGAATATTTTTAGGATATTATTCCTAATTTACTACAAGCTACCACCACGCTACTAACAAGCTACCGCCTTGCTATCGACGAGCTACCGCCGCATGGTAGATTCCAGCACAACTTTCTCTATTTAAAACAACTTGGAATTGAGTTTCAGGAGATGATTTTACATGAAATTTGAAAGGGGAGTTCACCCTAGCCATCTAGAAGGAAAGAAGGGGTCTTCCAAGCCCATTTAGGAGGAGATTTCTTCAGAGAAGATCAAAAAACATTCATGCACAAGTATTGAAGGCTATCAACAAGATCATCAAGAATCTTTCTTCCTAATATTCACATGGAGGATCCTCGCTGTGAAAAAATATCATCAAGCACACACATTCACGGATCTATAGGATATCAAGGAGGAAGACTCTCAAGCCACAAATATCAAACCTTTGCAAGAGAATCAACATCAACATCAAGGGTTCTAGTTAGAAGGGAGTCTCCTCTTATTCATATATTTCCTTTAACCTTTTTGTATTATGTGCGAAGAAATCATCCGGTGTGGATGTAAAATTCCTGGGAGGAGTTTGTGAGAAATCGACCTGGGAGGCTGTTAGATTTTTGGGAGCAAACTGTAGAAATCGTCCTAGAAGGATGTCTAGATTTGGGCGATCTAGTAGGCTCCAAGTCTCTTCTGGGGAGGAATGTGAGGAGCCAACTCGTCAATCTTCTTGGGAATAAGAGAGAGAGCCAACCAGTCCTAGAGAAGGGTTGGTATAGAAACCAAAAAGAATTGTTCATTTCATCACCTTCGATCTTCGGCGTCGTGGAGATCTAGTTGTATTGTTGTAAACCCGTTTGTTTAGTTTTGAATAAAATTATTTTTCTTGTATTCATCTTGAATTCGTGGTTGTATATTGCTTGAGTTTTGAGAGTTGTGTCAAAAATCGAAAAATAAATTTTTACGAGGAAAGGCATCTTTGTGACCTTACCGCTCGTGGTAGCTTACAGAAGTTGCCTTGGAAATATTTTTTTTTTAATTCTGAATTAACTTAAAAACCTTATTCACCCCCTCTAATGTTGGCCACCAAATCCAACAAGTTGTATCAGAGCTAGGTTATTCCAAAACGGTTTCACCATCGGGATGGTCAACCTTATTCTCGAATCCACTAGTGGGAATGGAACTTTGTAGACTGAAAAGTCACTAGAACCACTATTATTTATAGGTGAAAATTATGAAGGGTGGAAAATATTGATGGAAAATGTCTTAAATCATTAGACATAGAAGTTTGGAATCATACAATTAAGAAGACCCCAGGCATATTAAATACAAATGAAATATTTTTAAATGCTAAATCAATGAATAGTTTATTTTGTACGCTTGATCAAGAAATTTTAAAAATTATTTATACTTGTCCTACTACTTATGATATTGGAAATTTCTTGAGACAACTTACAGTCTTCCTTCCACAGATGATGAACAAGAGAAATTTCATATGGGTTTGAGAGAAGAAATCAATGAGGACTTATACTTGGAGGTAGATTAGTCAAAGAAAGAGGAATGGAAGATTACACGATTATGCTTGGATGGGGACACAACAAGTACATCATGCGTAGAAGAAGATGTCAAAGGAACTTCATATTCAAATCATGACATATCCAAGAACACTGTATGCAAAAATTCTCTCGTTGCTGCGAGTTCAATTTCTACATTATCTATGATAAATATTTCTAAACGTAAAATCAAGAAATTGAAAAATATTAACTCAAAATTATGTTTATAAAATAACATTTTAAAACTAAATGCAAATATATAATCTACTATTGTTGTGCCTAGTTCTCCCGCATGCTTTTTAAATAACATTTCTACACTTTGTATAGATTGTAATGAATTAAAAAAAAATTATAAGGTTTTTGAAAAAAGAGCTTCTATTTGCAAAAGAACAAAATGAAAAATTATGTTTAGAAAACTCATCATTGAAAAGTGATTGTGGTAGATGCAATGATTATAAAATTGAAATTAAGGAGATGAATAAGACTTTTGATGAATTTAGGAATAAGTATGAAGCGCATATTGAATTTGTAATCTCCACTCTTAAAAAATAGCACAATTGCGTACAATAAAGCTATACATGATCTCAAAATTAAAAATAGGAATTAGTTACCAAAATCAAAATGCTAAGGAAATTAAGATTAAAAACTCACAAAACACAACTCCAAAATTTCAAGCAAAACTTGAAAGTATGTTGAATATGAACTGTCATATAATAACTAAGCCAGTCAAAGGGAGTAGAAAACCTCAAGAAAGTGTAAATGAAATTCCAAAACATAAAAATCACCTTCATTTGCAAAATCAAATCACTCCCAATTTAAAATTAAATGAACGTAAATTTCCTTTAAAGAATCACTATTCTATGAGTGTTTATGTTAAGAGACATAGTTCTAACTTGGAAACCAATTTCAATATATCTAAATCTTCAACTCAATATTGTTCAATTGAAGATCATCACATAAAGACTCTTAAAAATCATAATGAAAATTTGCAATATAAAAATGATATTAAACCAAAGTATGAATGAAGACCCATTAGTAAAAAACGACACACCACTTCCAAAATAAATGGCTCATTCATCCTTGTCTCCCCATAAGCCAACAAGAAGTATTTGTGTACCCAAAGGAACCGCTTCACACGATATCTTTTGGATACCTAAATCTCTTATTCATTAGCATCCTCCTATTGCATGAAGTAGAATCTAATCAAAACAAAATTACTCAATAATCCACTTCCCAATGTGCTTATTGTCCTTTTGTTTTTATGTTTTTTCTTTTGTTTTTGTTTTTTTGTAAGCCTTCATTCCATGGACACTTTTCATATATTTTTGATATATGATGTACACATATTAAGTTTAAAGATAGATCAATCCAACTCAATGTAATTGAATAAATGTCAACATTTTAAGTGTCCTTCTTATCTCACTATCCTTGAATCAACTATAATGAAATCTATCGCATAAGCTAGTTGATTATCTTTCATACTATCTCTATAAATTAAGACTTGTATTTATTAAGTAATACTAATAAAACCAAGAAATTATCATACATTAGTATCATAACCTATATATGTGTCTATAAGAAATACTTAAGCATGTCCACGACCACTCACCCATTGTATATGTCTCACAATAGCGGAGGCATAGGGTTATGTGCATTAGAGACGCTAACCTGTAAACAATGTCTTGGCATTAATCAGAGAGGATTCTAATGGGACCTTGAGAGGCACTGAGGAAGAGTGTTAGGTTGAACGGGCTCTTATGTATGCATAGGGGATTAACACCCCAACCTATGACATGTTTGTAGTTCCTTATGCCCATCCATCACTTATTGCGGGGCTAGGGTGTAGACATATAACTATGGTAATGGAATCTACAGCATACTCATGATTCTCATACACATCGCATGAACATTATTTCACTTCTCATGTTCATTTCATGCATAATATTTTATCATGATATCTTGTGTTTATATCATATATCTTTTTGAGCTTTCATGTTTTTAGAAAAACACATGTAATTTTAATATATATATATATATAATTATAAAATTATTTTTAAAAAAATTCTATATCTCTTTGATACAGGAACTTCTCATTCCTTTTTTTGAGGAATTTTTGTTGAGTATCAGAGTGTCTAATTTTATATCGACAGATAGATTTGATGTTTTGTTGCCTAACGGATGCTTGATGCGCGTGGAATGAGCTTGATGTATTCAAGTGCGGAGAGGAAGTCATGACTTTAGATGAGAAGCATCTGTACTGTCGATATCTGTGTTCAATGTGATCTTTGGCATGGACTGACTCTCGAAGCAGCGTACCTACATTGATTGTAACTTGAAGAAAGTCACATTGGGGTAAAGCACCGAACATGAGACTAAGTTCGCAGCTATGTGAGGATCGAGCAAGATATTGATGTCTGCTCTCCAAGTGGTCAAGGCGGTTCGAAAGGACGCAGAGTTATTCTTCATGTTATTTGAGGTTGTAGAGCTGAAGCCCAGTTTAAGTGATGTTCCTATTATGTAGAAGTTTGCAGATGTGTTTCCTAAAGATCTCCCCAAAATTCCACCTCATTAAGAGATCGATTTCACTTTTGAGTTGGTGCAATGTGTGAAACTTGCGTCATGCCCACCATACCACGTAGCTCCAAAGGAAAAGGCGGGACTGAAGGTTCAGTTATAGGAGTTGCTAGAGTAAGGCTATATACGTCCAAGTATGTCACCTTGGAGTGTACTGATCCTCTTTGTGAAGAAGAATGATGGAAGCTTGCGTCTATGTATTGACTATCGTGAACTAAATAAGCAGACAAAGAAGAGCAAGAATTTGATTCCGAGAATCGATGATTTGTTTGATCAGTTGGTTGGATCAACTATTTATTCAAAGCCGGTTTGTAGTCTGGCTATTATCAATTAAGTATCAGGGAAAGTGATATTCCCAATACAATGTTTGGTACATGCTATGGACACTATGAGTTCATTATGATGTCGTTTGTGCTAATAAATATGTCATCGGTATTCATGTATCTCATGCATAGGAACTTTTGGAGTATTTGGACCGATTTTTGATCATCTTCATAGATGAAATATTTGTATACTCTCAACTAGAAGAGGATCATGTGAATCATTTGAGTTTGTTTTTGCATACCCTGAGGAGGAATCGACTTTATGTCATGTTCTCTAAGTGTGAGTTTTGGCTAGCCTCGGAGGCATTTCTTGGTCACGTCTTTAGTGGAGAAGGTATTTTGTGGATCCAAAATTGCATTATAGGAACGACCTGTGTTGACAATTATGGCAAAAGTCAGGAGTTTCCTTAGACTTGTTGGCTACTATATGCGCTTCATAAAGAACTTTTTATGGATCGCTCCACCTCTCACTATGTTGATAAGGAAGGATCATAAGTTTGTTTGGACGCTAGAGTGCACATGAGCTTTTGAGGAGTTGAAGAGTCATCTGACCACGACGCCTATTTTGTGCTTGCAATGTGGTGCAGAAGGCTATGAGATCTATAGCGATGCCTCAAGGAGCGACTTATGCAACATTCTTATGTTGTTTTAAAAGGTTATAATTTATTGCTCTCGCTGGCTGCTGAAGGTGCACGAGAGAAAACTATCTAGTCCATGACTTGAAGTTGATAGATGTGATATTCGCCCAAAAGCCATTGTGGTTACTTGTATTACATGAAGATTGACATCTTTACTGACCATAAGAGACTAAAGTATCTGTTGAAGTAGAGTATTTGAATATGAGACCAAGGAGGTAGATGGAGTTCATTGGGGACTACACCTTCGAAATACATTATACTCCCGGGAAGGGAAATAATATCGTATATGTGTGTCGAG